>VZQC01003540.1:794585-805719 GCA_009823505.1 Rhizomys pruinosus
GTGCCCCGGTACCTTCCTGGAGCAGTGGCAGGCTGGTCCTGAGCCCTGCCCTGCTCAGGACCACAATATGGCATCTGCGCCTGAATCCAAAGCCAGGATCCCCTCCCACTTGTGACTACAGGGTGGGGGCGGGGCCACCCAGCCAGGCAGCCATGCTTTGGCAGGATTTAAGAGTCGGGTTTAGGTCCGCCAGTCACTGGCCCCCTCTGCCACAACTCAGCAAATCAATTGTCCTGCACCCGTGGGTCAATGCCCTGAGTTTACCTTCCTGGAGCGGTGGCGGGCTGGTCATGTCATCTTTCTTTACTGCTGCATAGTACTCCATTGTGTAGATGTACCAGGATGAAACTTGTAAGTATATACTCAGGAGTGGTATGATTGAGTCAGATGGTAGGCTCATTCTGAGACTTTTAAGTGTTCTCCACACTGCTTTTCATAGTGGTTGTATTAGTTTACTTTGCCACCAGCAGTGGATGAGTGTTCCCCTTTGCCCATAACCTCTCCAGCATTTGGTGTCTTTTGTTTTCTTTAACTTAGCCAGTCATATCAGAGTGATATGATATCAGAGAGTGGTTTTATTTTGCATTTCCTTAATTATTAATGATGTTTAACAATTTTTAACATGTTTCTCAGCCATCTTTACTTCCTCACTCTTCAGCTCTTTACTCCATCTTTTGAGTGAGTCATTTGTTTTCTTACTTCTTTGTTTTTTGTGTAGTCTATATATTTTGGACATTAATGCTCTGTCAAAGGAACCACTGGTGAAGATTTCTTCCCACTCTGTGGGTTTTCTCTTCACTTCCTGGATTGTTTCCTTTGCTGTACAGTAGCTTTTGAGTTTGATGAGGTCCCATTTGTCAACTGTTGACCTTATTTCCTGTTTTTTCCTATGTCTATGTCTTAGCCACCTCATATTTGACAAAGGGGCAAATAAACTCGATGGAGGGAGGATAGCATCTTCAGCAAATGGTGCTGGCAGAACTGGATCACCATTTGTAGAAAAACAAATTTAAATTCCTACTTCTCACCCTGTACAAAAATCAACTCCAAGTGGATCAAACATCTCAACATGAAACCCAAAACCCTGAAGGTGATAGAAGAAAAAGTTGGCATAAATATATTTTAATTTTATTTTTTATGTCTATGAATCTACTGCCTGCATATAGTTCTGTGCACCTGTGTCATGCAATGCCTCGGAGGTCAGAAGAGGGCGTCGGATTCCCCTGGAACTGGAGTCATAAGAGGGCATCAGATTTCCCTGGAACTGGAGTCAAAGGCTCCAGTTCTCAGCTGCCATGTGGGTGCTGGGGATTGAACCTGGGTCCTCTGCAAGAGCAGTGTCTTAATCTCTAGGCCATCTCTCCAGCCCCATTTTTTTTAAGAATAAAAATCAGTTGGTTGAAGCCTGCCTATCTCTACAGGAGCCAAATGTCAGACTTGGGTGATCACTATTAAAATAATTTCCCCCTCAGCTTCAGATTGCTTAAGTCATTACACAGCAAAACCAGTCCCAATAATCCAGAAATGAGTTGGCAGATGAAAACTATGCTAGGTACCTGATAGAGTAACTAATTCTCTCCATTAAGAAAGTAAGTATGCTAAATCTACATTTTGGGAGAATAACAATAAAATTTTGAAATAGTATAGGATTAAAAGAATAATATAAATAAAGTGCAACTGAATTAAGACAATTGAAGTAAAAACAGTATTTGAGGTACTATGCAAATACAGCAGACACTCTTAAAGGCAGTGAATACACCATGGCACATGTGCTATATGCTTTTCTCACAGGTTAATAATTTTATTTTTATTGAAATCTCAACATACTCTACAAAGACCTATTGCATATGGTTATTATAGGTTATCACAAAAATATTCTCTCAATTATAATTTGAATATGGTACTTGTTATTTTTATTTTATGTATAAATTGTATTGCCTGACTGTATGTAGGTGCACTCCTGTTGTGCAATGCTCATGGAAGTCAGAAGAAGGTATAGAATCACCTAGAACTTGAGATATGGATGGTTGTTTGGTTAATTCTTGGAATTGAACTTGGGCCCTCTGTAAGAGCAGGCACTTCTCTTAACCATGGAGACATATTCTGAAGTATAATTTCACCCAGATGTAAAACATGCTTGTAAGTACATTTTGGTTGAGGATGGGAACATGAGGGGGAAAATGATAGTGATAAAATAGCTTTGTCTTATGCAGAGATGCAAGAACAGAGTGTGCCACAGGATCTTCACATAGTATTTTGAGAAGTCTGGGAGAAGAAAACTCAAAATTTTCAAAATAACAAGAAAGTATTTTTTATTAGTTAAACTGTATGTTCTGTTTTATTTTTCACTCAGAACTAAATGTTATGAGGGGTACTTAGGTAGATGGAAGAGGGGAGTCTAAGGCAGAAACAGCTGGAGGGGAAATTCATTTTTACCTTGATGTTTCCAAATCCACAAAATATAAAAAATCCCTACATAGAAGCAGTACATCACTCACAATACTGTAATATCAACTCCTTGGGTGAGTTTGATGTGTTTCCATCTACTTAGAAAAATTCCATATATTTGTAATTCTATTATTTAATTTCATTTCAGAATATGAGTTTTAAATGCTTGGTCAAGTTGTGCTTTACACTATTAATTGAATGCAATCTGATTTCGACATATCTTGAATGTTCTTTCACATATCAATAACAGTTTCTAATGAACTGTGTGGGATTCTAGTGCAGAATATAAGTTCAGTAACACATGTGGATCTGAGTGTAAGATAGATGTTGATGCATGCCCAGCTTTACCTTTTTTATGACATGAACTTCAGAGAGCAAGAATATTTAAAAGATGTTCCAAACTAAGGAAAACGATAAAAGAGATCAGTTACAGAATATGATACAGCTAAGGGAAATAGCACCCAATACTGAAGTTTCCAAAACTAATAACAGCAAGAAGCCACTCATACTATGGGAACTGAAACAGAAAAGGAAGGAGGTGCAGAAATGGAGCTGAAGAAGCAGGTTCCAGGGGATAGTTCAAATGTAGCTACTATAGTCGTGGAGAGATGTCAGCACTTCCTAAGACATCTCAATACAGGAGACTGGAGGAAAAAAAATGTCTAAAATATTTTTTCTTGTGTGATAATCTATAAATTGCATCTTCTGACAAGACCAAGCAAAAGGGAACTGATAAGGGAGATGTGTTAAATTATGTAAGTATTAAAAGATATCAGAATAAAAATAACACAGAACAAGTACAGATAGAGAAAAACAAACTGATTAATTAATTAATTATCTTTCCTTTCTCACAGTGCCTGTTAACATTTATGTAAAATAAGAGCATCGTAATTCTTATATAGCAGAACTATAAAAAAATAAGTAAAATTGAATCATTAGAGACAGGCTTCTCATGTATGGTGTTCAACAAAGGTGAGCAAAATCTTTGATCTGATGACAGAGGCAATCATTATATTTCTTACCTCTCATATTCAGTATCCAATTAAAATAGTGTAAAATAATAAAAATTCTATGAAGTTGTTAGTAAAAGTAAAGGACTTAAGGTTAATTACAACAGCTATAGATTTTTCACAATATTTTGGCACTGTAGATTGACAAGTAGTAAGAGTTGTAGCTGAGAAAACTTTAATAAGTGGATAAAGGTTTATGTCAAGTGTAATGTCAAAAGAGGGAAGTACATTAGAAGGTAATGGGCAGTATAGCAGAACTTCCTTGGGCTCAAGAGAGATAGTTATGTATATATATAATATATATATTATATAATATATATATTATCCTTGAATAATGAAGAAGATATGGTTACGACTAAATATAAGAGTTGTGATTTGGGAAGCTGGGAAGAAGACACAATAAAAAACTGTTGCTCACAAATCACCTAGCCCTAGCCCTCACTTATATTCTATATGCTAACCCCTAGGAGGTAAGCACAAGAATGTAATGCTTATCTTACTGCTTTAATGACAGGAGAAAACAAAGGAACTATCTAAAGTCATATTTGGAGCCTCATCATAGTTCTGAATTGGCTCGGTCCCATATCTAAAGTTTAAAGAAATCATTTCTCATAGTCACTTTACATGTTTTATTTTCTTTTTTTGAGACAGCATCTCACTATGTAGCCCTCATTACCATAGTAATTATAAAAGGGAATATGTGAAGCAATAATAATATAAATAAGCAGTTTGCATTGATTTTTAATTGCATGTTATCTTAACATTGAGTTTCCAAGCAAAGATTCCTGGCCAATGTGAAAATCCTCAAATAGAAATAATAGAGAGAGAAATGGAAAAAAAGGATGAAAAAATAAATAAATTTATAAAATAGAGATAATAAAGAGAAGAGAAGAAAACTTATAAGCTTGCACACTCAAAATGATAAAGTATGATGACCATAAGAAAAGGGCACCTTTATGTCTGAAAAATAGAAAATGCTCAGAAAAATAGAAAATCTGTTTGATAACTTTATACGTACACACATATATATTTAAGAAAAAAAAATATATATATGGCTAGATGGACAACTCAGTAGCTAAAAGCACTTGCCTCACAACCTGAAATTGATCCCTGGGATGCAATAGTAGAAGGACTAAACTGACTTTCCAAAAGTTGTCTTCTTTTTTTATGCTTTTCTTGATGTCTTGTGTATTTCAGATATCATTTTTTGGTTCAGTTTAGGCATATTCCCTTTTCCCTTCCCCCCACCCCATCCCATCCCAGATCATGCATTCTGTCATAACTGTCCTCCATCTTTCTCTCAGTCTTTTTTTATGTTTAGGAGTTCCCATTTTTATCTATTAATTTTATATTACTCTAAAATATGGATACATACTGTCCACCCATATAAAGTAATTACAGAGTCTGGAAACAAGTGGTGGATGTGAAAAGTTGCCTTCTTACTTTCACAAATGCACCATGTCATACACGAAATGTGCATGTGACCATACCATACATGTGCATGTACATCCACACATATGCACACGTAGACACACACAGATATAAGAATGAAAGTGAAATTTTTAATTTATATATAATATATATCACTAACCACAATGCCGTAACATATATAAATAGTTTAAATATCTGTGCATGATATGAATGATAAATTCATTGATAATAGAATAAACCTACACCATGTACCTCTGATTTTGATGGATTAACAGACTTATTTCATTCCACAAACTTCTTTTTTAAATTTTATTTATTTATCTTCTATGTGTATGAGTGTATGGTCTGCATGTAGGTTTGTGCACCCGTGTTGTGCAATGCTGCGGATGTCAGAAGAGGGCGTCGGATTCCCCTGGAAGTGGAGTTAAAGACGGTTTTCAACCGCCATGTGGGTGCTGGGGATCGAACCCAGCTCCTCTGCAAGAGCAGTCAGCGCTCTTAACCACTAAGCTATCTCCCCAGCCCCCCACAAACTTCTTAATCTCTGTCTAATTATATGAAAACTATATATATATATAGTTTGGGCTAAGCAAGCAACCCCCCCCTCCTGCCAACTGGAATTCTGGAGGGACTTTCCTATAAGCTCAACAAACAACCTAGTAGAACTGGCTGTCAGCAGAGGGAGTACAGAGCTAAGAAGGTGTAATCAGGGTTGTTACCCCCTCCCCCAGTTTTTACAGAACAGAAAGAGAAGAGTGAGCTATAACTTCCAATATATGACCAAAATTGAAAGCCTGAAACCAAGAAAAGTCAACACTTCATAAATAAGTAGAATACAAGGACAGCACCTGAAGGAATCAAGAAAAGCAATCCTTCAACATGGTGAAGAGCCATTTGAGATATGCATCAGGTCACAGGCAAAAGGCAAAGCACATGCCAAGAACACAATGAAAGAACAGTATGGGAAAAATGCAGAATAACTTCACACCAAACTCACAGAGCCTGTAGAAGACCCATACATTGGGATCTCCCTAGAGGTAGCCCAGGACATAGATCATACAATAACAAACACAGACATATTCAAAAAAATCATAGAACTATGGGGACAGAATGAAAAACTCAGAAAGGACCTAGAGGAAGACAATGACAAACTTCAGAAAGAAATAAAAGTAGAAAATGACAGACTCTAGAAAGAGCTAGAGGTAAAAATGACAAACTCTGGAAGGAAGTGGAAACACTGAAAAGATCCCATGCTGAAATGAGAAAGGAAACAAATAAGCAAACCAAAAAGCTACAAGAAAAGATTGAGAAGCTCCAAAAGGAAGTGGAAATACTAAAGAAAACATAGGATGGAATGAAAAAGGAAATCAAACACTCATCCAATCAAAAGGAAAGAATGGGAAAAAGCCTCAGAAGCAGAATGGAGGAAGCAGAAAATAGAATATCAGACCTAGAAGATAACACAGAATACCTAAAATGCTCAAGTAAAAACTATGAAAAATTTAAAAATACTCAAGAGTGAAGCAACCAGGAAATGTAGGACACTATAAAAAGATCAAACCTCCACATCATAGGAATAGAGGAAGAAGAAGAATCCCAAGAGAATGGTATTAATCAGATCATCAACAGAATAATACATGAAAATCTCCCCAAACTAAAAAAAGACAAACCAGTATAAATACAAGAAGCACATAGAACACCAAATAGACTAGACCAGAAAAGAAACTCCCCTCTCTGTATCATAGTTAAAATGCTAGATTCCCAAAATGAAGACAAAATTCTGAAAGACACAAGAGAAACACAACAAATTACATATAGGGGGAAACCCATTAGAATTACAGCTGACTTTTCAGTGCAAACTATGAAAGCAAGAAGAACGTTGACTAAAGCATCCCCAGTGCTAAAAAACTAAACATGCCAACCCAGGTTACTATACCCAGCAAAAATGTCAATTCTAGTTGAAGGAAAAAGAAAAATATTCCATGACATAAACAAGATGAAAGAATACATGTCCAGAAAGCCAACCCTTCAGAGAATACTTGAAGCAATTCAAAGGAGAGAACAGGTGCAACTACCCCCAGGTACCTTGAAAGAGAAATTAATAAAAGCAGAACTGCAGAAGTAGAAAACTAGAGAAAAAAGGCAAATGGATAATAAGGTGAAAGAAAGCAACACACATTTTTCAATTATAACCTTAAATATTAATGGACTAAACTCTCCTATCAAAAGGCATAGACTGGGAGAATGGGTTAGGAAACAGAATCCACTGATATGCTGTCTCCAAGAAACCATCTTTCCCTCAAGGATAGGCATCAACTTAAAGTGAAAGGATGGAAAAAATATTCCAAGCAAATGGTACCAAAAAGAAAGCAGGAGTTGCTATTTTAATATCAGACAAAATAGACTTTAAAGTAGAAGCAATTAGAAGAAACAAAGAGGGTCATTTCATCCTTATCAAAGGAAAAATTAACCATGAAAACTTCACAATCATGAATATATATGCACCAAATTCTCGTGCACTGTTCTTTATAAATACAACTCTACAGACCTTCAAGGCACAGATTAACCCCAGCACACTCATAGTAGGGGACTTCAATACCCCACTGAATCCTTTGGGCAGATCAACCAGACAAAAAATAAACAGAGAGACATCTGAGCTGAACAATACAATACAGCAAATGGGCCACACAGACATCTTCCAAATATTCCACCCAAGCACCAGAGAATATACTTTCTACTCACCACCCCACAGAACAGTCTCCAAAATTGACTACATAGTTGGACACAGAATAAACCTCAACAAATGCAAAAACATTGAAATAATTTCATGCATTCTATCAGACCATAGTGCAATAAGGCTCAATATAAACACCAGGATAAGCCCTGCTACCTACATGAACACAGGGATATTAAACAGCACACTCCTGAATAATGAATGGGTCAAGGAGAAATAACCAAAGAATTAAAAGCATTCCTGTAATTAAATGACAATGACAGTACAGCACAACAGAACCTATGGGACACTTTAAAAGCAGTCCTGAGAGGGAAGTTTATAGTCCTAGGTGCCGACATTAAAAAAAACAGAAAGAGCACAAATAAATGAGCTCACATTGCAACTAAAAATACTTGAAAGACAACAAAAAATGAACCCTAAATGCAACAGACTGGAAGAAATAACGAAAATCAGAGCAGAAATCTATGCAATAGAAACAAAGTAAACAATACAAAAAATCAACAAATCCAAAAGCTGGTTCTTTGAAAGAATAAACATGATTGACAGACCTCTAGCCCTGTTAACCAAAAGAAAGAAAGAGCAACTCCAAATCAATAGAATTCATGATGAAAGAGGAAACAACACAACAGACAATGAAAAGAGCCAAGTAATCAGATGGGAATACTTAAAAAACCTATAATCTACTAAATTTGAAAACCTAAGAGAAATGGGTGAATATCTGCAATCCAGAGAATCACCAAAGCTAAATCAAGAAGAGATTGACAGGTTAAACGGACCCATAATATATGAAGACTTTGAAAATGTAATAAGAGATTTCCCAGGCCCAGATGATTTCACAGCAGAATTCTATAAAACATTTAAAGAGGACTTGCAACCATCATTACTCAAACTGTTCAGGATACAAGCAGAGGGAACTCTCCCAAATTCCTTCTATGAAGCCAGCATCATTCTAATACCAAAAGCAGGGAAGGATACAACCAAAGAAGAGAACTACAGACCCATCTCATTAATGAACTCAGATGCAAAAATCCTCAACAAAATACTTGCAAACTGTATACAGGCTCACATCAAAATATCAGCCACCATTATCAAGTTGGATTCAAATCAGAAATGCAGGGATTGTTCAACATATGAAAATCAGTAAATATCATAAAACACATAAATGGACTGAAGGACAAAAACCATATGATCATCTCAACTGATGCAGAAAAAGCCTTTGACAAAATCTAGCATCCCTTCATGATTAAAGCACTAGATGGAATTGGACTGGAAGGATCAGTCCTCAAAATAATCAAAGCTATGTACAAGAAACCCATACCCAGCATCATCCTAAAATTAGAAAAGTTAGAAGGATTCTCAATAAAGGTAGGAACCTGGCAAGACTGCCCCTCATCATGACTCCTCTTCAATATAGTGCTTGAAACACTAGCTAGGTCAATAAGCCAAGAAAAGGAAATTAAAGGAATACTAATTGCAAAAGAGGAAGTCAAACTATCCCTTTTTGCAGACAATATGATCGTTTACCTAAGGATGCTAAAACCTCCACCAGAAAACTCCTAGAAACGATTAAGAGTTTCAGTAAATTTGCATGCTACAAAATTAACCTAGAAAAATCAGTAGCCTTTCTTTAAACCAACAACAAGTAACTGAAGAAGGAATACAAGGAGACCTTCCCAATCACAATAGCCTCAAAAACAATAAAATACCTAGGTACAAACCTAACCAAAGACACCAAAGATCTCTACAACAAAAATTACAAACTCCTGAAAAAGGAGATTGAAGAAGACATCAGAAGATGGAAAGACTTCCCATGCTCATGGATTGGAAAAATTAATATAGTAAAAATGTCCATTCTACCCAAATTAATATACCAATTCAATGCAATTCCAATTAAAATCCTGAAGACATTCTTCACAGGCTTGGAAAAAAATTCTTAAATTCATATAGAACAGCAAAAGACCCCATATAGCCAAAGCAACCCTGAGTGAAAATACAGGATGTATTTCTATACCAGACATTAAAATAAACTAGAGAGCTATAGTCATAAAAACGGACTTTTACTGGAACAAAAACAGACCTGTAGACCAGTGGAACAAAACTGAGGATCTAAACTTGAGCACATACAATTTCAGCCAACTCATATTTGTCAAGGGGTCCAAAAAGACTCAATGGAGAAAAGACAGCAAAATCTTCAGCAAATGGTGTTGGCAAAACTGGATCACCACTTGTAGAAGAATAAAATTAAACTCATACCTCTCACCCTGTACAAAAATCTACTCCAAATGGATCAAAGACCTCAATGTGAAACCCAAATCTCTGAAGATGATAGAAGAAAAATTTAGCAGCAACTTACAAGACATAGGCATAGGAAAAGACTTTTGATATCAGACAGGAACAGCATAAGATATAAGGTCTACAATTGACAAGTGAGACCTTATTAAACTCAAAAGTGTCTGTATAGCAAAAGAAACAATCAGGGAAGTGAAGAGAAAACCCACATAGTGAGAGGAAACCACTGCTGATACATCTGACAGAGCATTAATTTCCAGAATATAAAAATCCACTCAAAAAACAAAGTAAGAAACAAATGACTCACTCAAAAGATGGAGTAAAGAGCTGAACAGAGACTTCACAAGTGAGGAAATAGAAATGATTGAGAAACATCTTAAAAAGTGTTAAACATCACTAATAATTGAGGAAATGCACATTAAAACCACTTTAAGATATCATCTCACTCAAATAAAGCTGTCAAGGATCAATAAAACAACTGATACCAGAGTGTGTGGGGAGAGGGGATCACTCATCCACTGCTGGTGGGAATTCAAACATGTACAACCACTATGGAAAGCAATGTGGAGAACCCTTAAATACTCAAAATGAGCTGACCAACTGACCCAGCCATACCACTTCTGGGTATATATCCACCAACTCTTCCTACCACAGAGATACATGTACAGCCATGTTTATCGCAGCTGTCTTCACAATAGCAAAGAGCTGGAAAGTGGCCCTCAACAGACAAGTGGATAGAGAAATTGTGGTACATCTACACAATGGAGTTCTATGCAGCAGTAAAGAAAGATGACATCGTGAAATTTTCAGGTAAATCCATGGAACTAGAAGATTTTATGTTAAGTGAAGTAACACAGTCCGAAAAAAACAAAAGTGGAATGGCACCCCTCATCTGATGAGGTACCCAGCTTGTGGTCTAAGCAGCTAAGGAGATTTCAGCCTCATCAGAGTATAGACTCCCATTATTAGACAACCTGGGCTGTATCATGGAGGTCAGTGCAGGGGGATCAAGACAGGATGCATGCTTAATAGACTTCATTTGGGGGACCATGGGAGAGAAAGATCCCAGTGTGGAGCACAAGGGCAGGATTGATGGTTGTTTGCAATTGCCAAGGAGGAACATTTGAGCACTTCCTTAAGGAAAACATGGCATCTTTTAGCAAAACAAAATTCTCCAATTCAGGTGATATGGGTATATATATATATATATATATATATATAT
>VZQC01003540.1:805863-839068 GCA_009823505.1 Rhizomys pruinosus
ATATAGGAGATATATATATATATATATATATATATATATATATATATATATATATATGTATTTATACATATGTTTTTATATTTTTATATTATATATACATATTTTACATTATTTATTTTATATTATATATACATATGTTTTATATATACATATATTTTATACATATATATTTATATATGTATAAAACTACGAATATATATATATTGAAATTTTACAAGTTAGATAGAACAACAACAAAGGACCTGGAAAAAAACTCTGGAAAGATTCAGAAAAAGATGCAAGACATGTATGGCAGAATACAGGGACTGAGGTGGGGGGCATATGGAAAGGGAAGTAACTCTAAATTCAATTTCGAAATGATTTATGATTTATGGAAAAAGCTTAATAACAGTAAAAAATTAAGAAGAAAGAAAAAAATCATACAATTGGCATTGATCCTAACATGTAAGTAATCATAATAAAGAAAATTAAAGTCTAGTGAACTATCTTAGGGTAAAAAAAGTAAAGCACTCAAATAAAAAGGAAAACTCATCACTGATAAACTTTAGAAGTGAAGATAAGCAAGACTTTGAAAATTAACTATGTCGCCAAACGAAAATCATTTTAACAGGTAATTCTACACCCAGCCTAACTAAAAGTACACAGAAGCAATTGTAAATTTTTTTGAAATATACATGTTAGACATAGGAGTTCTTAGAAATTTTACGTCCTCTGTATATGTCTTAAGAAACCACCAAAAGCCAGATTTCTAAGACATTGGGAAGGACTGTCATTGAGACAGAGAAAGAGACATTATACCAAATATAGTGAATTACTGTAATAGGATAGAAACATAGAATGCCTAATATCCTTTTTGCTGTTGTTGTTGTTGTTGTTATCTTTAATTTTATATTACTCAAAAATATACATATATACACTCCACATACATACCAAAATTACAAAGTATACAAATAAACTATAGGTTAATTCCAAAACACATTTGGGATTCACATTTTAACAGCAAAGTGGCATGCAGGTTAAAAGAAATATAACATTACATTCCTGAATTGCACAGCAAGTTGATGTATGTTTTAATGTACTTTTAAGGAAGAGATTTATTCTTTCTCACAAATCTTAGAACTCAGAAAAATAGAGACATAAACTTCAAGCTACATCTAAAATAATATCAGTCAATATGGTTTTATTTTTACTAAAACATTACTCACCTTGACTTACATACAAGGATTTGGTGCTAGGATTCACAGATGAGGGACACTATATGCCTTTTTTTTTCTGAGACTATGTTACTTCCCTTAACATCACAGCTTCTTGTCCCATCCATTTACCTGAAAATTTCATGTCTTTCTTTATCGTTGCATAGAACTCCATTGTGTAGATGTACCACATTTTCATTATCCACTCATCTGTTGAGGGACAGATGGGTTGCTTCTAGCTCTTTAGTTCTGTGAAAAGAGCTGAAATAAACATGATTGTGCATGTAGCTCTGCAATAAGATGAATCTTTTGGGTATATATATCTAGGAGTGGTATGAGTAGTTCAATGGTAGGTTCATTTTTCATTTTTAAGAGTTCTCCATATGATAAGATAATACTTTATTAAAAGAAAAGTTAAATGATAGAACAGCTAGAAACACTGATAGAAAGAATATGAAAATTATGCATCCTAAAGAAGTAATTTAAGTGTGATAAACAGCTTTTCCAAGGATAAAAATAGAGCTCTGAACAATATCAATGTCATAAAGATGCAAGTGTTGGTTTTTTTAAATTTAAATAGTGAGGTGGGTATTTTAAGAAGTTTGGGAAAAGGAGCTGATTACTCAAGTGAATGAAAATTAAAACTGGTTCTATTCCTGGCTACTACCAAGAGTTTCATTCTGTTAAATAAACAAATCAATTACACACTTATGAGAACTGTTAGAATCGTAAAGGTAAACATAATAAAAACAGAGATAGAATTAAAAGTTTTGTAATTGAGTGCCAGGATTCAAAATTACACACAAATATATCTGTGCATATTATTTTTTATATTACTTTCCTATGATAGCAGGACCTTGGTTAAAGATCAATTTGAAAGGAATATATTCATGAATATGTTCCCAAAGAGAAGACTGTGGTCCAGATTAAAAAAAAAATTAGGCATAAAATGGCAGTCCACATAAAGACACAGTATTTGGTCCTGTGACTGCTAAGAAGACACTCAACATGTATCCAAGGTGTCATAAATACTTACTCTAAGAAACAGAAACATCATTATGGTAAACAAATAGTTAATTGATATTAGAATCTAATGTTTAGTCTTAAATTTATTTGTTCAAATAACTAAAATATTCCATTACTTAAAAATGGGTTTCACAGACACTTGTGTTTATTATAAATCTCTCTTAACCAATGGTAATCCTGGGCCACATTTCTAGGTCAATTGCTTAAATTAAATTGTTTATTCTTCATGTGCTTTGACAGCCCTCTTTTATTTCCACTGCAAATGGAATGCCTATGTGTAGATTATCTCATACCTACAGCATTTTGCAGCTCTACAGGCATAGCAAGTAGGTGTGCTGTATAGGTTCACCAAGGTTTCACACTTGTACAATCACCTGAGCTTAATGCAAAATGCTCAACTATGGAATATCATACAGATGTTTAATAATAGGAGTAGGCTTCTTATCTGAAAGTTGTGATAGAAGCAATGTTTAATACTTAAACCATTTGTTCTTTCTTCATATATTTTCTTTGGAAGTAAAAACATCTTTGACAGCCAAAATTAGGATTAGTTTTCTATACTCTGTACATTTTATTATTAATTGAAAAAATCACATAGAAGTAGCAAAAATGTCATCAAAAAATTCTGGGAGTTGGAGCAATGGCTCACCAGTTAAGAGCACTAGCTGTTCTTGCAGAGGACCCAGGTTCAAATCCCAGTGCCCACACGGCAGTTAAAAATCATTTTTAAATCTAGTTCCAGAACATTTGATACCCTCTTCTGACCTCTATGTGCATTGTATGAGACAGTACATTTATATACATGCACTTATACATATAAAATAAAAATAATAAAAATTTTAAAAATTGGGTTGGGGCTGGAATGATAACTTAGCAATTAAGAATACTTACTTCTCTAACAGAGGCTGCAAGTTCGGTTTCCATTACTGAGATGGTGGCTTACAACCACCAATAATAACTACAGCTCCAGGGGAATCCAATGGCCTCTTCTGGCCTCCATGGACATTGCATGATATGAGTGCACTTATATATATGCAAGCAGAACACTCATAGAGATAAGATAGAAAGTATAAATAATACAAAAACCTGCAACTGGCTAACATACAGAAAACAACAGACCACAGAGCACTTACGCTTCTTTACCCAGAACCAGCCAACTAGCTCTTGATTCCTATGCACCCAGACTAGCTCCATTGTCCTACTTCAAGGCCCAAACCTACTCTGCCTAGCTAGTTAGACTCTCCCCACACTGTCCCTGCCCCAGCCTTGACCTTATGCCCCCTCTTGGGTAGCCTGCCAGAACCCAGATACTGGGTTCTCCATCATTTTGAACTGGACCTAGAGCCCTCACCTGGTGGAGAGCATTTTGCTACTCAGCCTGGAAACATCCTGTCTTGATAATAATAAAAAAATCAAAAGTCTGCATAAATTTAAGTAATAACAAGATAATACTATGCACTACTAGACTAACAAAAATATTTTTAAGGAATCTCGTAATTTCTATTGATGCTGAAAATTAAAAGAAACAGCTATTCTGATTCACTGGGAATGGGCATGCAAATCCATAAAACTACCTGAGAACCCAGTTTGACACCCTGACAAACTATAATAGCATTATAAATGTCATAATTCTAGGTATTTATGTATTTGCCATAAAAATATATCTATATAAACCTGCATGTGAATATTAACAGTATAATAGCTGTATTTATAGTCACCAAAACTTGAAGCATTCAATACAACTTTTTTTATTTTATTTTATTTTATTTTATTTTATTTTTTTCTAATTAAATTAGTTTTTATTGATGCTTTGTGCATTTCATACATTTTTTCCAATTCAGTTCAGGCTTATTTCCCTTTCCCTCCCCCCCCCACCCCCACCCCATCCCAGATCATGCATTCTGCCATAACTGTCCTGCATCTTTCTCTCAGTTTTTTTTTTTTTCATTTTTAGCTATAAGTGATAATCCATGAGTACAAGCATCCTTCATGCAAAACCTATCTGCAGGCTGTTGTGCCCAAACACCTACAGCCCCACCATCCAGTGGGGGGTGACAGGTTGTTTGTTCAATCAAGTTGATCAAATGAGTGTCCAGACTACATTGCTGTAGTTTCACCATTCACCCCAATCGCAGCCCTTACATTCTACCACGCCCCCTCTTCCGCAGGTTGTTCCCTAGGCTTAGAAAAGGGGCACAGGTGGATGAGAGGTAAAACAGTCCACTCTCTCTGGAGCTGTTGACTTGGACTCTGGTCAATTCTGGCTGTTTCCTTTCATGGGCTGACAGTTTGTCCAGGAATAACCTTTCGATCCTGGCCTGGCGCGTTATGGCGTCTCTCAATACAACTTTTAAATACTGGATGGATAAACAATATGATACACGTTTTAAATGGAATATTATTCAATAATAAAAATAAATTAGCTAGTAAGGTATAAAAATCACTTAATCTTAGTTGTATGCTTCTAAATCAAAACAAGTCAATCTAGAAGAGCTAAATAGATTATGACACCAATTACATGATCTTCTGGATATAACAGGTTCCTGAAGACAGGTAAATGACCATTGATTATCTGTTTGATGGTGAGGGAAAATGTGCTTTAGATGAAGTGCAGATGGTTTTCATGTTAATGAAAGTAGTCTATATTTTGTAATGTTGTTGATACTTGTCAGTACACATTTGTCAAACTCACAGTACTATACAACACAAAATGGAATCTTAATATCCAGTTTTTTTTTAATTATTTATTTATTTCTGTATGTGTATGAATGTACTGTCCTCATGCAGGTCTGTGCACCCGTGCCGTGCAATGCCGCGGAGGTCAGAAGAGGGCGTCGGATTCCCCTGGAACTGGAATTCTCCTGGAATTGGAGTCTCAGACGGTTCTTGGCCACCATGTGGGTGCTGGGGATCGACCTCGGGTCTTCTGTAAGAGCGGTTGGCGCTCTTAACTGCTAAGCCATCTCTCCAGCCCAATATCCAGATTTTTTAAGTCATTTAAGAGGTTCATGCATCGCAGTATAATGCACAGAATGTGCCAAAGCAACCCAACAGCATTCCAAATGCATGATACATCTTCACTAAACAAGATGGAAGGAAATTGTGCTTATCTAAGGAATTTTGGAAATTGTCAGAGCCTATAAGTCTAAAGACAAAGAAAATATAAATAAATACAAGTTGATCAAGTTGTTCTCTTAATCATCTTGATATCACATTTTAACACCAGAAATAACCAATTTAGCAGAGGGACAGCAAGTGCTAGAATCTACATTTCTTTCTTTTGATGTGGCAGGTTACAGAAAAGCATAAAAGTCTACAGTGCTCCATCTAATAATAAATCAACTTGGAAACAGTACTATGAATTTCTATTTGGCATAATATAAGCATAGATGGCTACATACAAAATATTGATAAATATATTTGTTAATTCTCCAGCTGAGAATAACTACAAGTAATAATATCTTGGTCTTAAGAAACATATTTCTTAAGATGTTGGTGCCAATACTATTCTACTCCAATTAAAAAAAAATCTAAAATGCATTGAAGAAATGCCTGATTCCAAATCAGAGGTAAAGAACTTTCAAGATGAGTGTAGAACTAGTTTTAGTGCAACAAACTGTGGAAAGGATTGTAAAAGTACAAATTAAAAAGCATCCACAGATAGAAATATGACAAAAAAGGGGCTGGAGAGATGGTTCAGGGGTTAAGGGCACTGGCTGTTCTTACAGAAAATCTAGGTTCTAATCCCGGTAAATGCATGGTAGCTAACAACTCTCCATAACTCCAGTTCCAGGGTATCTGATGTCCTCTTCTGTCCTCCATGGGCATTGCACAACACGAGTACACTTACAGGTTCGTTAAATGTATATTGTCTGTTGGTCCTTTAATCATGCATGGCCACAATCCACACAGTGTTCTTCCCTACTAGAAACAGGCTGGCAGCTTCACAAGGCTACAAGCTTCAAGGCAGTCTCCTGTCGACAGACTGACAGTCCCTAGGCTTAGCTTTGGCAAGGAGGGGGAAGGGGCAGCAGGAAGTCACCTGAGGAATGAAAGAAAGACATGGTCTCAGTGGGAGAAGGTCCAGGAAATAGACTCCATTTTATTCATGCCAGCAATGTGTTTATATACTAAAGGCTACTGTGATCTGGGCAAGGAAGTAGGGGGCAGGAGGAAGGGAAGGGTGAGGCACCTTGCCTCCTATGGGGGTGGGGGTGGGGCTGAAGAGCTCTTGTTTGTGTAACCAGTAAACTAGAGGTGTGACATTTTGCTCAATACCTTAAGGGAATGGGTTATCCGGTTCTGGAACTTTACAGAGATAGGCGAGGCAGGAAAACACTGCAATATCATGACCTCAAGGAAATAAAACTCAGAAAGCCCCAGAACAGGGTCTGCAGTTCCTTGCCTCCAACCAGGCAAAGTTTCATTCCTAAAGCCCTTCCTTTGTTTTTTAATTAAAATGGAGCAGTAATGTCATAGTCCTCCAGAAGATTTTTCAGGATGGTCTGATACTGGACTAAAGACATTTGAGCTGTAACCCCAAATTGGCTTTTGACAAACCAGAAAGTCAACTTCCTGAGGTGAGAATTAGTTTTAACAAAAAGGATAATCCTGGTGGCCTAGGGGATCTTAGGTTGCATGTAACAGAGCTTTTGTTAAAAAGATCGTTCTCTGAGCACAGAGACAGCAAAACTCTATAGGCCAGTTGCTACGACTATCAAGTGCATTTACACCTATTGATTTAAACACAGAAACTGATTCCAGTGCATCACAAACTGACCATAAGAGATGCAAAGAGACCCACTGAGTATGTAACTTTGCCCTTAAGTGGTGGAACTCTAAAAATGACAAAGCAAAAGTAATACCTTTTCTCCCATTAAAACATACAGGTATGTGAATGACAGTGTTTCTAAAAATAACATTGTTTGTCCTACACATAAAGACATACAAAGACATACAGGTATGTGGATGGCATAGTCTCTAAAATAACATTCCTTGTCCTAAACATAAAGACATACAAAGACATAGAGGTGTGTGAATGACATCGCTTCTAAGAGCAACATTCCTTATCTTATACATGAAAACATACAGATATCACTTGATATTTCTTTTAACATAGATGGTGTTTTTTTTTTTACTTGCACCCCCAAAGTCCCAAGCCTGGCTAGAGAGATCTGTACATGCAACTACATTGATGGAACAAAGTTCAGTCACAATTGTCTCCTGTAGGTTTTTCTTTAGCCAGCAGTTTCCAGGCTTTGGGGGGAGGACAGGTGAGAAAAAGGAGTAAACCATTTTTTGTTGTTGAAGATAGCACCTGGTTTGTCTCAGCCTTTTCCCAGTAGGAGGCTGGCAACTCACCTCTGGCTTTTAGTTTCTCCTGAGGCATGGATTGTGTGCCTCAAAGCGAAGTAAAAGCAGCTGCAGATGGCTTTTTCTCTGAGCTGTAGTCTTGGCTTTCAGGGGTGCCTTTTGCAATTTACTGATGAACTATGAATAATAAGAGCATAGACAGTTAAGTAAATATTATTTATTATACTAGGTTGTGCTGTAGGAATAGCACAGGTGGTTAGAAATACCATTCTTTTATATTACTGTGGTTAATTTAAAATTACCTCATTTATCATTCCAGTAGATAAATGGATTAAGTTTTGCTAAAATTCTTTTAAGAATAACATAGATCCAGGCATGGTGGTGTGAGCCTTTAATTCTAGCACTTGGGAGACAGAGACAGGTGGATCTTTGTGAGTTCAAGGCCAGCCTGGTCTACAAAGCAAGCTCCAGGACAGCTGGGGCTACAGGGAGACCCTGTCTCGAAAATACCCCCCCAAAAAATAAATAAATAACATAGATTAGCTCCTTAATTTTAAATTTGAAAAACAGAATAATATATCAGTTTAGTGCTTGAAATTATCCATGGCCCATTTTAGCCCTGGTAGATTTATTGGGTCTTATTTTTAGCTTGATAAAAGACAGCTGTAATGTTTTTTACTGATTGGCTGTTGGGAGAAATCCCAGCCAGTATAGTACCTGGCCTTGATACATATTTTAATAGATGCTTTTGAGATATATAACATCCTTCCCAGAGATTTTATGTCTCTTAATGAAAGGAAGAAGTTAAACCGTCTTTTGGAGGGCATTACATTAATATTACCTTATTTTAGGAGAATATATTCTTTTTGCAAACCATAGTACCACATACATACCCATACAGGAACTGATGTCCTGAGGTTCATTGTTGATGAAGTGATTAAATACAGTTATTTATTTATTTATTTATTTATTTATTTATTTATTTATTTTGGTCATTTCAAGACAGGGTCTCCCTGTAGCCCCAGCTGTCCTGGAACACACTCTGTAGACCAGGCTGGCCTTGAACTCACAACGATCTGTCTGCCTCTGCCTGCCAAGTGCTAGCATTAAAAGTGTGCACCACCACACCTGGCGAATACAGTCTTTTAAAGCTAAATTATCTTGTAGATAAAAGGGTATGTTACAGATAGCATTATAAAAGGTCACTGGACATACATTAATGTCAAGGCTGTTACCTGGAAATTTAGTATGGATTGGAAGTAAAAATAACTTGTAGTTTACATACATTTAAGTGTAACCAAACTTTTATGTTAACAGTATTAGACCAATTTTTAAGCAACATAAGTAACTTAGTTTACCATTGAATAATGTGTGAATAGATTTTGAATATAAGTAAAAAATAAGTTAGAGAAATGGCAGAGCCATTTGTGAAAGGTTCACTTCTTGACAAAGATCCAGTGACCTGACTCATCTTGTTGAATTCTGCTCTCCAGCTGACCTTGGTTTTTAATAATTCTCCTTATCATATTAATTCTTATTTTTCTGGCCTACTTGACTTTCAGCTTTCTGGTAGTTAGGGTACCTGCTTCTGCCTCAAGGAGTGGAACTTGCAGTAGCCAGTGTGCTGAGAATTGTGCATGCACAGAGCTTGTCCCTGATCATCCTAACCTGCCCTAGGCAGGCAAGACCATACAAGCAGCATTGCAGACCTGGTCCAATCATAAGGCAACAAGAGGAAAGCAGGAATATGAACAGTACATAACCCCTAACCCTGCCCCCAGTATAGGAGTCTGCAACAGCTCATCCTCTGTCTGCATTCACCTGACTCCCAGGGTCTGTGTCTTGACTCTGTAACTCTAACCCCCGTTACTTCATGGTCAGACCCCAAAATTTCCCAGCAGGCCTGGGGGATTGTCTACAGAAACTGACACTTTTGCCTTTTCTAGAAATGAGTACTTTGTGAGAAATAATGACACTGTGAACACAATTTAAAAGTATGATACAGTAGTTAAGAACTACACAGAAACTGTGTAATGCAAAGATTGCCTAAGTAAAGAAAGGGATTTTGATTTCCTGGTCAGGTTTAAACTAAAAAGAGGATTGTAGGGCAAAACAAAACTAAGTCCAGTTATTCTAGTGATCTGACTTAAAGATTAATAGCCCATAGAAAATCACCTTAGCAGAAAGTGTTAAAAACAGAAACCAAGGAAAACAAAGACTGGAATAAAAACAAGATATAAATCAAAGCTACATCAGCCACAAAATGGCTTACAGGTCTAGCAAACAAGGAACTAAAGTAAGTAAAATAAAGTTCTCTATTGTTAAAGCTTTAAAGCTCATTTTTAACACTGTCCAGCACCTATGTAACAAGGCATAAAAATGAATTCCTCAGAGTTAAAAGTTAATATTAACTTCACTTTGCTGCAAAACTGCTAAATTGCTTAGCTGAATGGCTGTGCTCTTATTGTTTTACTTTCTTGACCTCTCAACTAAATGATTGTACCATTATTGATTGTTTTACTGTCTTTGATGTTAAAATAATTTCAGGGTTGAATTTCCTGAAAAACATTTATGGGAAATTTGGTTATTTTTTCATCATTAGCTTAGACTTGCATAGCCTGTATTAGTTTTAAGGCATATAAAAATAAACATCAGGACCTGAGGAGCAGAGAAATAAGAGGGAAATGAAGAAAATAAATCAGCAGAGTGGCAAATTGGAAAGGCCCTCTGCACCGGATCAGAGTAGGCAAATGTTCTCTGATCCTTAGATCAAGAATTCGGCAGAGTGGCAAACTGGAAAGGCCCTCTGCACAGGATCAGAGAAGGCAAACAATCTCTGATCCTTAGGTCAAGAATTTGGCAGAGTGAAGAACCCAAGAGGGCCTCTGCATAGGAACAGGGAAGATAGATGCTCTCAGGTCACGAAAAAGAAAGAGATTCTTGTGTCTTATTTGGTTAATTTCTCCGCCACCTTTGTGACCACCCACTTCAGCAACTGAACATGCTGGAGCTGGACTCTGGCAGAGAAACCTTGATTAAACATACATTGTGATCTTTGAGTTACCCAATTAAGACTGGATCCTGTAGAAATAAATATATATTGTATATATAATTATATCTATATATATATATATATATATAATTTTAACCTTTATATACATTACAATCCTTAGATGTAGAACTTTCAGGTATGAATTTTATAGAATGGGTTTTTCAGATCGGATTGGGTGTTAATGGATCATATCTAGTAGATGGAAGTACATATTTAATAAAACTTTGAACTATTACATGTGTAAATTTATATTTGTCCTTAATAAATTAATTAATTTATTAGCTTTTTAAATATACTGGTAGACTTGAGTTAGGGAAAAATCAATTTTGGTTTTAGAGTTAGCCTTTGCATAATTTATGTAAATAGAAAAATCACACAAATTAATTTTTTAGCCAAAACCTAAAAATAACAAATAGTTGTTAAAGAACATTAATTACTTTTGATTTTTGTTAGACCAAGCTGGCTTGATAATCTCCATGTAAAAACTGTGTTGCTGAAATATAATGGTATTGAATTCAGACAGATATGAATTAAGATGACTTGTTATTTTTGCTTGACAGTAGGTTACAAACCACATGGTCTGGGGGGCCTGTGAATTTTTAAAAAAGGTAAAAACAAATCTAAAAGGCTCCAAGATTGTTTAGGACCATTTTTTATTAATTTTAGAATAGATTAGGATCCTTAACTGATTTACCTTGAAGTGCCTAGAACTTATTAATTGATCACTTCTGCACAACTTGTTTAAGGTATCAGATTTAGAAAAGGATGCTTGAGATGGAATTTACCTTAACAGATTTTAAATGGCCATATCAAATATTATCTCAAGATAAAAATTGATGTGCAAGGAACAGTACAATTACCTCAATTCTGAACAAGTATCATGAGAAAGAACACAATAAAGTTCAAAGGTGCATTTTTTTATAAATACTGTTTTGAAAAACCTGAATCAAAAAGACCTGGAATCATACTGAAACTTTTTGATTGGGGAAAGGTGTGAAGCACCTTGGGAAATGTAGTTCCTAAGCCTGGAGGGAAAGGAAAGGAAAAATGCCCAAGACAGGAAGTTAACATAACTCTGAGAGGCCAAAGGGATTCTGGGAAATGTAGTTTTGTGCTCAAACCTGGCACACCCAGTTTGCTTTTTCTTTTCTGAGAAATGATTTTGATTATAAATTTTTGCAGCTATGAGTTGGGGTTACATTAACGGGAAACGACTGCAAATGAAGGTCTTGGTTATCCCTGATCTGGCACAGCTTTTATGTGGCAGAGAGGGAAGTAGTTAAAGGGCTGGATACTTCTGGTCCTTTAAGAGAAAATGGCCAGGATTAAAAAGGAGGGGCAGGGCCACTGGGTGGTGGTGGTGGCAGAGCCCCTGGCAGCCAGGGCTGAGCTCTGGCAGCACAGCCATTGGATGCGTCTGGATTCTGTGGGTCCCCACGCAGCCCCCTGCAGGCCCCACTGGCCTCCAGCCCAGCTTTCTGACCTCTCCTAGTGCCAGGGGCGTGCCGTAGGCACACTTTTTTGCTTCTTACCCTTCTCCACCACACTCTTAGCCTGTGGGTTTTTCTGGTGTGTCTGTTTGTTTTCCATGATAAAGAAAGGCAGGAGATGCTAGTGGTTAGGGTAAAGACAGATCAAAGACTAATCTCATGTGAAAAAGAGAAATTTTCTACAGAAATGTGCCAAAAGCCTGGCCATTTAGAGAAGAAATTCTTTAGGGGAAAGACAGATCAAAGACTATCCTCACGTGCAAAAGATAATTTTTTAATGGAGATGTGCCAAAATCCTGGCTGTATAGAAGAGAAATGCTGCAGGGGAAAGACAGATCAAAGTCTAATCTCATGTGAAAAAGAGAATTTTTCCATGGAGATGAGCCAAAGCCTGGCTGCTACCCTGAATCCTACTTTGGGGGGGGGGGCTACTTCTCTCCTTCACAGTGAACCCTCTGAGATTTTCCCCTCTAGTGGGGGGAAAGAGCTGAGAGAGAGAGCCCAAGAAAATACCTTTTTTCTTCTTTCTTCTGCTTTTGGTGGAAAGTCAAGGCCCACATTGTGGTTGCCAGTTGTTGGTTAAATATATCATCTATTCGTCCTTTAATCATGCATGGCCACAATCTACATGATGTTCTTCCCTCCTAGAAACAGTCTGGCAGCTTCACAAGGCTACAAGCTTCAGGGTAGTCTCCTGCTGAAAGGCTGACAGTCCCTAGGCTTAGCTCTGGCAAGGAGGGGGGAGGGGACTGCAGGAAGTCACCAAAGGAATGAAAGAAAGACAAGGTATCAGTGGGAGAAGGTCTGTGAGATAGACTCAGTTTTATTCATGCCAGCAATGTGTTTATATACTAAAGGCCACTGTGCTCTGGGCAAGGAAGTGGGGGACAGGAGGAAGGGAAGGGCGAGGCACCTTGCCTCCTATGGCGGTGGGGGTGGGGCTGAAGAGCTCTTGTTTGTGCAACCAGTAAACTAGAGGTGTGACATTTTGCTCAATACCTTAAGGGAAGGGGTTATCCAGTTCTGGAACTTTGCAGAGATAGGCAAGGGAGGAAAACACTGCAATATCCCAACCCATCCCTTCTTGATTTTTTGAAACCCACTATTCTATTATTTCCTATCATTTGTATATGTGTATGAAACTGTAAAACATTAAGAAAATTAAAACAAATATTTAATTGAAACATATGCTGTGATCAAACATTTCCAGCTGCAAGAATAGAACTAAAATTGAAAAAGGAATGTTTCCATCTTAAATACACTAACAATTCTTTTATTTACTTTTTATCTATGATGAAAGAGGGTTTTACTATGTAGCACAAGATGACCTCAGTCTTCTGATCCTCTTGGTTCTGGCTGTGCAGTGCTATGACACCACACCCAGTAGCAAGTTCTTAACAATCAGTGATCAACACTGTTCAGGAGAAAACTGTCTCAGAATCTTGTCCTTCCAAGGCCTCAGAATCTCAAGTCACTTATACTGTTTTTTAATGCAGTTCAGAAGCTCCATCCATGATCATTCATGGGAAGGGTTGACAACTGTACACTGTAGCCAATAGCGTATTTGTCTATTTGTTTGTTTGTTTTCTGCTTTTTTTTATTGATGTTTTGTGTATTTCATACATCATTTTCCAATTCAGTTCAGGCATATATCCCCTTCCCTTCCTCCCACCCCACCCCTACCCATCCCACATCATGCATTCTGCCATAACTTTTCTGCGTCTTTCTCTGTTTTTTATTTTTTTTTTCATTTTTTTTAACAGTAGGTGATAATCTGTGAGTACAAGCATCCTGGGGCTTGTATGTTCAATCAAGTTGATCAAATGAGTGTCCAGTCTATATTGTTGTAGTTTCACCATTCACCCCAAATCATAGCCCTTACATTCTACCATGCCCCCTCTTCCACAGATTGTTCCCTAGGCTTAGAAAAGGGGCACTGGTGGATGAGAAGCAAAACAGTCTACTTTCTCTGGAGCTGTTGTCTTGGTCTCTAGTCAATTCTGGCTTTTTTCTTTCATGGGCTGCCAGCTTGTCCAGGCATAACCTTTCAATCCGTAGATCCAGAGAGGGGCGTGTCTGCAGCAATCTGAGGCATTTTTCCCTTCAATGCCCAGAGAGTCAATCCTTCTGCTGGACTGATTGGTGCTTCCTACTCCTTGCAAAGCTGCATATTTCTTTCTTCAGCATTTAGTTGGTGCTACTCTGCCGTATTGGAAATACAATCCTCTTCCCGTAGTCTAGTTTTAAGCTTGGATTGCCAGTTTTTTTTTGACAAAGTTTCATATTTTATATTCCCCTTTTTTATTTGTTTTTTTATTTATTTACCCATAAGTCTCAAAAAGAAAGCATTTAATTATTACATATAGCGTGGGGTCAAGGCATAGTTTCATCAAGTCACTCATGCTGTTTTTGGGTTAGATGATGTTAAGGGAAACAAACTGTTATTTCTTAGATTAAAATCATCCTACAGGTAGAGAGAGTGTCCAGTATACCTATATGACAGCATAATTATATAGAGAACTCTGTTTATTACCAATCCCAAAGGAAATTGTTATACCAGTTTTAATTAAAGCTTATGTGGACAACAGCAGTATATCTACATTTAACTCGGATGCATTACCGTTTTATCAGCCTTAAACCAACGTTGTTTAATAAACACATATATAAACATATAAATTCCCAAAACATAAAATGAAGTGATGATTTTAATTATAAAAAAAAAAAAACCTTGGAATAAACTGTTTCACTCACGTCAATTAAACATATGCACCAATCAATAGACACCTGGTCAGTCCCTTCCCACCCTCCCACCTTCCTGAGGTCACCATTTCAGTCAGTTTTTCTTGCATGCAATTTTTGGTTGTTCTTATATGCATCCCTCCCCACAAGAAATATTTATAACTGGGTATTGGTACTAGCACACATAGGAGAGATACCACTTTTGTCGTTTGTTTTTCTGGGACTGATGTCTACTTCACTTAACATAATGTCTTTCTAGCTACGACATGCCCATTTGCCTGGAAAGTTCATGGATGTTGGTCTTTCTTTAACCGCTGCATAAATCCATTGGGTACATGTACCACATTTCTCTCTATCCACTTGTCAGTATGGGGGGCATTTAGGTTGATTCCAGTTTTTTGCTATTGCTGAATAGAGCAGCAATAAATATAGCTGTGCATGTATCTCTGCAATAAGAATGAGTCTTGTGGGTATATACCAGGAGTGGTATGACTGGGTCAAATGGCAGGATCATTTTGAGTTTTCTAAGGTTTCTCCACCAATGTTTCATAGTGGCTGCAACAAGTTTGCATCCCACCAGCAATGAATGAGTTGTTCCTTTCCCACACTCTCCAGCACTTCTGCATCATTGTTTTCTTGATTCAGCCAGTCTTACATGAGTAAGATGGTATATTAAAGTGTGTTTTAATTTGCATTTCCTTAATTATTAGCAATGTTGAACACTTTTAAGGTGTTTCCAGCCATCTCTTATTCCTCTCTCTGTGAAGTCTCTGTTCAGATCTTGCTCAACTTTCGAGTGATATGTTTTTTTTCTTTTGTTTTTATTTTTTTTTTTTTTTTTTTTTTTTTTTTTTTTTTTTTTTTTTTTTTTCTCTTCATGTTCTTTGTCTTCATTCCTTTATTGTTTCACTTTGATGTACAGAAGCTTTTGAGTTAATGAGTCCCATTTGTCAATGAACGATCTTATTTCGGTGCGCTGCTGTCTGATTTTGAAGTGTTTTCCTACACCTACGTCTGTAGTCTGCTGCCAAGTTCTCTTCTATCACCTCAGAGTTTTGGGATTGTCACATTGAGGTCTTTGATCCATTTTGAATTGACTTTTGTACGGGTAGAGGGGGTTTAATTTCAGTCTTCTATAGGTGGTGATCAGTTTTGCCAACACCACTTGTTTGAAGATGCTGTCTTTTCCTCCAATGGTCTTCTTGGCCTCCCTTATCAAATATGAGATGGCTGAAATTGATGTAGTTCAGGTTTGGATCTTCAGTTTTTCCATTGGTCAACGACGGGGTTTTTGTGCCAGTACCAACATGTTTTTATGACTATAGCCCTGATATAGTTTGATGTCTGGGAGAGCAATCCCCTTGTATTAGCTCTTTTTTTGCCCAGAGTTGCATTGGCTATTCGGGGTCTTTTGTTTTTCCAAATGAAATTGAGGATTTTTTTTCCAAACCTGTGAAGAAGCACTTGGGGATTTTGACTTGGGATGCATTAAATCGTATACAGTTTCGGTAGAATGGACCATTTTTACTATATTTATTTTTCCCAATCACGAGCATGGGAGGTTGTCCATCTTCTGATGTCTTCTTCAATTTCCTTCTTCAGAGGTTTAAAATTATTGTTGTAGAGGTCCTTGGTATCTTGGTGAGTTTTGTTCCGTAGGTATTTTATTTTTTTGACTATTGTGAGTGGGAAGTTCTCCTTGATTCCTTCTTCAGTTGCCTTGCTGTTGGTGTAAGGAAAGGCTACTGATTTTTCTAGGTTTATTTTGTATCCTGCCATTTACTGAGCTCCTAATCATTTTCTAGGAGTTTCTTGGTGGAGTTTTAGCATCCCTTAAGTAGACAATCATATCATCAGCAAAAGGATAGCTTGACTTCCTCTTTTCCTATTAGAACTCCTTTAATTCCTTTCTTGCCTTATTGCCCTTAGCAGGGATTCAGCACTATGTTGAAAAGGAAGTGACAGGGGACAGCCTTGCGAGTTCCTACCTTCAAGGGGAATGCTTCTGTCATTTCCCCATTTAGGATGATATTGCTTGGTTTCCTGTATATGGCTTTGAATCACATTAGGTATGATCCCTCCAATCCAATTCCCTCTAGGACTTTAAACATGAACGGATGCTAGGATTTTTGTCAAAGGCTTTTTTCCGTGTCAATTGAATGATGGTGTATTTTTGTCTTTCAGTCCGTTTATTGCTTGATGAAGATTATTGATTTCGTATGTTGAACCATCCCTACATCTCTGAGTATGAAATCCAGACTTGGTCTGGTGGATGATCTTCTTGATGTGGGTCTGTATGCGATTTGCCATTTCCTATTTAGAATTTTGGCATCTGTGTTCATTAGGGAGATGGGTCTATATTTCTCTCTTTTTGGTTATCTTGCCTGGTTTTGGTATTAAATGTTGCTGGCTTCATAGAAAATCTGGGAGAACTCCCCTCTGCTTGTTGATCCTTCTAAACAACTTTGATATTAATGGTTTGTACGTCTTTTTTTGAAATATTTTATAGAATTTCTGCGTGAAACCATCTGGGCGCTGGGCATTTTTTGGTGGGAGGCTGCTTATTACATCTTCATTTTCTTCACATATTATTGGTCTGTTTAACTGTGAGTCTCTTCTTGTTGAGCTTTGTGATTCCCAAGTTTCAGATATTCATACCATTTCTTCTAGGGTTTCAAACTTAGTAGAGTATAGGTTTTGAAATAATTCCGTATGATTGTCTGGATCTTTTCATTTCTGTTGTGATATTCCCTTTCATCACAGATTCTATTTATTTGGAGTTGTTCTTCTTTCTTTGGTTAACTGGGCTATGATCTAGTCTATCTTGTTTATTTCTCTCAAGAACCAGCTTTTGGATTCATTGATTTTTTTTTATGGTTTCTTTGTTTTCATATTCATTGATCTCTGCTCTGATATTTTGTTATTTCTTTCTGTCTGCTGCATTTAGGTTCATTTTTGTTGTCTCTCAAGTACTTTTAGCTGGAGTGTTAGTGTTCACTTTGCTCTTTCTGTTTTTAATGTAGGCACTTAGAGGCTATAAACTTTCCTCTTAGGACTGCTTTAAAGTGTCCCATAGTGTTGTTGCTGCGTTGTATTATCATTGTCATTCAGTTTCAGGAATGTTTTTATTTCATTCTTATTTCTTCCTTGACCATTCATTATTCAAGAAGAGTATTGTTTAGTCCCCATGTGTATTTGTAGTTTGTAGGGTTTATCGGTGTTGTTATTGAGTTTTATTGACGTGGTCTGAAGAATGCATGAGATTATTTCAATCTTTTTGTATTTGTTAGTATTTTCCTGTGACCCAGTGATATGACATTTTGGAGAATGTTCCAATGGGGTGCTGAGTAGAAAGTGTTTCTTCTGGTGTTTGGGTGGAATATTCGATAGATGTCTGTGAGGTCCATTTGGTGATTTGTATCATTCAGTTCAGATGCCTCTGTTTATCTTTGTCCTGTTGATCTGTCTAAAGGATTAGTGGGGTATTGAAGTCCCACATATTAATGTGTTTATGCGTTAAAAACAGGCTCCTAGGGCTGGAGAGATAGCCTACGGTTAAGAGCACCGACGCTCTATGACAGAGGACCCGGGTTCGATCCCCAGCACCCACATGGCGGCTAAGAACCGTCTGTAACTCCAATTCCAGGAGAACTCCAGTTCCAGGGGAATCCGAGACCCTCTTCTGACCTCCGCGGCATTGCACGACACGGGTGCACAGACCTGCATGCAGACAGTACATTCATACACCTACAAAAATAAATAAATAAATAATTAAAAAAAAAATAAAACAGGCTCTAGATGCTCATGTAAATGTGCTTTTCTTTTTATTTTTAAATCCAAAACAGGCTCATTTTGACCAAGTCACTTTTGTGAAAAAATTTTACTGTTGTTTTGTAGAGAAGGTACAATTTTCACTTTTGCCATAATAAAGTAGAAATGTATGTAGGAACAAAATTCAGGTCAGAGAAGCAGGTTGGGAAAAGGAGCTGACATGAAATTACCCTTGGAATTGAGCTATACTGGGAGAGAGGACTTCACTATCATTGGGAGGAGGCATGACAGGGAACTGAAGTGGGAAAGCAGTAGTAGAAACAGGCAGTCTGATAGTGCATTAAAGGTCTGTTCTTCCCCTCAAAATCCACAAGAGGACTTTCATTAGGAGAAATAGCTTGAGATGCGACAATAAGGGAACTAGCCATTATACATAGCATGACGTGGGTTGTGGAGGGAAAAAAAAGACTTTCAGCTAAAAGAAACAAAGTAAATAACTTGCTTTTGTTAGTTTTTAAGTGGAGATTCACAGTTACACACCACATGATTTAGTCTGGCCTGGTCTATGCACCAAGAATACAAACCATAATCTTATGTAATCTTGTAATTGCAGAGAGGAGAAAGTTGTTTGCTCACAGCTACAAATGGAAGATAGGGATAGGGCAAGTGGATTTCAGGGCAGTGTGGCAGAGAGAGAAAGAGAGAGAGAGAGAGAGAGAGAGAGAGAGAGAGAGAGAGAGACTGAAGGGTTTGTGATCTAAAACCATGTACTGATTTCTAAGGTTGGGTGACAATATACAATTTTATAAGCATGCATTTGCAAGTCCAGAAATCCTGGAAAGCTACAGGTATGTAATGTTGTACTTAATAGTACAAATGAATTTTTCATTGTTTATCCTTTTAAATCTTGAATCTACAAAATCACAAACATATAGAACACATTAAGTAGAACATAATAAGAGCTATATTAATAATACTGGACTATTAATTATAAATTTGCTGAAAACAGAAATGTGGATATTTTTACTGTAACAAAAGAATATGTGAGATAATGAATATGTTGACTTTAATGACAATAGTAATTATCTCAGTATATACAGTATATTAAGACATTTTTATATGTTTTAAAGATAGATAATGAAAGGAGAAAATGTTTGATTTTAATTATGTATATGGGGCATCTATTTTAAATCTCTTTTGCATAATAGTTGTCCATTAAAAATTTGCATACATTATTTCCAGTATTGTCTTCTATATTGCTAATTGCTCTCTGACACTTAGTGATTAACCTTGTGTGATGGTCAGTTTTAATGTCAATTTGCCACAGGTTAGACTTACCTGAGTAAGAAGCTTCAATTGAGGATTATTTTAATTATCTTAATTGATATAGGAAGACTGACCCCACATGTGGGCAACACGTTTTGGTAGCAGCACAGAGAAAAAGGGCATAGCAGGAAAACTGGCCACTTTTGGCTCTTTTGGATTTCCTTCTTTCTGACAAGTCAGTTTATCCTCCTGCTGGCACTGATTCTTTCCCTGGCATCAGAAGCAGCAATTCCAGGCTTCCATCATTGTTTAAGGACAAGAGGCCCTTCAGCATCCCTCCATGTCTTTTGGGTGCCAGGTTGAGACTTCTGAGGTACCCAGCCCCGATTACTGAGCACCTGCTGGGTCATTGGTCTCTCCAGTGTTAGACATATACCGTAGGACTACTCTGAGTACAGAGGCAACCACCCAGGCTCAGGGATGGAGCAACTACAGCAGTCTCAGTCTCTCAGGTATGATTCAGCCATTGTTGCAATTGCAAAGCAAACTAAATAATTTTTTTTCTCATTCTATCAGTATCTATCCTGACTGATATACCTTGCCATACTTAGTAATGAAAGTGGTATATTGATTTTCCATTTAAGGTGTACTGATTTTATTAATTTATTATTCAGGTGACAACTGAGTCAAGAGATTTTATTTTTAGCCTTGAAATAAATTTCCTTTTGAATTTGTTTGGTGAAACTGACCTCTCCAAGGCCAGTAGAACAGAGGTTAAGCTCTACTGAATGCTATTAACAACACTGATTTTATGTTGAGCTTTCTTTTTGTATTTTCTATAAGAGGCTATAGTGGTCCTTATTTTCTGTAATTTTTGTGAAAGATCAATTTCCAAGAAAAAACAATGCATGCCTTTTAATGGTAGAAGATAGACTTTTCTCTCCTGTTTGGCAGGCTAGACTGGGAAAGTATTAGTGGAACAGCTTTGTTTTGGCAACTAGAAGACCACACTCACTGTAAGCTCGATGCTTTGAACAGTGAAAGAAACACTGAGACTGAAGCTTGATTTCTACTCAGGAGCCATTGCTGGATTCATGACCACTCCAAACAAACAGTGCCTGGCTTAGGAGGCATTCAGATGTGACAAACCTCCCTAAAGTTTATAGCACCCTACAGCTACTCTCACTTATGACAAGAGAGGGACCACATCCTCAGTAGCTCAAGAATAAACCAGTGATTGGCGCAATGCCCGACTTATGTTTGGACCTTCTGTGGGAAGTGTGATTGATGGAACTGAAAGTTGTGCTGTAATTGATACAGATACAATATTACATTTGCATGCCACACCCATGTCACATCTGGCTATCTAAACAGGTTGTTAAGTTTACTTTCTGACTCAGCCTGGAGATACTATCTTGTGCTGTCATGTGATGTTATAACCTTAGAATTAGGTTATAACCCCCACCCCCTAAAAAGAAGCTTCTCTTGTGTGCTTTTTTCCCTGGGCTAGTCACTTGAAGAAGAGAGATGGGAGTGGCAAAATTGCAGGTGCTCCCTCTGCAGGAAGAGTGGTGACAGTGGTAATGGCAAGGGGAGAGCTGAATAGTTCCAGAAAGTGGCTGGGGTGCAAAGGCTGTAGCTTTGTTTCCCATTCCTTTAATGAAATACTTGAAAAAAACAACTGACAATATAAGGATTTATTAATGGTCACAATTCCAGGTTACCGTGTGTCATAGCATGGAATTCACAGAGCCAGGAGCTTGAGAGAGTTGGTCATGTCATATCCAAACCATAAATGCATTCATGCAATTTTTTAGCTCACTTTACCCACTTTTTTATTGATGCTTTGTGTATTTCATACATCATTTTCCAATTCAGTTCAAGCATATTTGAACTGAATTCCCTCCCCCCCACCCCACCCCACCCCATCCCAGATCATGCATTCTGCCATAACTGTCCTGCATCGTTCTCTCAGTTTTTTTTCCATTTTTTTAGCAATAAGTGATAATTTATGAGTACAAGCATCCTTCATGTAAAAACAATTTGCAAGCAGTTGTGTCCAAACCCACACAGCCCCTTGGTCCCAACATCCAGCAGAGGGGGGCTTCTATGTTCAATCAAGTTGATCAAATGAGTATCCAGGCTATATTGCTGTAGTTTCACCATCCACCCCAATCGCAGCCCTTAGATTCTACCACGCCTCCTCTTCTGCAGATTGTTCCCTAGGCTTAGAAAAAGGGCACAGGTGGATGAAAAGCAAAACAGTCTACTTTCTCTGGAGCTGTTGTCTTGGACTCTGGTCAATTCTGGCTGTTTTCTTTCATGGGCTGACAGTTTGTCCAGGAATAACCTTTCGATGCTACTAATGAAGCACAAGCAATTAGATATATAGGTATTTAAACAGTACTCATTGTTATCATAGGTTACTTTGGTATAGACACAGATGTTTGGATGGTATGTTAATCCATGAATTACATTTTTTTCTGTTGAATATGACAGGGTCTTACTGTGGCTTATAACATCTCCTGACCATTAGAGGGTGTAAGCTTGTGGCATCAGCCATGGGTTATTCCTCCAAGGAGAGAGCCAATAGCCAATTAGATTTGGGATATACAAGCGTATGGCTGCCTCTGCTGCACAGTATTTCCAGGCAGGTGAGGTGTAGCTGGTGCTGATGGAGGAGTCTTGCTTGATTCACAGAGACCCATATTTTCTTTATTGGTATAGTGGCCTTTGGTAACACTCTCTGGTATTCCAGAGACCATCTTTTCCCACTTTTATATAGATAAGCAGCTCGGGATCCCAGATATATGCCATGGGACTACCACAATGAGCAGACCTTTTTATCTCAATTAGTGTAATCAAGATGATTTCCACAGGCATGCCATCTCTCAGTCAGGTTTAGATAGTGCCTCACTGAGACTCTGTTGTCATCTGGTTCTAGACTGTTTCAAGTTGACAGAACTAATAGTCACAGTGAAGAAGCAATGGGAGTAGAGTTGGCACGGACAAGATGGGTCTGAAGTGCAAATACAGTAGAAGGCAAGAAACTGAAGAGGAGGTGCTGTGAGCACCATCGCTCAGCAGCCAAGAATATCAATGTCAAAAGTGTGGGCTCCTTTGTTTACCTGTGATTTCCATCTAAGTGGAGCATTGCTCAAGCTAGCTCATTAGTGATACTTTGAAGCTCTATGCCCTGAGTATGCTTAGTTTGTTTTATTTATGTATGAAATCCTAGGAAAAGAATAAAAAAATCCTAGGACTGCTGCTCTTATCCCTGCAGTTATATATTTGGCCCTAGCATTTCCCCAAGGAATCCTTTTCCTCTGGTCTGAGCCACGTTTCTTCTGTCTCTAGCTTTCTCTATTTCCAGCACATGAGAGGAATTTGCAATCTCACTCTATTCTTTCATCCTATGAACAAAATACCTGCATAAACCTTTTATTAATGTCATGAATTTTTTTCAGAAATTATAATGGTAAAATTGGGAGCAGCTTTGTCCCTTGTACAGTTTAATTGGAAGGGTGAGAATGTTCTAGCTCTTTCTACCCCTCTTTGCTCTGCCCCTAACTCATACTGAAAATGACCCCAAGCAGCCATGCAGCAGCCTGAAAGCTCTGCTACTTAGATATCACTCCTGCCAAAGATCTTACACTCTTCAATGTGGCCTTCAGAAAGCCCTAGGGAATGCACCCAGTGCAGCCAGGTTCTTTCCCCCTGTGCAAGGCATCCTGGCTACAAAATCCAGTCAGGTATTCCTCATCTCCTGACTGCTTTTCTTCCCTTCTTTTCATCCATTAATATCTTCCTTTCATTTCTTTCTTTCTTTCTTCTCTCTCTTTTTATTTTTTTGATTGGTGTGTTCACACTGTACATGATATAGAGTTTCTTACAGCCCCTCTTTTTCAAGCACATCCTGTACTTTGACCATATTCACCCCCATTCCTTTTGCTTTCTTTAATACCCCCTCCACTTTTGTGTTTCTGGTCCGTTCTTCACATAGTCTATCAGTTTGTCTCCATTCTCTGTACATAGATATGACATCATCCACAAAGACTATACGAGCTATAAACCAGAGAAAACATGCAAAATTTGTTTTCTGCATCTGTGTGATGTGATGATCTCTAGTTGCATCAATTTTCCAGGAAAGACATAATTTTATTGTTCTTTATTATTTTTTTCCTGCTTTTACCTTGATAACTGCTGTGATATTTTCTTTTTTAAATTTATTTTTTATTTTTTTTAATTTTTTTTGCAAGAAGAAACACTTGAATTTCACATCAGATTACAAACAAAAGGAATCAAATCCACATGCCAGAAGCACAAAGAAAAAAAAAATCAACAACATGGGAAAGGCAAATAAGAAATCCCACCAAGCACTATCAGTCCTGTAGCAGACTCCCACAATGAGATCTTTCTGGAGGTAACCCAGGACAGAGATTTATAGATAGATAGATAGATAGATAGATAGATAGATAGATAGATAGATAGATAGAGATAGAGATAGAGAGATAGATAGAGAGAGAGAGAGATAGACAGATAGATAGATAGATAGATAGATAGATAGATAGATAGAGAGATAGAGATAGAGAGATAGATAGAGAGAGAGAGAGATAGACAGATAGATAGATAGATAGATAGATAGATAGATAGATAGATAGATAGATAGATAGATAGATAGATATAGATAGATAGTAAGATAGATATAGATAGATATTGATATAGATAAATATAGAAATAGATAGGTATAGACACAGATACTTATAGATAGATATAGATATAGATAGAAGATAGATAGGCAGATATTTGTTATATTGATTTTTTTGTCTCTCTCTGATCCATCCTGGAGGAGGGTCCTTTCTTCTCTGATCCATCCTGGAGCTGGGTCCTTTACTCTCTGATCCATCCTGGAGCCGGGTCCTTATTCTTTGATCCATCCTGGAAGTGGGTCCTTTGATCTCTGATCCATCCTGGAAACAGGTCCTTTGCTCTCTGATCCATCCTGGAGGCAGAGCCTTTGTTCTTTGATCCATCCTGGAGACAGGTCCTTTACTCTCTGATCCATTCTGGAGGCAGGTCCTTTACTCTCTGATCCCCCATGGAGGCAGATCCTTTGCTATTGTTCTTTATGACTGAATGAAACTCTATCATCCATATACACAATATTTTCTTTATCCATTCTACTGTAAGAAGACACATAGGCTGATTCTTTAATTGGCTATTTTGTGTTATACTACAAAAAACATGAATCTGCAAATGTCTGTGTGGTATGTTGCCTTAAATTCCTTTAGATCCATGCTCAGTAGTGATAGCACATGGCATTGTATTTTCAAATTATTGAAGAGCCACTTTATTTCCAAAATAACTGGACCAATTTACATTGGCTTTAATTATAAGGGTTCTATTCCCTTCCCAACTTCTTTTGTTGTTGTTGTTGTTGTTGTTGCTGTTGTTGTTGTTGTTGTTGTTGTTGTTGTTCTTCTTCTTCTTCTTCTTCTTCTTCTTCTTCTTCTTCTTCTTCTTCTTCTTCTTCTTCTTCTTCCTCTTGGTCTTTTCGAGACAGGGTCTCCCTGTAGCTCCAGCTGTCCTGGAATTTTCTCTGTAGACAAGGCTGGGCTTGAACTCACAAAGGTCCCCCTGCCTCTGCCTCCCAAGTGCTAGGATTAAAGGCACATGCCACCATGCCTGCTAGGCAGTTCCCAACTTCTTTACCAGCATTTATTGTGGTTTATTTGCTTAACAATAGACATTCTGACTGGTTAGAAGGAATCTAAATGGACCAGCCACTAAATGTCCAATCAGTGCTAAAAACCTCAGAACAGTGTTGTGGTGGGGGGAACTGGGCAGAGGAGTAGGTCTCCTCAGTTCCCAACAGCCAGGGCACCCAGACAAAAGAAGAAATGTGCTAAGACCAACATACCTTTCACAGCAATGTTTCTGATTATATACTTCCTCCATGAAGGACCTACCAGGTATCACTGCCTGCCACATCCACAAATGAGGGCTACCATTCATAATTTGTTTTTCTGGGACTGTGTTACTTCACTTAGCATAATGGCTTTGAGTTCCATCCATTTACTTGCATATTTCATGATGTCATCTTTCTTTACCACTACATAGAACTCCATTGTGTAGATGTACCACATTTTCTGTATCCACTCATTGGTTGAGGGGCACATGGGTTGGTTCCAGCTCTTCCCTATTGTGAACACAGTTGCAATAAATATAGATGTGCATGCATCTTCGCAGTAGGATGAGTCTTGTGGGTATATACCCAGGTATGCCTGGGTCAGGCGGTAGACTCATTTTGAGTCTTTTAAGTGTTCCCCACCCTGTTTTCCATAGTGGTTGTGGGAGTTTACATTCCCACCAGCAGTGGATGAGTATTCCCCACAACCTCTCCTGCATTTGGTGTCTTTTGTTTTCTTGATCTTAGCCAGTCTTATCAGAGTGAGATGGTTTTATTAAAGTGGTTTTAATTTGCACTTCCTTAATTATTAATGACATTGAACACTTTTTATTTTTTGGTATTTTTGAGACAGAGTCTCCCTTTAGTCCTAGCTGGCCAGGAGCTTGTTATGTAGACAAGGTTGGCCTTGAACTAACAGAGATCTGCCTGCTGCTGCCTCCCAAATGCTGGGATTAAAGGTGTGCACCACACTTTTTAAGCCATCTTTATTTCCTCACTTGTGAAGTCTCTCTTCAGCTCTTTACTCCATCTCTTGAGTGAGTCATTTGCTTTCTTGTTTGTTTTTTGTTTATTTGTTTTGTCTTCTTTGTTTTTTTCTCTATATTTTACAGTTAAGCTGTGTAATTTCTTCAGCAATATCATCTTATTAACTAATTCTGGTGGGCAACCAAGAGGAGTTGCAAGATCCTGTGTTATTAGGAGGAATTTTAGGGCTTTTTAGCAAAAAAATTTACAAAAGAGTTATTGTTCTTTTTATTTTATAATCTCTTATTTATTTCATAATCTGTTATATTTATTTCATAATCTACGGCTTCTAGGAGCTGAATAATCAAGCCTTGTAGATTATCTCCATATTTTAAAACTATGTACTCTTTAAATAGATTCCAAGATATTAAGCTTCCCTATGATGTTTTCATACAGTTTGGAGGGTTTGGTTAACATTTCCCGTCTGTCTGTTTTTGACCCTCATCCTCCCACTCCCCTGTCCCTTTTCACTACCCCATCCTTCCACTTCCCCAGCATTCCTCAACTACATTTTCATATTAACTTCTGCTGTCTATCCTCCTTTAAGATATCTCTCAACTATCCTCCTTCTTGTCTCTTGGAATCTAGAAGTTCTCCAGGTTGTACTCACAAAATGAGGATTTGAAGCTACAATAGATTAGACATAAACAGCCTAGATTTCCATCAACTGAGGGATGGATAATGAAAATGTGCTACATGTATGCAATGGAATTTTACTCTGTTCTGAAGAAAAATGAACTTATGAAATATACGGGTAATTAGAAGTACCTGGAAAAGAACATGCTAAGCAGGATAACTCAGGCAGAGAAAGACAATGTTGCTTGTATTCCTTCATATAGATCCTAGCTTCAAGTGTTATTATTAAGTAGGAAAGAGAAAATACTATTATAAACATCATCATTTTTGATATTACCCTCCTATTAAGTGGATGTCAGTAATATTTCCTTTTTAAAATAAAACTTAAGGCCATTTGAAAATCAAAAAATGTCCAGAGTAATGATATGTAAATGTATTGAAAAATATGGATAGTAACATATTTTTGAAGCATAAAATGGGCCTGAAGAGATGTTCAGTGGTTAAAAGCATTGATGTTTTGGAGGACCTAGGTTTGGTTGTTAGCACCCAAATGGCAGCTAACAATTGTCTATAACTCCAGTTCCTAGGGATTGATGCCCTCTTTTGATTTCCATAGACATTGCATGCATGGAGTGCACTTACATACAAACAGATAAAACATTCATACCCATTGCATAAAAATATTACTTTAAACATGTGAGATAAGTTCCAAGTTTCACTCAGACATAATTATTGTTTCTGGATTACTTTAAAGATGGAAATAAAAAGGGAAACAATTTTAAAATGCTTACTTTGTGAACCATGAGAAAGCTAGGTTTTGCAAAGTTGGCTAGACTTTGACAGAGGCAATTTTTTATTTCTACCTTTCTGCCTCTGGTAATGACAAGAAGCACAGTCTTCTTCCAGTGCAGCAGTTTCCAGCTTGTCTTTCTGCCTCTGGTAATGACAAGAAGCACAGTCTTCTTCCAGTGCAGCAGTTTCCAGCTTGTGTTAGAAAAAGTCAGTAGGCTCTGTTCCTAAGAGGTTGACTAACCTGGGGCAATGAAGATAATCGAGCTGTGTCTAACTGAGCCCTTGAGAGAAAAAGACACTGGTGGAAGTCTCTTAAATTTTCATTAAAGTTGTATGGATTAGTGAGACTCTAGGAAATGCTTTCAGTTGCTAAGACAGTGATTATTTACAAATAGAAGCTACCCTTATTGTGTTTCAGACTGACTTTATATGGCTGACCCTCAACTGTGCAATATCACATCCTACAATAACAATGAATTTACATGGCACCCTTGAAAGCATGATTTATTACATATAAAGTTTATAGTTCTTTTTCTAACTTAATAAAAAGTTTTGGTATACCCTTATCACACAGAGTTACAATTATTTAATCTATAATTGTGCATTTCTATGAAAATATGGAGCTAAGTATGCTAAATGTCAACCCGGTAGCTTCACAGAGATACTCCACTATGAGAGACAAATTACCTTGGATGCAAAAGTTTGTTATATCTTTCTAAAGCAAAATAAGTTGGTATTCCTGAGACCTGGACATTTTGGGGTTTTTTTAAGTTTTTATTTATTTATTTATTTATTTATTTATTTATTTTTATGTGTATGAATGTACTGTCTGCATGCAGGTTTGTGCACCCATGTCATGCAGAAGAGGGCATCGGATTCCCCTGGAAATGGAGTTAAAGATGGTTCTCAGCCTCGATCTGGGTGCTGGGAATCAAACCTGGGCCCTCTGGAAGAGCAGTCAGTGCTCTTAACCACTAGGCCCTCTCTCCAGCCCAAGACCTGGACATTTTGTAATTTGAACATTATATCCAACTGAAATGGAAACTTGAAAGGTTCGAACCTAAGATTATGTAGGAAGATCCAGTTTGAATTGGAGACTAGTTCTCAGCTAGCATCCCTCAGTGCACCCTGACCCAAGGAGGATCAAACCACGTGGCCTAGCTGGGTGATGCTGGGTGGGGCAACGGTGTGCAGGTGTGCAGTGGCGCAGAGTTGGGGGGCCTATGATTGGCTCTAGGAACTGTCGTTATTTGGTTTATAAAAACAGGCTACAGCAAGGAGTAAATTTGTATTTCCAAGTAACATCATCACGGAATTCGTAGCCGTCATTTTTATTTATTGCGCGTATACAGGCCAAGTTAGGCCTGCATTTCGTTTGGGTGGCCAGTGGGTTGGAAAGAGGTCCCCTTGCAGACCACCAATCTGGGTAGCTGGTGCTGTGAGTGGGCATAGGCTGAAGATAGACCAACAGCCATCAGCCTGGAAATTCCTGTGTAGGTTTCAGAAGTCTCTGGGCAGGTGGGAAGTCAAGGTCAAGAGTGGAACATGTGTCTCCTGGGTCCAGGCTAAGGGCCTGAGTTGGAAGTACCTCTCAGGTTGGATTACTGAAGTAACCAACTGACCTCTATGCCAAGGGGTCAGTTCCCCACAGTGTCAGCAAAGCTTGGTCTCTGAATGAGATGTCCTGAATGCTGACTGAGGACGTTCTCTTGCAGTCCAGCTTTCAATTTCCAGTATACTGAGATGAGCAGAGTTTTCTTGTGGAGTCTTTTTCTTAGAATCTGCTTGGCAGGTAAATGAACTAAAAAGATACCAAGAATATTTTCTCCCCCTTTTCTGTTCCCCTTCGATTTTATATTAACCCAAAATATGTATATATACCCTCCACACATAAATCAAAATTACAAAATCTGAAAATAAACTATAGGTTAATTTTAAAGCACATTTAAAGATTCACATTTTAACAGTAAAGTTGCATGCAGGTGAAAAGAAGTACCACTTTACATGCTCTCTTTGTTTTAGAATATGAATATTAATATTCCTATATGATAGAACACACAATAGTATTACATAATGATAAATTATGAATGGTTGTAGCATGTATCAATAAAAAGAAAATATTATTATACAAAATATTTTTGACTGTTAAATATACTCTTTTTTTTTTTAACCAAAAGATGTCTTGTTTTCCCCAAGGAAGTGCTTGAAGGTTCCTCCTTGGCAAACCCAAACAGCCATCAATACTGCCCCTGTGCTCCACACTGGGGCCCCTCCCCCCATGGTCACTGAAATGAGGTCGAGCAAGCATGTGTCCTGTCTTGATCTTCCTGCACTGGCCTCCATGACACTGCTTGGCTAGTCCAACAATGGAAGTCTACACTCTGAAGAGGCTGAAATCCCAGTAGCCACTCAGTCTACAAGCTGGATATCTTAGTAGTCCCCATCTGGCATTGAAAGTTTGAAGGATTCTCAAGTTTTATATCTGAAGTACAATTTCTCAGACCTTTTTGATTATTTCTGGTTATACTTTCCTTTTGGATGCTTAAAGCCACACAGCCCATATTAACCAAGGTTTTTGTTTTCTTGAGATCAGTTGAGGATCTGGTCCTCAAGGGTCACTAGGGTTTTTTTTGGTGAGTTCGGGGGGACCCCTGGCTCCTTTTGGTTTTTCAACCACCAGTTCCATCCACTCAAGAACACAGTTAGGTCTTGCTAGACCAGGCTTCTTTTTTTGAAGCATGAGCAGACTTTCCTCTTTATAGGGTGGGCACTGGCTGGAGTCCCATCAGTGGATCTCCAAGACCTCCCCACAGAGGGAAGACTGGTGACTCACATTTTCAGGACATTTCAGAAGATGATCATATGCATATTCCCCTGAGACTTAGTTGACCTCTGAGGGCAAGGAACAAAGTTATCCCTTAGGTCCCTTGGCTACATTGGTATGGGTATTAAGTATGGTCATTAAGCACCCAGAAAGCCTAAGTTACACTAGCCTCATACATCACCTATACTAAAATTGTATTTTCTGGAAAACAAACTGGGTGTTATTTCCATATCATATTTCTTGATTCACCTTTTCCCATTTTAACTTCATGTCACACTATAATGTGTTTACATGTCCAATATCATATACCAAAAATCCATAGTCTGAAAATAAATGGTAGGTTAGTTCTAGGACCTGTCTGAAAATAAATGGTAGGTTAGTTCCAGGACCTGTCTAGGGATTCATAATATAATAACACGGTTGTGTTCATATCGTGAGGAATATAGCATTAATGTTGATCAATTTGCCTTAGAACTAGGTACTTGGTACTAGCATCACAGATGAGGGAAACCATTCATCCTTTGTTTTTCTGGGACTGTGTTACTTCAGTTAACATAATATATTCTAGTTCCATCCATTTACCTGCAAATTTCATGATATCATCTTTCTTTACCACTGCATAGAACTCCATTGTGTAGATGTACCACATTTTCTCTATCCACTTGTCGGTTGAGGGGCACTTGGGTTGGTTCCAGCTCTTATCTATTGTGAAGAAATCTGCAATAGACATGGCTGTACATGTATCTCTGCGGTAAACAACACACTCCTGAACAAGGAATTAAATAACTTTAAAAGAGCTGGATGCTGGAGAGATGGCTCAATGTTTAAGAACACTTTCTGCTCTTGCAGAGAGAAATGACTGAGGGTTGGCTCCCAGCACCCATGCCATAGCCAACAACTGTCTATAGCTACTGTTCCTGAGGATCCAGTCTACTCTTCTGGTTTCTTCAGGGAACTGAACACACATAGTACAGATACATGTAGAAAAACACTCATATACAAAAGTAAAAATAATTTTTAAAAAGATAGTGAATGCATGAATTTGAGAGGAAAAGTGGTGAGGGTTAAGAGAAAGCCAGAAGGGAAGACTAGGAGTATATTTGAACAAAAACCATTATGTTTTTGTTCCAGTATGAAATTCCAGTATGAAATTAAACAATAAAAAAGAAACAAAAAGACAGTGAAATGATATAGAGGGAACTATTGTGAACAGCACTGGTATATGCTCTAAGGATAAAGCACCATGGTGTCTCCACAACTGCAACTTGGGCAATTTGCCACCTTTTATACAGGTGTGTATCACTAATAATAAACCTAAACAAAGAAAGAAAAAAGAAAAGGGGCTAATAGAGACCAGTCTCCCATGGAAGAGAAAATTTGATTCCCCTCTCTTGCTCTAAGGTCCTGTATCTAATCTAAGAACCAAATAGAAAAGTCATCTGTGCATTAATAATTGTATTTTGTCATGTATTGGTAGATGCCAGGGACAAGAACCAGAACCATGTCACACCTTTAGCTACACAGGTAGACCAAGTCAAACTTCCTGTCCTATATTCTTTCTGCTAACCCTGCAATGATGGCCTTTGGAATTCTAGTTTATGTCCTAACTTATGAAGGATTCTCAGTCTTGAAAATATCACTGGCTCTAAGTTTAAGTTCTCAAACCAACACAGAATTAAAGTTATAAAACAGAATGTAATTGGGGGTGGGTGGGTAACATGTTCTACAAGTGCACTGAATTTGTGGTCTTAGTACATGGGTCCCTTACTTATTTATATCTTCAATATAGGCTGAAATTATTTAAAAAGCCTGCCAATGACAAACTCAGTGATTTGCCCATCCAACTCAACTAGAACATGCAAGAAGAGGTCTAGCCATTTCAAGCTTGAGTCCTTTGATATACCTGAAATCTCACGATTCTACTGCTCAAATAGGGAAGCCATAATCTATCACCCACCCCCATCTCTACCACCAACATCACCACCACTGCTGCCTTTCTGAAACTCTGCTATGCTCCTGAGCAATATCAAGTAGGTTCCCAAGCCCTTCTCTGCATCCTTCCTCCCCCACGGAATTCCTCAGAACTCCTCCTCTCTTAGCTTCTACATTGATTTGTCCTTCCAGGCACTCTCCACACATAAAATACAAGCTTATTGATAAATCATCCAGTAAATGTGCCACTTCATGGTCTGATCTTTTCTTTGATCAGGCTTCAAATCCCTCAAACATCCTATAAATATTCCACATATATACTAATGAAAAAGAGAAATGGGGGCTGGAGAGATTGCCTAGCGGTTAAGAGCACCGACCACTCTTACAGAGGACCCAGGTTCGATCCCCAGCACCCACATGGCGGCTGAGAACCATCTATAACTCCAATTCCAGGAGAACTCCAGTTCCAGGGGAATCCAAGACCCTCTTCTGACCTCTGCTGCATTGCACGACACG
>VZQC01003540.1:848111-878390 GCA_009823505.1 Rhizomys pruinosus
TATTTGACTTAGTGCTTCAGTTTTTATTACAATATAAAATTGATTAGTTTGAAATTTAACATATAATCTTTTTATTTTATTTTTAATCTTCTATTGAAGTTTTGTGCATTTCATACATCACTTCTCATCCAGACACATTTCTCCCTCCATGTCCTTCTCCCCTCCCAAGTTCATGCAGTCTGCCATACATGTCCTGTTTCCCCTTCTGAGTCTTTCCAAAGTTTTTCAAAGCAGAACATTTTTGGCGGGGGGGGACTCTACCGCTTCAGTCAGTTCCCTGTCCCAGTTCTTTTGTTGTTGTTGTTGTTCCCTCTAATCTCTATTATTTCACTATATGCATTTATGTATGTCACACATGTACTAAAATCATGTCTTCTAAAAATAAACTATATGTTATTTCCAAATCATATTTCAGGATATACATTTTCCCTTTTAATTTTATATTGCTCTAAAATATGAAAACATGCCCCCCACCCTTGTACCAAAATTATAAAGCCTGAAAATATGTAGTAGGTTAATTCTAGAGCCCATTAAGGGATTCACATTCTAAGAGCACAGTTGCTTTTAGATAAAGAGAAATATAACACCAATGTTACTCAGTTTGCCTTACTTGATGCTAGCATCCACAAAGGAGGCGTACCATTCATTGTTTGTTTTTCTGGGACTGTGTTACCTCACTTAACATAATTTCTTCTAGTTCCATCCATGTGCCTGAAACGTTCATGATGTCATCTTTCTTTACCACTGCATAGAACTCCATTGTGTAGATGTACCACATTTTCACTATCCACTTGTTGGTTGAGGGGCACTTGGGCTGGTTCCAACTCTTTGCTATTGTGAAGAGAGCTGCAATAAACATGGCTGTGCATGTATTTCTGTCCATGTATCTCTATATTCCCAGGAGTGGTATTACTGGGTCAGATGGTAGGCACATTTTCAGTCTTTTAAGGGGTCTCCACAGTGTTTTCCATTATGGTTGTACAAGTTTACATTCTCCAGCATTTGGTATCATTTGTTTTCTTGATCCTAGCCAGTCTTATTGGAGTCAGATGATATCTTAAGGGGTTTTAATTTGCATTTCCTTCATTATTAATGACGTTGAATAATTTTTAAGATGCTCCTCAGCTGTCATTACTTCTTCATTTGTGAAACCCTGAGGGAACAGAGAAATACAGGGGGGAATCACTATACCAGACATTAAACTATATTACAGGGCTATAGTGATAAAAACAGCCTGGAACTGGCACAAAGACAGACCTTTAGACCAATGGAACAAAATTGAAGATCCAAACTTGAGCTCATACAATTTCAGCCACCTCAATTGTCAAAGGGGCCAAGAAGACACAATGGAGGAAAGTCAGCATCTTCAGCAAATGGTGTTGACAAAACTGCATCATCACTAGTAGAATAATAAAATTAAATCTCTTCATCTCACTTTGTACAAAAATCAACTCCAAATGTATCGAAGGCCTCAATGTGAAACCCGAAACTCTGAAGGTGATAGAAGAAAATGCTGGCAGCAACCTACAAGACACAGGGGTAGGAAAAGACTTTCTAAGTTATACAGCAGCTGCACAGGGAATAAGGTCAACAACTGACAAGTGGGATCTCATTAAACTCAAAAGCTTTTGTACAGCAAAAGAAACAATCAGTGAAGTGAAGAGAAAAACCCACAGAGTTGGAGGAAACTTTCACTACTGATACATCTGACAGAGCATTAACTTCCAGAATATATAAACTACTCAAAAACCAAAGAAGTAAGAAAACAAATGACCCACTCAAGAGATGGAATAAAAATATAATCTTTTACCTGAAATATTGTTCTTAAATTTGTCTGTTTGGAAAATACAGATATGTCTATTTCAAGTACTATTTTTGTAACAATGCTTGAACAATGCTTGAATGCTTGAATGCTTAAATGTCTTACATTTCTGGTAATTTGTACCAATCTATAATAAGAGAGATTTTAAAAAAGCACAGTCACATATTTTCACATATTTTCAGCATTTTAGAAAGCAAGTTGGCATTAGAGCTAAGTTCATTAAATAAGTGAAAAAGAAAATGAGAGAAAATATTCCCTGTTTCCTTTCCTTTATCATAAAAATATTTTAGAGTTCTTTGTGTTTACTTTTTCCAAATTAAACATTATTTTGAATTTGTGAAGACAAGATTTCTGCCAGAAGATGAAATTCTATAATGATGTTAGGAAATTTAAGTGGTATTTTGTAAATCCTATTGAAGGTTTTTAAAACTGTTAAGAAAAATTAAATATGATGCCATATGATGTACCTTAACTAGTATAATTGAATATTTTAACTGTTCAGTGATAGATCTATCACACACTGACATAGCACCCTTAAGGTAGCCACTGGCTTGTTTAAATTAGTTATGTACAGAGAACTTTTAAACATTGCTATGAAGTTCTATTAGACAGAAACTGCTAACAATCATAATCACCATTAGACACTATTACCCTGATTTTGTGTGCTATAATAGAATGCCACAAATTGGGAAAATTATCTTTAAAATGGAGTTTACACCTTACTAGGTGACTCAAAAATCTGAAAGGTATTGCTTGCGAATGTAGTAATGGCCTATGGGTACATAATTCCATTTTATAAGAGCACGAGAAGGCCAGAGAGCACGTGTGAAATAAAGAAAGTCCAGTTGACCACAGGCCCACAACCATGATTGCTAACCAACTCCAGAGGTAATGACAGTAATCTCTGCATGATGACAAAGTCCTCATTGACCAAATTACCCTTAAAGGTCTCGTTTCTTGGTACTGTTAAATGATAAGTATCTATTTTGGCAGGATAGTTAAGCTAGAGTAAATGCACTGCATAGTAGGGAAATTCTAAATACAGAGCTTCAAGAATGTGAAAACTTCCACATCACTCACCCTTTATCGTCATATTTTCTATCTGTAGTAGTAGTGATTCCATCAGTACTGCAGTGAACATTGTGCAATAGTCACTATATATTCCTTGGTTAACAAAATAGCAGTATTCTGTTTTGTTTAAAATTAAATTTTGCATGCTTCTTTGAGTTTATTAAAAATCCAATAAGGCAATGATAATGTCATCTTTGTTAGAAGGTTAGAAAGAGCACCCATAAATTATATTCTGCAAAATCATCTTTATTCCATGTAGTCTAAGAATAGACTGAATTTCTTGTTTCACCATCCATCCTGTCGCACAAAGACCAGGAATCAAGAGATTTCTAATACTGTACCTTGACTACATTTATAACAAAGATATGTGTGATAATTACATTTTAATAAAACAATAATATGCAGAGTGTTCAAGGGGATGGACTTTTCCACAATTAAGCAGAGTGAAATTTGATTTTCCTAGAGGCAGAGAACTATAGCAAAAACATTTGCATTATTTTAGATATATCACAGAGATTTAGGTAGGGCATCCTCCATTTAGGGGTCATTTAAGCCTTGGGAAATTACTTCATAAAGTTTTCATAGATATCAGTTGGGGGAAAGTATAGCTATGCTCATGACAGAACAGCCTGAGATCCTGGTACTTGGGGTATCAGGGCCAGTTAAGTTTTTGATCATTCATTCATTTAACGCCTTTTCATATTTATTTAGTTAAATCCATTATTCTTGGAAGCCATAAATAAAAAATATGTAGATAATGGTATGTGGGATTTGCATCTCTCCTTTGTAGAGACAGTAAAGATGAGTTGTTAAATTGAATAAATATGGAACATATAAAATATCTCAGAAAACAGTAAGTTTTGTTTAAGAATATGCAGCAGAATAAGAAAATAGATAATTGGAAACCCAAAGCTTAATTATGACAAAAAGAAGACTGTGAGGAAATTTGATTTTACAGTCATATAGAAGCAAAGGACCAATGCTTGTAGATAGCTGGGGAAGTACAGTCCAAGACCCTCGGGCAACAGTATGGAAGAAACCAGTGTAAGCTGAAAGTTAAAATAATTGGATATATAGGCAAGGGGATGGTTATAATGTTTTATCAAGTAATTTATCTCAGAAAGAATGTTAAGCATGTGAGGAGTCTGTATCATTAATAGATTCAAATTCTTTGGGGCTGAAAATAATGTTCAGTTTCATGTCCAAGTTAGCTTTTAGGAAAGAATCTGGCATCTGAGATCCGAATAGCTAAAACTGAGTATTTGGAATTGTCAAAATTGATAGACGTTGGGGCTGGAGAGATAGCCTAGCGGTTAAGAGCACTGACTCCTCTTGCAGAGGACCCGGGTTCAATCCCCAGCACCCACATGGTGGCTAAGAACCGTCTGTAATTCCAATTCCAGGAGAACTCCAGTTCCAGGGGAATCTGAGACCCTCTTCTGACCTCCGCGGCATTGCACGACACGGGTGCACAAACCTACATGCAGACAGTACATTCACACACGTACAAAATTAATAAAATTTAAAAAAAATGATAGACATAAATGGAATGGATGGATGACTGGCTTAAAATAAGTGTGACAGTGAGATAAAGAAAAAGAAAGTCCCTTCATAAGGAGTCCTCCATTGTACTCATGGAAACCTGAAGCTGGGATGTCAGGGTGATCACAAGTACAAGTATAGAAATTATCAGGAATAAAGGTAAGAGTGCTGCTGAGGAATGTGACATTAAGACTGGATCCATGTGAGAGATGCATAGGTATGTAAAGGTAAGTGAAGAAAAGGTCATTGGTGTCATAGACTTATAAGCAGAGAAGTACAGTGATACATCTGTACATAAGAGAGAATATTCTGAAGTAGAAATAGGAAAGACAAAAACCGAAATTACTTTTTTCCCTTAACTTTTATTGAGTGCATTTTATACAACATTTCTTAATCAAATTTAGACTCATTCTCCCATCCATGCCCACCCCTTGTGTCTCCCTGCCCCCCGACAGAGCTCATGGATTCTGTCATACATGTTAAGTCCTGTCTTGCATCTTTTTCTCAATCTTTTATAACCGTTTTGATGCACAAGTTTACTGTTTTGGTCAGTTCTTTGAAGGGGTCTTTCTCTTTTTTTGTTCCCTTTAATTTTATATTATTCCAAAATATGCATCTATACATATTTCTCTTCCTCTAGAAGAGGAAGTTTTCTGAGTTTGTCAATCTCTCATTTTAATTCTTCTGGAGTTTATCATTCTTTTCTTCTTGGTCCTTCATGAGTTTTTCATTCTCTCCCTTTAGTTCTCCGATTTGTTCTTTATAGTCTTTGAATATGTCTACAGTTGTTCTTCTAAGGTCGGTTTTTTGATTTCCTTCCAAGGAGATCTCGTTTTGGGGATCTTGTATAGGATTGGTTGAGTTTGGTGGGGATTTATTTTGAGCTTTTCCCATGTTGTTGTTTTTCCATTGTGTCTTTGCCATGTGTATTTTTTGTTATTTTTTTTCCACCTTTATTTGTTTGCCTTCTGTTGCTAATCTCAAATGTTAATATGGGGCGCTGGTTGGTCACTCAGTTTGTTTCCTGCTGGTTTCTTCATCAGTTTTGGCTATGCAGCCTGGAATCACTGACACTGCTGGATCCTCTCAACCACAGTAAACCACAGTACCAGCAATTTATAATTTCCACCACAGTATCAGTAGCTTGAGCTGCGGAGGGAGGGGTTACTATTTTGGCTCCTGTGTCAGACCCCACTTGGGCAACTGGGCACAGACTGTGTGCACCCCTGGCTGTCTTTCTAGCCACACACACAATTCCTCTGTATGGTTCTAGCATTTTTGGAGAGTGCCGTGGTGGGCCACCACAGGCCTGCATGCTAGAAACCCTCCTGGGCAACTTGGCACTGAGTGTGTGCACCTGGACTGTCCTTCTATCCACGCATGCAGTTCCTCTCTATGGTTCTAGTGTTGGGCGGTGGGTGCTGGGGTGAGCCACTGCATGCCTGCATATCATATACCCACCTGGGCAACTGGGCACTAAGTGTGTGCACCCCTGGATGTCCTTCTTTCCATCCCAACTTACTTCTACCTGTAGACTTATACAGAAAGCAAGACAACAAACAGGAGAGCTCACTAGTAACAAATGTATTTATTATCACTTTTCTTCCTTGTGTTATCCCTACACACAAAGCAGATTTGTATGTTGTTTCTCCTGTCAATGTGAAACTTGCAGACAAGAATAGCATTTACTACTCTTGAAAGGATCTTCTTTTTGCAAAACATGGAGATTTCTATAGAATTCTGCAGCTGGTTACACACACAGAAAATGTGTGTGAGAGTTGCTCAGTTCTAGGTGACACATCTACAATGGAAACTCTACACCTAGGGTTCATAAAATAGGGGGTAAAGAGAATACTAATGCATCTTTCACTTCTCACCAGCAAAGCTTCCTTATACTACAGACTATAATATAAACACAGGTCACAACTGGCCACCATGTATAGAATAAGAGAATGCATTATATTTCCCTGTATAGAGTACTTATATTAAACCTCAGCCATCCATGGCTTGGGCACCATTGCAAAACAAGGGTCAGAAGACTATAGTAACCAGTGTTGATAAATGAACATAAGGAAACAATCTTCCAGTCTTCTGAGAACTTGCTCATATGAACTTGGAGCAATGGTAAGAGTATACACAAAACTCAGGCAGACTCATCAGACAGAGTGCAGGGAATCTGGTGGAGGGATATGGGTTGGTGCAGATGTGGAAGGGAGTCTAAATGTGAACAAACTTCATTGTATGAAATGCACAAAAATTCAGTGAATTGTACATCAAAAAGAAATAGAATTTCTGAAAAAAGACAAATATAAATTTGAAATAAAACTCAGTGAAGTAAAAAAGCCTCATTGTTAAGTTTCACTTGTAAAATGAATCACATGGAGAAGAGACTATCAAGCCCTGAAGATAAAGTAGAGGAATTCAATCATTCAGCCAACGAAAATGATAAGTCTAAAAAACCTGAGTAACAAAACATGCAGAATATTTGAGAAACCATAAAAGGACAAATGTATGAATCATAGGTATAGAAGAAGGAGAAGAAGCACAGGTCAGAGGGAATGAAAATACTTTCAACAATATCAGGAAGAAAAAAATTCCATATCTAAGGAGGGAGATGCCTATCCAGGTCCAAGAGGCATAGGGAGCATCAAATAGAAACAGAAAAGAATCTCCCCATGTCGTACAATAACCAAAACAATAAATATTCAAAACAAAGAAAGAATACTGAAAGATATAAGAGAGAAAGTACAAATTACATACAAAGGCAGGCCTATCAGAATAACACCCATTTTTTCAGTGTTTACTATGAAAATCAGGAAGAATATGTGAGTGGAACCAAAAACAATCATACTGAGTGAGGTAACCCGGACTCAGAAGGTCAAAAGTAGCATGCTCTCTCATAAGTGGATAGAACCTGCCTTCTTAGACAGGCTTATTTCAATTGGAAAATACTTAAAGGACAGGAAACTAATAAACTGCCATGAGGTGGGGGCTTCAGAGTAGGAGAGATAGAATGTAGTAGGGTGATAGTAGAGGGCATGCCAATGCTGGGAAGCAGTTTCAGTCTTCTCTGAGTGGCTGCACTCCCCACAGCCCTGTCCCTGAGGTCTCAGGCTGTGCAAAGCAGACATATTGCTGGGGACAGAGGAGACCTCTGTTATTTGCAGGTTCTGATCTTAGGAGGACTGATTCTCTGGAATGAACGTCTGACCTCCTCTTCACTTCACATGGGATCCTGAGTATCCAGGCATTGATGTTAGACCTCTCTGATTCTTAGGCACCAAGAGGCTTTATATTATTTTTCTGTTCCTCTTCTACAGTACTAGTATTCCTTCACCTGTGCCCTAACTGAACTTCTAGAGATAAAAACAATGTCAAGAAGTTTAAAAAATAGAAAGTACTACAATAATTAAAGGGATATAATTTTCAAGCCAAAAATATGTAATTATATCTTAGAATAAAAATTTGAAATCCTATATATCTACTATAATTTTGGATATTATTTACTCACTGAACTACCATTCTTCAACCATAATGTGAATTTTTCACTGTTCCTATAATATGAGTTTGCCATACAATCCCTTTCAAACTTCTGCAACCTATACAAAGTCTTTCAAAGTAATCATATTACTTCTTAAATAAAGTAATATTAATCAAATATTTAAGTAAAAAAAATTGGCACGGAGATTCTACAGCCCACTGGGCAGAATGGTTTTGTTTAAGAAAATACATGTGCTTCATTAGTAGGATCGAAAGGTTATGCCTGGACAAACTGGCAGCCCATGAAAGAAAACAGCCAGAATTGACTAGAGACCAAGACAACAGCTCCAGAGAAAGTAGACTGTTTTGCTTCTCATCCACCTGTGTCCCTTTTCTAAGCCTAGGGAACAATCTGCGGAAGAGGGGGCGAGGTAGAATATAAGGCCTGCGATTGGGGTGAATGGTGAAACTACAACAATATAGACTGGACACTCATTTGATCAACTTGATTGAACATACGAGCCCCCCTGCTGGATGGTGGGACCCATGAGCTGTGTGGGTTTGGGCACAACTGCTCACAAATTGGTTTTATGTGAAGGATGCTTGTACTCACAAATTATCACTTATTGTTAAAAAAAATGAAAACAAAACAGAACAAAACAAACAGAGAAAGATGCAGAAAAGTTATGGCAGAATGCATAATCTGGGATGGGTAGGGGTGGGGTGGGGGGAAGGGCAGGGGATATATGCCTGAACTGAATTGGAAAATGATGTATGAAATACACAAAGCATCAATAAAAATTAAAAAAAAGAAAATAGTGAAAACAGAACCAGGCACGGTAGGAAACGGTGGTAATCCTAGGAGGAGGATCACTGCAAAATCACAAATTCAAGAGGCAAACTAAATTGGGCTACTTGAAATCTTGCCCCAAATTAAAATGAGAAATAAAAAGCTGACAAGAAAGTAGCAGAGAGGAACCCTTATAAACTCTTGATGAAAATGCAAATTATTCCAACATCAATGTAAGCAGGTATTAAGTTTCCTAAAAGCTCTATGTGCCCCCAATATGCTATACATGGAAATACATCTGAAAATATAAAAAATACACATTAGACGTGCCAGGGTACTTATATTCATCACATCACTATTAACAACCATCAAATTGTATGATCACCCTGGATGCCTATCAGAGGACAAATAAGTGAAGAAAAAATAATTATGCCATTTTCAGTAAAATAAATAGAACTGGAGATCACCATGTTGAAATAAACTCAGAGAAACAAATATTGAATGTTTTCTCTCAAGTTCAGAATCCAGAATTAAAAAAGAAAAAGATGAGCAAACACAATCATAATCACTACGAAGAGGAAAAAATCAGGGTTTAAGGAAGAGGGCAGGAGATGGTAATAGGGCAAGGACATATAATGAAAATAGCATGCAGAAAAAGTTCCCAATTGCAGCTATTATATTGTACAAGTAATATGTGATAATGAAAAACTAAAATTAACATAAATTTAAATTTTCAGTAGCTTCTAAACTAAAAATTGCACCTGGTCATTTTTTTTCTTAGAGAGTCACACATAAATTATTATTATTCTCTGTTTTAACTGATAACGGTAAGAAATTAAAATAGCCAATAAAGCACATTAGAGGAATTTCAGTAAGTATTCAAAGAAAATGAAGAAAACTTAATTTTAAATTAAAATTATTAAACAATGACATGAGTTAAATGAAAATACACTCAAATTTGAATAAAATCCTGTCTTTATCAACTGAAAAATAATGGGAACGTGAGATGCTGAAGGGCATTGGTATAGACAACATTCTTAAGGATTTCAGAACCACAAACATCTTTCAACATTTAAGAAGTTAAATGTGCTCATTTAAATTTTAAGTAATTTAAACTTTCCAATTTGATACTGATAGCTTTTACAAATTGAGATAGTTTATTGTATCTCACATTATATTTTATTACTTAAATTGGATTTGCTTACCTCTTCCATTTACTTAAGATGTATTATTAATGACTCTATTCAAAGTATGAATATATATTATACATTTTATAATATGATTAGTGATTATAGATAATGGATATAGACAAATTATTTTAATGATTGGCAAAAAATAATTTTCAAAACTTTGTTATTTTATTTCCTTAGTGAATAAAATTAAAACAATAGAAACTAAATGCTTCATACAACTACCATCGAAGCAAATTAAAAATGAGAAATAGTAACAATCTGCAATGATATCTGCACCTCCATTATTACTGTTCCCTACCCCCCATTGAGAGGTGTTATTCTGACATATTCTGAAATCACAAACTAAGCCATCCATGATCATATACACACAGGCTTCTTTTCACTAAGAGCTTGAAAGCAGTGTGGTTTTATCATAACAAGTTCTTCCCATAAAGTCCAATATTTTAGTATTTGGGATTTAAAAGTCATGTCATACATGAAAAACTGGTCATTTGAAACAATTCAAATTTAGTGATTCAACTTGGTAAAGTGTTTGTTGCACAACTGTGAGGACTTGATTTTTGGATCCACAGCACCCACGTAAACTGAGCATAGTGCTGTGTGACTGTAATGAACTGCTGGGAAATGTGAACAGTGGATCAGTGGCTAGTCAGTCTAGCTGAAAAGACAAGCTCCATGTTTCATTAGAGTTTCAAATATAAGGTGGAGAATTGCTTGAAGAAGACATCCCAATGTCAAATTGTGACCTCCACAGGCACCTGAGAAAAGGCAGCCAGACATGTATGACACACACACTAAGGAAAGAAAAGAAAACAAAGAAAAATGTCTTCCTCTATTCCCATGTTCTAAATGTCCTTGCTTCTTTGGGCTCCCAATTATGTGCAGCCTGTGTCTTCAGTGAAGTCAGAGCCCAGTAGACCCATGGATTTAAGAGTCAATTCCTACAACACAAATCCAAGACCATTTTTGTACACTATTTACATACACAAAAATCAGTGAGCTATTAACAAGCAGGATTATATTTCTGTATTTTTAAATTCAATATAATTCATTCAAAAACTAAGCAAATTTATATTCATAAATTATCCTTGCTAAATATTATCATAAAGCTTACAAATTAACTGTTAATAATCTAACTAAATCCAAATCAGCATAATAACCACAGTATTTTCAACCAATATATTATTTTTTTAAGATCTCTAATGGGAATATTTTCAACCAAATGCTATTTATTTAAAACATGTCAGTAACACTAGCTACTGTACACTATCTGACACAATGGGGAAGGGTGATGTACAGCACAGCTGTCCTCAGCAATCCTCCCAGAAGCTTGTAAATTTACATCATCAGTTTCTAAAACACAATTAATTTGTGCATGTTTCCTAGCAGTAATTAGCAGCATGCACACAAGTTTTAATGAAATAAACTTGTAATTCCCACAGGGACTATTTATAATGAACACTACAAAGCAACAAGAGCTTTAAACTATTTACATTAAGAATTGATTAATAACAAAGTCATTAAGCTACATATTAGGTTGCATATTGTGCCAATTTAAGGGATACTGCTAATTAAGCAATAATAATCATTTGCATGTGCTCTATCTAATTAACTTTTTATATCTCTTTAAGTTTTTCCTTCAGGACCACTAGCATTTAAGTGGCATTAGCAAAAGGAACATTTAAACCATTTCTTGGAATATTGTTTTCCAATAAAGTGGATTTCTATGAAAAGGCTTGGAGTGTTTAATCAGAGTAAGCGCTTTGGTCTACACTGCATTTGCTCTTGAGGAAATGGATTAACTTTAGGTTAGTGTTAATGGGAATTTAGAATATATCTATGGAAATGAGGTTTAGAAACTAGACTTTAAAGTTCTGGAAAACTTTAAAACTAGAGTTTAAATGCCTGAAAGAATAGTATTGATCTGTTTTTAAGTATACAATTTAGAGTAATACATATTCATCCAGGAAGATCTCTAAAGACTTTTTATCTTGGTGCTAAGAGAAAGCTTAATAGACTTTCATTCTTCAATATCTGCCTCATGAAAAATACTATATATTCAGAAATGTTCTGCCTTTAGACATAAATCTTATAGTCAACTCTTGTCAAAGAAATTAAAAAACTGAATTTTAAAAGTAGATTAATTTGGGGCGACTGGATAGATGGCTCAGCATCTGACTATTCTTGCAGAAGACCCAGATTTGATTCCTAGCACCTAAATGGCAGGTAACAACTGTCCCTAACTACAGTTCGAAGGGATCTGACACCTTCTTCTGACCTTTACCAGGACTGCAAGACATGAGTTCACTTTTGCACGTGTAGGGAATGCACTCATATGCATAAAATAAAAATAATGAATAAACTTGCCGGGTATGGTAGCACACACCTTTAATCCCAGCACTAGGGATGCAGAGGCAGGCAGATCTCTGTGAGTTCAAGGCCAGCCTGGTCTACATAGAGAGTTCCAGGACAGCTGAGGCTGCAGGGAGACCCTGTCTCAAAATAAGACCAAAATAATAATAATAATAATAGTAGTAATAAAAATAAAAATAATAATAATAATAATAATAATAATAATAAAATATCTTAAAACTAGGTTAATTTTAATAAGGTTTTAATACTTTTTTTTGTCTTTTCAAGACAGGGTCTCCCTGTAGCCCCAGCTGTCCTGGAACTCACTCCGTAGACCAGGCTGGCCTTGAATTCACAAAGATCCACCTGCCTCTGCCTCCCAAGTGCTAGGATTAAAGGCGTGCGCCACCAAGCCCGGCTAAGGTTTTAGTACTTTAAAAATTTTTTTAGTATTTTTTTATGTGTATGAGTCTGCATGTAGGTTGGCGCACCAATGTCGTACAATGCCCAGAGGTCACCTCGGATTCCCCTGGAACTGGAGTTAAAGACAGTTCTTAGCCGCTATGTGGGTGCTGGGAATTGAACCCGGGTCCTCTGCTAGAGCAGTCAGTGCTCTTAACCGCTGAGCCATCTCTCCAGTTCCAGGTTTTAACACTTTTTAATTTAAAAAAAAAAAAAAAAAACCAACAACATTTTTTTGAGTTTTCGTGCATTTCGTATAATGGATCTTAAATCAAACTTAGATCCTGTCCCCCATGCATGGCCCTCACATCCTCTCCCCCACGCCACTGTATTTCATGCATTCTCTCATATGTGTTAAGTCCTCTCTGATTAAGCCAAGATGTCCTTAGATGAAAGTTCATCCATAAGGTCTAGTCGGCCTATCTAGAGTCACTCCCTTAATGAAGATCTACTTTCCCTTACCCTCCAGTAATCAGTTGCCTATAGTTCCTCCGAATTTAGAGGCAGAGAGACAGAGAGCTAAGACCTAGAACTTGAACTGTTGCACTAACACTATGATCCTCTGAGGACATGGACATGATATTAGTTTCTTTTTCCTCGAAGAAAATGTTGCTGACCCCAAAACCCTACTAATACCGAGCAGGTTACAAGAAGTAGTATACTGTTTGTCTAGCATGCCCAAGGTCCTAAGGATGTGTTCAGGGGTATACATCTTGCTTATCAGGGCCAAGACCCTGGTTTTGCTCATCAGCACCCACCCCTACCCCAAATGTGTATTTGACAGTTTCTTATTAAGAATTATTTATATATTTTCTTAATTCCCGCATGGATCAGCTATTGTTAGGGAAAATATGACACTTGACATTACAAGAGCAACACAGAAATAGTTAACAAAGACTCACTAGAAAATGGTTTTATTTGATGATGTTCTTTGTTAACACATCCATACTCTCTATATTAAAGGTTTATTATATTATTTTCAATTCTCTCTGTGTGTGTGTGTGTGTGTGTGTGCGTGCTATGTGCATATGAGTTCAGATGTCCATGGAGGCCAGAAAAGAGCTAGAGTTATGGGCTGTTTTACCCACAGGAGATGGGTCCTGTGAAACCAGCTCCTGTCCCCCAAGAACATGCGCACTTAAGTGCTGAGTCATCTCTCAAGCCTCACCTCCACACACTCGAGGAGGACTGACATTAGAAGACCTAAATTATAAAATTGTCATGAGATTCTCTGGTGGAGATAGCCAAGGCAAAATAAATGCAAAAATTTTTAAAGTTACCAAAATGTTTAGGATTACAAATACAGTGGAAATTTTTCACATTTGAAACAAGCTTCAAAATTTCTTTTAGATGACAAGTAAATTTCCATTAATAATCACAATCTTTCTTTTTATTATTATTATTATTATTATTATTATTATTATTATTATTTATTTCTGTATGTGTATGAATGTACTGTCTGCATGCAAGTCCGTGCACCCGTGTTGTGCAATGCCGCGGAGGTCAGAAGAGGGTCTCGGATTCCCCTGGAGCTGGAGTTCTCCTGGAACTGGAGTTTCAGACGGCTCTCGGCCGACATGCAGGTGCTGGGGATCGAACCCGGGTCCTCTGCAAGAGCGGTCGGCGCTCTTAACCGTTAGGCCATCTCTCCAGCCCCCCACAATCTTTCTTTAAAAATATATGATCAAAATATATGATCATAGTCACAGTGATGAGAATAAGTATGCAAAGTACAACTTCCTACTCAAATTTTATTATAGTTACATGTGATTTGAAACACAGAAAATTAATATCTGCAATTTTATTTTCACCTTTATGTAGAAATTGTTTTTAATGTTATACAAGTCCTAGTCATCTTAGAACAAAATTAATATGGATTATTTGTTTTTTCAAAATATTTTTCTTTTTTAAAAATATTTTATTTATTATTTTTATTTTATGTGTATGAGTGCTTGCATGTAGGTAAGTGCACCTATGTTGCGTAATGCCCACAGAGATCAGAAGAGGGTGTTGGATCCCAGGAAAGAGGAGTTACAGATGGTTGTTAGCCATCATGTGGGTGCTAGGAATTGAACTCAAGTCCTCTGTAAAAACAGTCGGAGTAAAAACTACTCAGCTATCTTTTCAACCCTCAAACTATATTGTCAACACTAAAAGTAGTTATTTCTTTACAATGAAATTATAGAAAATTTTGTCACTAATGTAAGCTCACTATATTTGCAGATATATTTTAAAAATATAGACTTATAAAGTATGTGAAAAAATCAGGAGAAGTCTGGGAAAAGTCATACATATCCAACATACATATGTACTTAAATATTTATAATGTCAGTTACAATGAGTCTAAGTCAGTGATAAGCACTGTTCATCAGTGAACTCTTAATTGTCAGTATGCTGTTTCCCTCAAAATTATTCCTTGTCTCTATATCTGTTTTCAATTTTCTGTTTGGACATTTTATGAAACTGATTTTTGATTGCTCAATTTTTATTAAATAGGTGTTCATTTGAATAATTGCTGCATATCAGTGTAATTGCACAAAATATATTAAAATGAAGAATGTTTAATTATAATTTCACATGTCCAGGGGCTATAAACAATATTTACATCATGTCAGAAGTAAGCAGCAATCTCCCTTTAGTAAAAGGGTTACAACTAAGTTGGGTGGGAAAATGAATAGCCTGGTAATTAACTTGAAAAATTTTCTGACATTATAATAGATCATGTTCCCACACAAACTCTAGAATGGATCACTGACCTTAGGAAGAATAAAAACATAATTCTGCAGAAACCAGGAACAGATTAAATTATTTATATAATTAAATTTATGACAAGATTTCAGTCTTTGTTATACAATTGCATTTTCAAGAAATACCCAATTGCAATTTTTAAAAGAGAGAAACAAGCTGAAAAAAAAAAGACTGTCCTAAAAGGAAAAAAAAAAAGAAGAAAAATATATTTGAAAGGTCATTTTGCTGCTGCTGTTTGGTGCATGATTTCATTTTGTGCGGTATATAATAATTAAAACCTTCTTAGATTACATGCTAGATTTTGAAGATAGGGCCTGTTCTTGAAATTCATATACCAAATAACTATTTTTTTCAGTTAAAGCCAATGTTGGATAATTAAGAAGGCACTGCATTTTGTATAATTTTTATTTCATAGGTTGATAATGTTCCAACATTTATATCATATTGAACAATGTGCTAAGGGTTCCTCCTCTCTCTCTCTCTCTCTCTCTCTCTCTCTCTCTCTCTCTTAGATTTAGAAATACTTTCAGAATACTAATCTTAATTTGATTCTGAATTTCTCACCTTTGAATGTACCTTCAGCTTTTTAGGTTAAAACAAAAGTCTGGGTTGATCCCGCTCTATCTATAAACATGTATTTCTATTTATTTATTTATTTATTTATTTATTTATTTATTTATTTATTTATTTATTTATTTATTTATTTATATGAATGTACTGTCTGCATGCAGGTTTGTGCACCTGTGTAGTGCAATGCCTTGGAGGTCAGAAGAGGGTATCGGATTCGCCTGGAACTGGAGCTAAAGACGGTTCTTTGCTGCCATGTGGGTGCTGGGGATTGAAACTGGGTCCTCTGCAAGAGCCGTTTTTGCTCTGAACCACTAGGCCATCTCTCCAGCCCCAAACTTATATTTCTAATAACTTACAAAATTTTATCTCTTCTCTCTTTATCTCTGAGACAGTTCCAGCAGTCCTCATGACAATGCCTTCCAAACCAGACTTCTACTTTCCACCACTTTCTGATAGTCACCCTTCTCTATATGCCTCTAGTACTTTTTAACTAATAAATCTTAAAGTACCTCAAATTCAACACAATATAAAGGTTGTTTTTCTTAATTTTTTTTAAATTTTATTTATTTTTGTATGTGTGTGAATGTACTGTCTGCATATGGGCTCGTGCACCCATGTCGTGCAATGCCGCGGAGGTCAGAAGAGGGTGTCGGATTCCCCTGGAACTGGAGTTCTCCTGGAATTGGAGTTTCAGATGGTTCTCGGCCGCCATGTGGGTGCTGGGGATCGAACCCAGGTCCTCTGTAAGAGCGGTTCTGCGCTCTTAACCGCTAGGCCATCTCTCCAGCCCAAAAGGTTGTTTTTCAAATGCGTATTTCTTGCCTTCTGTGTTCTCTTCTGCCCTTTTCCACCAACAGTGAATTTAATGTGTGTAATCATTTCTTTCACGTTATCTACAGCAAGTTCCTTTTACCTCCCTGTATTGGTAATATCTGTGTTCTTCTTGTACACTGTAGTCTTTAGTCACAGTAGAATCAATCTTATTTATAATAAAGCACCAGCTTCTCTAAGAAACATACTTTGGAATCTCTAATACCTCTTTCCTTCTAGGAAATACCTAAGAATCATTTAACATTTCATTCATTTTGCATATCACGTACAGCTTTGCAAATTTAATTGCATAGCCCATGCTATTCTTAGATGATTTAACATATGGCATCTCTATAATGATTTGGTATTTAGGTAATATCAAGTACAGAGTCTATTTCACAATTGTTATCACTAACGTGAACTTCAAGATCAAGCAAACCTAGGTGTGAATCATAATCCTGTCACATGCTTTCTTTCTGGGAGAACCTTGTACACTGCTAAATACAATAGTGTCATTCTGAGTCGTGGAGAATATCTGTCATAAAGGCTGCTTTTAGGAATAAATAATACAATACATTTCAAAATTAAGGATGTATTTGTCAGGTAGCAAGGGTCAAATTGGTAGCTGGTTTCATTAACTATATTATAGTGATTTCTTTGTGTTTTTCTCAACCTTTCAGAGCATAAGTTGTATCCTGCTATCTATTGTTACCAAGTATGACAAGTACATGGTTTGTCTACCATACACTCAAATTCCTCAAGTAAATATCACACTGAGTATGATTACAATTTAGAGATAAAAGCACTAGTTAAAATTTCAATCAATAATGCTACTCTTAGAAATATGGGAATGAAAAGTCTGAAGGTGTTCTAAATGTTACAGAACATATATATTTTATACCCATGTGAAGTGCTATGAATAAAATATGTTGAAAAGGGAGAATTCTCACATGAAGTTGCAGAATAATTTTTATCTGAGTCGGCTATGATAAAATATTTTTCAAGAGTTCATCATTTTTCTCCTAGCTCTGCTTTATAAAATTGTATTACCTCTGGATCTCAACTATAAAATATACTTATAAGTTCTCCAGAAATATTAGAATGAAGAATTGTTGGTGAATTTCTATTGCAGTGTATTTGGCTAGTTCCCTGAATAGTGGAGAGAGGATTATTGGAATATTGTTTTATGAAAATAACATGCCTCCCATAAATGGACAGATTAATTCATTGTTTAGGAAAGCCTGAATATTAATATTTCAATCTCATTATCATTGCAACACGTGTCTTCATATATTTTTGCAGAATCACAGAGACAGAATTATAAATTTATTTTTACTGATTTGTAGATAGATCTGAGACCTTTGCCATACCAGGGAGGTCATTCCCAGTACTATGGCTAAAGGTTCATTAACTTAGAAATCATGGGCTGTAGAGGTAAACCCACTATTTTATTTTGCTAAATTGACACAATGTCAAACTTCTTATTTATATTTATACTCATAGACTGGTGTTGCCATCAGCCTTGATCAAAGAAGGCGCTGAGAAGCAATGTTAAACATTAAACTGAAGCCGGGCGTGGCGGTGCACGCCTTTAATCCTAGCACTTGGGAGGCAGAGGCAGGCGGATCTTTGTGAGTTCAAGGCCAACCTGGTCTACAGAGTGAGTTCCAGGACAGTTGAGGCTACAGGGAGACCCTGTCTCAAAAGACCAAAAAAAAAAAAAAAAAAAAAAAAACCACAAAAAAACCCCACATTAAATTGGGCATCCATATCAAATTTTTCTCTTTTTTCCTTTTTATTGAAGTTTTGTGTATTTCATACATTTCTTAATCAAATTTAGATCTAATTCCCCTTCCTTGCCCCCTCCTCATCAGAGCTGGTGCATTCTGTCATACATTTCTTTCTCTTTTTCTTTTGAATTCACATTATCCACTTTAATTTTATATTACTCTAACATATGCATACATACCCTCCCCCCATATACCACAATTACAAAGTCTGAAAATTAGTGGTAGGTTCATTTTAGATCCCATTACAGTATTCAAATTATAAGGGTACAGTTGCTTTCAGGTAAAAGTATGTGTATATATATACATATATATATGTACATGTATATATATGCATATACATATATATATATATATATATATATATATATAGAGAGAGAGAGAGAGAGAGAGAGAGAGAGAGAGACCTTGGTTTCCCTTATTACTAGGTATTTGGTGCTAGCATGCACAGATGAAGGATGCCATTTGTCGTTTGTTTTTCTGGGACTATGTTACTTCACTTAGCATGATGTCATCCAGTTCCAATCATTTATCTGCAAAGTTCATGATGTCATCTTTCTTTACTGCTGCATAGAAATTGATTGTGTGGATGTACCACATTTTTTTCTATCCAGTCATTGGTTGAGGGGCATTTGAGTTGGTTCCAGTTCTTGACTATTGTGAAGAGAGCTGCAATAAACATAGACGTGCACATATCTTTGTGGTAGAATGAGTCCTGTGGGTATACACCTAGGAGTGGTATGACTGGATCAGGTGGTAGACAAATATTGAGTCTTTTAAGCATTCTCCACACTGCTTTCCATAGTGGTTGTATGAGTTTACATTCCCACCAGCAGTGGATGAGTGTTCCCCTTTCCCCACAACCTCTCCAGCATTTGGTGTCTTTTGTTTTCTTGACCTTAGCCAGCCTTATTGAAGTGAGATGATACTTTAAAGTTGTTTTGATTTGCATTTCCTTAATAATCAGCAATGTTGAACACTTTTAAAGATCTTTCTCAGCCATATTTATTTCCTCACTTGTGAATTCTCTGATCAGTTCTTTACTCCATCTTTTGAGTGAGTCATTTGTTTTCTTCTTTGCTTTTTGCATAGTTTATTTATTCTGGATATTAATGGTCTGCCAGATGTATCACTGGTGAAGGTTTCCTCCCACTCTGTAGGTTTTCTCTTCACTAAGGAACTAAAGATACAGAAGAGGGTAATGAAGAGCTGTCTCATAGGCATAACATGGCCAAGATACTCTGCATTGGCCATGCACAAAGGTGATCCCATAGCACTTAATCATAGATGGAAGAGGGGCTCCTGGAGCACAGTGCTGCTCAAGAGAGCTAATATTAGTGGAGAGTCTGCAGTTGTAGTGATGTATTAGCTGGTGAGTTACTCATGCTCTAGTGAAGGTCTTTACACCCATAGCCTTAGGAAGGCCATGGTTAAACTGAGTGGCTCACAAAGCAAAATAAACATGAAAGTGTAAAGCAGACTTGGTAGGAGAAGGTATAAGAGGCTGATGGTGGTGGAAATCTAAGAGAGGGTGGAAGTAGGAGTTTGATCAAAATTTATTGGACAGATGTATGAATTTTCGAAAAACAAATTAATAATTTTCAAAACCTTATTCAAAAACGATTCTTTTTTGCAAGTGTATGTTTGATACCTTAATCTGTTGGTTGATAGATATCAAATGACTATCTACTTATTGTAAATGTATCTATTTCTATGATGTAGACACTACAAGTTAACTACAAGTTAACTCAAGATAACCAACAACTATTGGGCATTTGATATTCTGAATTTTTACTTATAATATCTTTCATATGAAAAATAAGGTGTAAATTTTCATAAATATTTTCTGAACGTTTACTTATATCTTTCATATGAAAAATAAAGTGTAAATTTTCATAAATATTTTCGTTTAGTTTACATATAGCAATGGTAAACACTAAAATGTGATAAACTGATAAATATCTGAGTATATCTTAAATTGTTCTTGTATTTTTAATATTTTAATTGAGTTTTGAAACTTTCAAACAATGTATTTTGATCAGGGTCAGACTCCCTCCCCCACATTACAACTCCCCTCCCTGACTCGATATCCTCTATTATGTTCTTCAAAAAGCCTATCAAGAGACTGAAGAGATGGCTCAGTGGTTAAGAGCAGTTGCTGTTCTTACAGAAGTCCCAGTTTGGAATTCCAGAACTCATATGCCGGCTAGTAATCATCTGTAACTCTAGTTCCAGGGTATCCAAGAGACTTTTCTGTCCTCTGCTGGCATTACATGCACAGGTGCCCTTACCCACAAGCACACAATATACATATACACTTAAATAAAAATAAAGCAAAAAATTTAAAATAAATGAATAAATAATAAAATAAGAGTCTATCAAGTCTAATTTGTGCTCTCCATATGTTCAGGGGTGTAGATCCATCCCTTGGATAGACCTAATAGTCACCACACACTTAAAAACAGCTAACTTATCCTCTCCCAGCAGCTATCAATTGCCAGGAGATTCAGAGCTAGGGCTGAGGCTTCTTTCTCACTTCCCCCATCCATGCTGTTTGTTTATCTCACTGGGCTTACACAGGTCTTTTGTGTACTGTCTCTCTGAGTTCGTGTATGCAAATGCTTTGTTGTGTCCAGAAAATAGTTTCCTGGCAGTCATTCACTATTTCTGGCTATTTTAATTGTTCTCCCCACTTCTGCAATGATCCCTGAGGCTTGGGAGTAGAAGGGTGATATAGGTGCCTTATTTAGGGGTGAGCATTCTGCAGTTTCTTATTCTCTATGCATTAACCAGTTGTGGGTCACTGTTAATCACAATCTGCTACAAAAGAAGGTCATGTGGTAAGAGTAGAGAGATGGACTGATTTGCAGATACAACTGTAAGTCATTAGGAGTCAGTTTAATATTATGCCTATTCCACAGAATATTAGTGGTAATTTCTTTGTACTTCTTTTAATATTACCACTTAAAATTTAGACACCTGTGTAGCTACACTACCTGTATAATGAAAAATATTGGGCTATCATGATGAAAATTATAAGGATATGGCCAGGCAAACTTCAAATAAATGTGAAGTAGGACAAGAGGAAAGCAAGTTAAGTTTATTCCTTTAAAAGGCATCTACTCTCTGTATGAAAGCTGCATTCAAAAGAGAGCTAAATAGATTATGTTGTTTATAATTAAAGTGACAGGCACATACTTTGTGAAATGCAGTTGTTCATCCAAGCCCGAGAACTCTCCCTCCTGCTGACATGCTACTTATGTTTACCATGAGCAGAAAACACCAAATCTTTTGAGAAACCTGAGCTTCTACTATAAATAAGCACTCTGCATACCAGCATTTTCTGGAGGAATTGATTCCTGAAATCATTAATACTCCACATTTAAATATGCCAGCAAGTGAGATACAGATGAGGAAGAAATGAATGGAGAACTCCGTTATCTTTATTTTCCATATGCTTCTTTCATGGCCTATTTTCGCATATCTGTATATGTATGTGGTCATAATGAGAATTTATGATGTATTGAATTTTGTCCATCTAATTTTCGATTTATGCTATTTTCACATCCAAAGTGAAGGAAAATATTGCACTGTTTTTGCTTTTTGTGGAAGGATGAAATTAGTCATTTTAATTCATTTTATCGACTCTAGATTGTTTTAATATTATTTCCTTTCTTATTCAAGTATTCAAAAAATAAATAAGAACAGGTAAAATTGTCTATGATAAAAGGTTCTAAATATACTTCAAAAGTTCATTGCATTTTATACTATAAAATATCCAACATATAGTAAAATAATATGCAGAAATAGGCATAAAAGTGGAAAAGATTCACTTTATTCCATTTTAGGTTTGCTATTGATATTAACAGAATAATCTGTTTATATATAAAATATTAAATGAGAATTTAAAGTAGTAGGAATTGGAGCTGAGGAGATGACTTAGCAATTAAAACCACTGGCTATTCTTGCAGAGGACCCAGGTTCAGTTCCCAACACTCATGTGGTGGCTAAAAGCTATCTGTAAGTCCAATTCCAGGGGATCCAAATACTCACTTCTGACCTCTGAGGGCATTGCATGACATGGGTGCAGTTATGTACATGCAAGCATTATACTTGTAAACATAAAATGCATTTTAAAAAAAGTATTAGGAGTACATTTATAATTTGTCAACATGCTAACTACAAGAGTGTATCACATGCTCAGTATCAAATCACATATAACCACAGTGTTATATAGCCAAGTGTGTGTGTGTGTGTGTGTATATATATATATATATATATATATATATAATGAAAAACTAAAAGAAAAACTGGAAAATCACTAGATATTTTGAGGCAATGAAATAGCTCCTTCTCCATTTACAGAAGATCCTAGAGAAAACCTGGGGCGTGGAGGGGGGGAACAAAACAGCAGTGTTTTTTTTTTAATTATTAAATTTTTGTATCTCTCATGAACAACTAGAATTTTTATTGAGCTTTTGTGCATTTTGTACAACAGTTCTTAATCAAATTTAGATCTCCTCCCCTATCCATGCCATTTGGTCAAGCATTTTACTTAGATGTCCTTTGTTGCAAGTTCATCCACTGTAGTTGTTGCTAAAATTCCTTCCAGGAGGCATTAGAAGCATCCCGCCCCTCCTCCCTGGGTTTCTAATGGCAAAGTGAGGTACAGTTTCTACAAAGCAATGATTTTACTGGGCTAGCTATAAAAAAAATGGGTGAGGGAGTTATTTATAGATGTATAGGGGCTCACTTACTAAGACCATACAGCATATTCAACCTACCAGAGCCACATAAAATAAGTAGAGAACCCACTTCTCTCTGGCTTTTCTGCTTATAACCTTAATCCCTCCCCCATGTAAAACTCAGGCCAAGTGGTCGTTTGGGAGGCATGCCCCTCCTTTCTTGGAGTCGTTTTGTGATAATCTGAAGCAAGTGGGTGCAACAAAACTTAGGAAGAAAGCCAGGAGGAGGACAATTCTATGCCACAGGAGTCTCTTCGGACTATCTAGAGATATTAAGGAAGGTCTACTCTCTCGAACCCAGCTTTAATCATAGTCCAATAATTCTCAGGCTACTAGCCCACTACCCATTTCCCTTGCAACACTGTGGCCCCTTCTCTGATTGAGTTGGCGCGGGTCTTGTGCTTCATGTCACCATTGCCACAAGTTCACATGAGTAAGCCTCCAAGGAACTTAAAGCCTCAGTTTCCTTATGTTCATGGACCAACCTTTGCTCTTACAGTCTTTCTGCCCCCTTTGGGAAATGGTCCCTGAGCTATGAGTGGGTGAGGTTTAATATAGGAGTCCTATCCAAGGAAATGCACCCTTTCATGTTTTATTCTCTAAAACTTAGCCAGTTGTGGTCTTCTATCTGCCTTGAACTCTGTTGTGTAAGGAATTTTACTAGTGAGAGTTGAGGGATGCACTAATATTCTTTCCAATCCCTGTTACATTATATTCCATGAGCCTTATTCCATGTAGAAGTTCTACCTAGTGGTAAGCATCTCTCAGACATATATTCTCTATGTGTGACCAATTGTGGGTCTATACAGTAGCTTCCATGTGTTGGAAGAAGAAGCTTCTTTGATGAACATTATATGGTATACTTGTCTGTAAAAATAAGGATTCCTATTTAGAATCTGGTAAGAAATTTTGTTTATCTAGAGATATGACACAGATAGTGCTTTCTCAAGGATTTATGACTTCTCCAACCAACCATGTTTATTTGGCTATAACTACAGTGCTACTCCTGAGTTCACCCACGTTGATAGGGTTCATTACACCCCCCCCCAATCAGGTAACAGTGCCACTACTGAAGCAATAGAGGTAGTTAGCTGTGCCAGTCTTTATTGTTGTTCAACTTTATGGCTGGTTAGGACCATTGATTCATTTTCTTCCTTAGTAGTTTGTATATTATCATCTAGAACTATGAGAGCTATTCTTCAGTGAAAAGGCTTCTAGGTCAGTTCCTGCTCCATAGCTTAAATTCATGTGTTCAAATTATATTCTGTCTTCAGCAGTATGGTCTTAACCTTAGAGATCTGGGAGATAACCAAGATCAGGAATAGCCTGTGTTCATTTGGAAGTCTCTTGGACTATTCTGACCAACCACTTAGAGGGAAATCTCTCCTGTCTAGCAATGTACTCTTTGCAATACTGCCCCTATACATATATGTTCAGATGCTGTGTAAGTATATCACTTTGATCTCCTCAGGGAATTTATAACCGAAAACAGGATTCACAGGTCTGTTGAACACTATGGGAAATTGAGAAAGACTTTCACACACAAAACTGCTTGGCACTAGCTGAATGGATTTGGTCAGCATCTGATACAAAGGAGACAGGTATTTTTATTGATTAACTGCCTCCTAGGAGAACCCTTTGTGGAACCTGGTGTGCTGGATAGCTTTAATGTCAACTTGACACACCTGGGTTGAGGGAGTCTCAATTGGGGAATTGGCTCCATTGGATTGGCCTGTGGCCACATCTGTGGAGTATTGTTGGGCAATGTGGGAGGGCCCAGCCCACTATGGGTGATGCCACCCTGGGCAGGTTTTTGTGTACCATATAAGAAGGCAGGCTGGGCATGGGCCAGGGGAGCAAGCCAGTGGACAGCATTCCTCCATGGCCTGTGCTTCAGCTACTGCCTCCAGGTTCCTGCCCTGAGTTCCTGCCTTGGGCTCCTTAAGTGATGAACTGTGACCCGGGAGATGTAAGCTGAATAAACCCTTTCCTCCCCAAGTTGGTGTCGGTCAGAGTGCTTTGTCACAGCAATGGAAGACAAACTACAACACCTGGTAAACAATCATTTACTGGTACCAAACTCTGTAAGTTCCCTTCCATTTCCAGCTGACCTACATTGATGTACTTTAACTATGTAGACCAATCTTCATACCTTAGGTATCTGTACATCATGTGATTTGAAGGAGGTCTAGTTGATGAGATTACATGGCAAAGAGGTGGTGAGAATAGTTAAGGGGCATGCCAAGAAAGTAAGTAAATGGAGAATAAAGATATACAATCCACCATCTGTTAATCCCTCTGGGTGTTTCTAAACTATGCCACTGCACATAAAGTCATTTTTTATTGTCTATTTCATAAATTTCAGTGTCCCAAATAAAATTACACAAAATTCAGTCTTCCTCTTTAAAAATAGAAGTCTTTGTAGAAAAGTACAAAAACTTAAAGTATATGAATTTATGAGATAGTAGCTCAAAATATTTTTCAAGTAATTAAGTTGATAATTTCTTCAATCTTGAAAAGCCTTGAAACATAAATTTTAAGAAACGTGTACTATAATTCTCACAAAGAAAATTTTAGGGGCTTGAGAGATGGCCCAGAAGTTAAGATCATTGGCTTCTCTTACAGATAACACTAGTTTAGTTCAGAATACCCATATGGTAGGTAACATTGGTCCATAACTCCAGTTCCCAGTACCCACATGGTTACTAACAACTGTCTGTAACTCCAGTTCCAGGGGACCTGACACCTTCTTCTGGTCTCCATAGATATTGCCATGAGATAGATGCATTTACATACACAAAACCTTCAAAACACTCATATACATATAATAAAAAGAATAATAAAAGTATTTTTGAAGAAAAAAATGCTAAATAAGTAAAATCAATGTTTGCTTTGGAATTTTTATCATAGTTCATAATAAAATTGCATGATACCACTCTAACAAACATCAGAAATATTTAAACTTCAATAATGAATTAGATAGATGATAGATAGATAAACAGGTAGATAGATAGATAGATAGATAGATAGATAGATAGATAGATAGATAGATACATGCTAAGCCTGTGCTCTACCACTGAGCTACACCTGCAACCCAGATAGATAGATAGATAGATAGATAGATAGATAGATAGATAGATAAATAGATAGATAGATAGATAGATAGATGATAGATAGATAATTTTAAAGAGAATTGTTGGAAAATGCAATAGCAAATAGCTTTGTCTCTGCAGAGAGTTAGGCAAAGGGAAGTTTGGGTATAATCATCAGGTTTCCTCTAGTGCTCAAGAAAGAGATTGGCCACAAATCATTTCCAATTTTCATAAAGGAATTTATTTGTGAGAACCTTAAAATAATTTTCTTTAAAATAAGACAATTTTCTGCCAAACCTCAATTAACCAAGTTAATTTCCAAGGAAATTTTTCTATTGTAAAGTAAAAAGAAATACTTGTTAAATAAACACTGGTATCTATCAGGCACTGTGGGTTCTGTGGATATTTTTCAGTAACCTTCACAAGAATTCATACAATGGGTTGTTTTATATATACAAATGATGGGAACAGATCTGACAGGTATATTTCTCTGCTTATTTTATGTCTCAGTTTTCAATGGACATCTATTTATTAAATTAAAAACAGAAAATTAATGCCTTTTAAACCAAAAATTCTGTACCAAGTTAAATATAACTATAGCAGGATATGGTGGCAGGCAACTTTGATCCCAGTCATGGGAGTTGGAGGCAGGTCGAGGCAGGCTTATCCCTGAGAGATGGAGGCCAGCCTGGGCTACACCATACCTGGCAGGCTGTGATTAGTGAGACCATGACAAAAAAAAAAAAAAAAAGGAAAAAAGTTATAATGATATAAGATATAATTATAATTATATTTACATCTATAGATTAAAAGTGATATTTCATCAGTCTTATGCTTTTGTAGCATAGCAGAAAAAACATTAGAAAATCGTGGTATGAATGGAATTTAAATGCATTTGAATACTTGGCCCCAGTTGGCACTCTTTGCACAGGTTTCAGAGATTTCCTCAAGGAAGGAACGAGCACTGTGTGTCTCCAGAAGGGGGAGGAGGGTCAGGCTTTGGGAGTTCATAACCTTGTACCATTTCCAGTAGATGATTGAAGCCTCTGCTTCCATACCCCCAACTATGGATGACTCTTATCTCTCTAAAANCCATGAAAAAAAAAAAAAAAAAAAGGAAAAAAGTTATAATGATATAAGATATAATTATAATTATATTTACATCTATAGATTAAAAGTGATATTTCATCAGTCTTATGCTTTTGTAGCATAGCAGAAAAAACATTAGAAAATCGTGGTATGAACGGAATTTAAATGCATTTGAATACTTGGCCCCAGTTGGCACTCTTTGCACAGGTTTCAGAGATTTCCTCAAGGAAGGAACGAGCACTGTGTGTCTCCAGAAGGGGGAGGAGGGTCAGGCTTTGGGAGTTCATAACCTTGTACCATTTCCAGTAGATGATTGAAGCCTCTGCTTCCATACCCCCAACTATGGATGACTCTTATCTCTCTAAAACTGTTAGCCAAATAAACACTTCCTTCAATAACTTGATTTAATCATGGTGTTTTATCACGGCCATAGAAAAATAACTAACACATTCTTGAAATAGAAAATGATGGCACTAAGAAAGTGGATTGGAACATGATGTATGAAATGCATAAAGCATCAATAAAAAATGTTAAAAAAAAAAATAAAGGAGTGATGCTAAATAGGCTGACCAGGCTCCAGGTACTGGATGGACACAGGGGGACATTTGGGGACAGAACTTGGTTTGCTAGGCTTTAATAAAAATGACAGAATGTGCTGGCCGTGGTGGCACATGCCTTTAATCCCAGTACTTGAGAGGTGGAGGCAGGGAATCTCTGTGAGTTCAAGGCCAGCCAAGTCTACATAATGAGTTTCAGGACACAGCTGGAACTACAGGGGACACCTTGTCTCAAAGCGAGCAGGTGTGCCTCTGAAGGAGGTACAGTTAGGAGTTAGGGGAGGGTGTCTAAATATAATCAAGATGTATCTATCAAATTTGCAAAACTAAATTTTTAAAAAGAATATGATGCTAGAAAGTCCTGATCCTCAAAATGTGAAGCCTTAGTTATCCAAAGATTTTTGAATACATACTCTCTGAATTTTAGGGATAATTTCAATTTTCTTCAATTCTGCTTTTACTACAAAAATCTTCCAAATGTTTGTGTAATAAGTTTACAATGCACTATATCAAAGTGATTTACTTAATATTTGTTGGTTTTTTATATTTGAAAATTAAATCGTAATTTTCAAAAAATCATCATTGTAATTATTTTTATTTCAGTCATTGACTGCTCTGTATGGGACATTGATATTATTGGCTGAATGTGTTAATTATTTGTATTATATAATAATATTATAATTTAATTTTATATATTAGTATGAATTTACGTCTGCATCTATAGTATAACTCATGTAATAACATCGCATTATTAATAGTATATACCGTTGTGCAATTGCGTACGGAATGGTCAGAAGTAAGGGGTTGTTCAGGGAATTTTCTCTATGCAGATAAACTTATAGGAGGTTCTTTCACTTTGGTGGAAATTTTGAAGGTTTGTTACGAGGAGGGTGTTTCTCTCGAGCTTTTTTTTTGAAAAGTTTATCCGCCTCATTTGGGTGGCTTGGAATTTTGCAACCCGGGTTCCTCTTGTGAAGAGCGGTTTTCAAGCACTTCCTTTTAACTCGCTAGAGCCCATCTTCTACAGCCTGTTGTTGTTCTTTTAATATGGCATCCCTCGCTCCACAAGAAATATTTATAACTGGGTTTATTGAATACTATGCATCCACTGACATGAGAAATGAACCATTTGTCAGTTTGTTTTTCTGGACTGGTGTTACTCAACTTAACACTGTGTTCTTTCAGCTCCATCCATTTACCTGCAAATGGTTCATGATGTTGTCGCTTCTTTCTGCTGCAATAGAATTCCATTGTGTACATAGATGTAACATTTTTCTCTATCCACTCGTCAGTTGAGGGGGCATTTGGTTGATTCCAGTTTTTTGCTAGTTGTGAACAACTGGGATACGTCCGCAGGAAGAGAGGTGACAAGGCCCTTGTTGTTTGAAGACCTGATATAAACATGAAAAGATGTATGGAGACTGAACATGCAAGTTATCACAATGGTCTCTGGAAGGCCAGAGAGTGTTTACCAAAAGACCACTAAACCAATAAAGCAAATACAGTTCCCTAGATCAAGGCAAGACTCCTCCCGTCAGCAGCACCAGCTACACCTCAGTGCTGCCTGGAAATACTGTGCAGCAGTGGCAGCCATGCTGTCTGTTATATCCAAGATCTAATTGGCTATTAGCTCTCTCCTTGGAGGAAAACCCTCACGGCGTGCCATCAAGCTTACATCCTCCTAATGGTTAAGGAGGATGTTTAGTAAAGCCACACAATGACAGCCTTCAGACTTAACAGAAGAAAATGTTAATATCTGAATTAACATACCATCAAAACATTTTGTGGGCGTATTACAAAGTACCTACCAATAACAATTAGTAACTTTTTAAAATACCTATATATGCTAATTGGTTGTGTGCTTCATTAGTAGGTCGAAAGGCCTAATAATATTAGTGATACTGTTAAAGATACCCTAAATATCTAATTTGCATGTGCTGTCATTCAGTAGGATCAAAGGTTATGCCTGGACAAGCTGGCAGCCCATGAAAGAAAACAGCCAGAATGTCTAGAGACCAAGACATCAGCTCCAGAGAAATAGAGTGTTTTGCTTCTCATCCACCTGTGCCCCTTTTCTAAGCCTAGGGAACAATCTGGCGAAGAGGGGGCGTGGTAGAATGTAAGGGCTTCGATTGGGGTTAGCTAATGTGAAAACTACTAACAATATAA
>VZQC01003540.1:879956-934684 GCA_009823505.1 Rhizomys pruinosus
AAAAAAAAAAAAAAAAGAAGTGAATCTAAGATGAAATTTTTTGGTTTCAAACACTGGCTAAGTCACATATACTATTTAGCATCAAGCAAATTGCTTCTTTTATACCTCGATTTCTTCAAGCATAAAATGAGGAGATATATATGTGTACTACATAACTATGTAAATGTACATGTATAAATATGGAAATATGTATATATATATTTTACATATATAGACTGGACACTCATTTGATCAACTTGATTGAACATACAAGCCCCCCCTGCTGGATGGTGGGACCCATGAGCTGTGTGGGTTTGGGCACAACTGCTTGCAAATTGGTTTTACATGAAGGATGCTTGTACTCACAAATTATCACTTATTGTTAAAAAAAAATGAAAACAAAACAAAACAAAAAAGCAGAGAAAGATGCAGAAAACTTATGGCAGAATGCATGATCTGGGATGGGTAGGGGTAGGGCAGGGGGAAGGGAAGGGGATATATGCCTGAACTGAATTGGAAAATGATGTATGAAATACACAAACCATCAATAAAAAAATAAGTAAATTCAGTTAAGCTCTAAAAAAAAAAAAAGTCTTCTCCTATGCCTATGTATTGTAGGTTGCTGCCAACATTTTCTTCTATCACCTCCAGAGTTTCAGGTTGCACATTGAGGTCTTTGAATAAACGAAGAACTAAGAAACAAATGACTCACTCAAAAAATGGAGTAAAAAGCTGAACAGAGACTTCACAAGTGAGGAAATAGAGATGGCTGAGAAACATCTTAAAAAGTGTTCAACATCCCTAATAATTAAAGAAATGCAAAGTAAAAGCACTTTAATATATCATCTCACTCCAATAAGACTGGCTAGGATCAAGCAAACAAATGATACCAAATGCTGGAGAGGTTGTGGCGAAAGGGTGACACACGTCCACTGCTGGTGGGAATGTAAACTCATACAACAACTATGGAAAGCACTGTGGAGAACCCTTAAAAGACTCAAAATGAGCTTACCAACTGACCCAGTAGTACCACTCCTAGGTAAATATCCACAAGACTTCTCCTATCCCAGAGATACATGCACAGCCATGTTCATTACAGCTCTCTTCACAATAACAAAGAGTTGGAACCAAACCAAGTGCCCCTCAACCAATGAGTGGATAGAGAAAAATGTGGTACATCTACACAATGGAGTTCTATGCTATGGTAAAGAAAGATGACATCATGAACTTTTCAGATGAAACTAGAAGATATCATGTTAAGTGAAGTAATACAGTCCCAGAAAAACAAAGGATGAATGGTATGCGTCACCTGTGGATGCTAGTGCCAAGTCTGTAGTTGTAAAGCAAACTGAGAAATGTTAATGTACTCTTATATTGTGAATCCCTTAACAAATTCTAGAATTAACTTACCATTTATTTTCAGACTTTGGAATTTTGGTTATGGGTGGATGGTATGTATGCATATTTTAAAGCAATATAAGATCAAAATGGGAAAAATGTGAATCCTAAAATATAATTTGGAAATAACATATAGTTTTTTTCAGACAACATAATTTTGCTGTAGATGCGAAATATATATGTTGAAGCCATACAAGTTGGAGGGGAAACCAACAAGAAAAGAACTGGGCCAGAAAAATGACTGAAACGGTGAAGTTCTCCCCAAAACAATAATTCTCTGTTTTGAAAAAAAACTCTGGAAAGACTCAGAAAAATATGCAAGACATGTGTGGCAGAGTACATGAACTCAGGTGAGGTGGGGGCATGGAAAAGGAAATGAGTCTAAATTGGATTGTGAAATTATATACTATGTATGAAAAATTTAATTATAAAGAAATATATTTTAAAAATGAAGACACAAAAAAGAATGGATAGTTTTATACCTGCATTGTTTTTATCCTTATAACTATTCATTTGTTAGGTATTTTTCATTACATGAAGAAATTGGGCACCTGAGATTATATCATCATAGTTATATATCACAGCTCATTAAATTCTTAAATAGCTGAGACCTCACATTCAGCAAATCTTGCCTGTTTTTAAATCCTCTGCCCTGTCACTGTAATTTGTCCAGGCTTTCTCTGGAGTCTGTATTTCCAGCAGTTGATCTATGTTTGCTGCCAAACCTATTCATTCCTGAAATTTCTTATTTAATTATAACTATCAATTGATGAAAAGGTTTCAGCTACATCATTAAGATTTATATTGAGTATATTTCATTTAGAAATAGTATTATCTATACTTTTTGTATCATGGATCTTGGTTTCTTGTGGTGTGTATGTGTGTGTATTTTGTAAATATTTTTATTGACCAATTATGATTCCTGCATCCAGAGTTCTATTTGTTTCTCTTTTTTGTTGTTTTTGTTTGGGTTTGGTTTGGTTTGGTTTAGTTTAGATTTTGAGTCTGGGTGTCCTTGTACCAGCACCAGCTGGAACTCTCTATGTAGACAGAGCTCCATCTCACAGAGATTGTCCCCTCTGCCTCCTGAAAGTTGGGATTAAAGATGTGTACCACCAAATACAGTGGAACTGGTTTCTATTTTTTATTTTCTTTTTGTTTCAATGTCATTAAACATTTCAGAGAAATGCCAAGAGCTTTTGACATCATTTTGTTAAGAGATGCTTGGAACAAGAAAATTACCACTTGCTTTACTGAAATATATGAGTTCATGATAACTTTCCATGTATACATCTATTTCTTATTATATCTTCTACTGATCACATTTGCCTTAAAGTTTGTGGTTATAAAAACCCAGTTTACTGGTTCTGAGATCAGACTTTGTGGCTGACTTAAATTTTAACCTGTCATGGAATGTGAGATAGATCACAAGTAGACCACTTGGAATCTTTATAGAGAAAAATGGGTATTGTGATAGCATTATCTTCACAGACAGAGATAAATTAATTTATGAAAAATGCTTAAACTTGATCTTGATGCATGACTATCACTCTGCTAAATCTTACCAATATTTATTATCCAGTTATAATATTTTAAAATCATGGCTGCCTTTGATAATTATCATTGATACAATTGAAGTCCAGTTTCTTCTTTTTTTGAATGTGTTTCTGCATTGTCAGCATAAAACTCATTTATGACTTCCTTAAGGAAAGCAACTAATGGCAATGCAGCTTTTGTTTCTTACTGGGAACACTTCATCTTAGAACTTCAGAAGGCTATGTCAAGTCAGTCTAGGCTGAAGATTGCTGTTCAGACTTTCATGGTGGGGCCAAAGCCATAGAAATCTCCAATCAGATTGTCTACTCCAACTAAATTTTGATTCACAGAATGTTTAAGCATAAGAAAATTGTTATTTTATACCATTTAATTTAAGATATTTTCACAAAATAGGTAACTAGATAATTTGCTAATTTAGTTTTTCAGCACCTTAGGATTATCACCACCATTTGTGCCTTGTATTGGGGAAAATCATCATGACTTAAAATGTTCCCACAGTTAACTTTATCATTATCCATGCAATAGTTCTTGGCCAACTCCATCTAACTGAATATAAATTCAAATAAATCCTTGGGCCGGGCGTGGTGGCGCACGCCTTTAATCCTAGCACTTGGGAGGCAGAAGCAGGCGGATCTTTGTGAGTTCAAGGCCAGCCTGGTCTGCAGAGTTCCAGGACAGCTGGGGCTACAGAGAGACCCTGTCTCGAAAAGACCAAAAAAAAAAAATTAGTTCCTTGGTTTTGAACTCTGATATCAAAAGTGTTACTTTAAAAATTAAATAGGTTTGCAATTTAAGAAATGTCTATTTCCACGACTAAAATAAAGAACAATTTTAAGATTAATCTAATGAAATATGCGAAATGCATTCAGTTGCTGTCATCCCTCATGAGAAAAAAAGATTTTCTGTCTAAGATCAAGAAGACAAGGATATTCTATTATAATTTATATTCAAACTCATATTTAATATGCAAGAAAACATATTTCCAAGTAGACAAAAAGAAAAAAAAAACGTGATAAAAAAGGAACATGGCTGCATATATTTACAGAGACACGGATGTCAATAATTATAATCTAAACAGCTGTTAAGACCTTAAATATGCCAACATGTCAATACCTTAATACAAACACAAGTTAAAAGATGTGACCATGCCCTATAGCACACTCGGACCTTATTTCTTAAATATTAAAAAAAATATATCCTATCCAGGCATGCTGGCACAAACCTTTAATCCCAGCACTCAGAAAGCAGAGACAGGTAGAGCTCTGTGATTTCAAAGCAATCCTAGTCTACAAAGTGTGTTCCAAGACAACAGGGGCTAGAGGGAGCTCTATAGGTCAAAAAGACCAAAATAAAATCCTAAAAATATATTTTCTTTCTCATAAAGAGGGCTGGGGGGTGGGTGGCTCAGCAGTTAAGAGAACATATTGCTCTATCAGAGGACCCCAGTGGTCAAATCAGGTGGTTCACAACCACTTGTAACTCCAGCTCTATGGCATCCAAAAGCACCTGCACTCATATGCACATACACCACTGTGAATAAAAATAAAATAAGTCTTAAAAAGAATGTTGATCCATTTTTCTTATACATTCATTCAGAAATCTGTGTTAGCTCACTTATTAAAATTTCAGTGTGAAGAACTCTTAAAAGATCCTCATGAGGGCTGGAGAGATGGCCTAGCCGTTAAGAACGCCGACCGCTCTGACAGAGGACCCGGGTTCAATCCCCAGCCCCCACATGGCAGCCAAAAACCATCTGAAACTCCAATTCCAGAAGAACTCCAGTTCCAGGGGAATCTGACACCTCTTCTGACCTCCGCCACATTGCACAACGCGGGTGCACAGACCTGCATGCAGACAATACATTCATACGCATACAGAAATAAATTTAAAAAATTTTTTTTAATTAAATATAAAAGATCCTCATGAGTGTTTTCACAGACTTGGATAAGAAGTCCTTAAATTCATAAGGAAAAACAATAGACTCCGAATAGCTAAAGCAACCCTGAGAATTAATTAATTCCTAGTAATTATATGAACTCATGGAGATTTAATAATAGACTCCTGAATAATGAGTTGGTCAAATGATAAATTAATAAAGAAAGAAAACTATTTCCAGTTCTAAACAAAAAAACAAAACAAAACCTCTGAGGAAATCTTCCCCAGTGATTCATCTGACAGAGTGTTAACATCAAGAATATATAGACTACTAAAAAAACAAAGAAGAAAGCAAATGACCCACTCAAAAGATGGTGTAAAAAGCTGAACAGAGACTTCACCAATGAAGAAGTAAAGATGGCTGAGAAACATCTTAGAAAGTGTTCAACATCGTTAATAATTAAGGAAATGCAAGTTAAAACCACTCTAAGGTATCATCTCACTCTGATAAGACTGGCTAAGATCAAGAAAACCAAAGATGGGGCTGGAGAGATGGCCTAGTGGTTAAAAGCTCCGACTACTCTTGCAGAGGACTTGCAGAGGACCCGGGTTCGATCCCCAGCACCCACATGGCGGCTGAAAACCGTCTTTAACTCCAGTTCCAGGGGAATCCGACACCCTCTTCTGACCTCCGCGGCATTGCATGACACGGGTGCACAAACCTACATGCAGACAGTACATTCATACATATATGAAAATAAAAAAAATAAATAAATAAAAAAGAAAACAAAAGACACCAAATGCTGGAGAGGTTGTGAGGAAAGGGGAACACTCATCCACTACTGGTGGGAATGTAAACTCATACAACCACTATGGAAAGCAATGTGGAGAATGCTTAAAAATCTCAAAGTGAGCCCACCACCTGACCCACCCATACCACTCCTGGGTATATACCCACAAGACTCATCCTACTGCAGAGATACTTGCACGTCTATGTTTACTGCAGCCCTCTTCACAATAGCAAGAAGCTGTACACAACCCAAATACCCCTCAACTGATGAATGGATAGCAAAAATGTGTTACATCTACACAATGGAGTTCTATCCAGCAGTAAAGAAAGATGATATCATGAACTTTACAGGTAAATGGATGGAACTTGAAGCCATTATGCTAAGTGAAGTAACACAGTCCCCAAAAAACAAATGGGGAATGGTTTCCCTCATTTGTGGATAGTAGTACCCAATCCCCCAAGTGAAAGGCAATCTGAGCAATGCTATTGTTATATGTCTTTCTATCTGAAAGCAACTATGTTGTTATAATGTAAATCTCTTAATGGGTCCAAGAGTTAACTTACCACTTATTTCCAGACATTTTAATTGCCATATAAAGGTGCAAGGTATGTATTCATAATTTAGAGTAACATAAAATTAAAGGGAAAATGTAAATCCTAAACATATTTTGGAATTAACATTCAGTTTATTCCTGGACGACATAATTCTGGTACATATGTGACATTTATATAGGCATATTTTGAAGGAATACAAATGGGAGGGACAACAACATAAAGACTGGGTCAAAGAATTGATTGATACAGTTAAATTCTGCCGAAAACAATAAACCTCTGCAGAGAAAAACTTTAAAAAGACTGAGAGAAAGGTGCAGAACATGTATGGCAGAAGGCATGAACTGGGGTAGGGTGAGGGTAGAGAAAGAGGAATATGTCCTAATTGAACTGAAAAAAATGATGTACAAAAAGAATTAACTTACCACCTGCTTTCAGATATAGTAATTAGAGTATATGGGCAGAAGGTATATATTCATATTTTACAGTAATAAAAAATTAAATAAAAATATGAACTCCTAAACATATATCAGTGTTAACATACAGTTTATTCCTGGAGGACATAATTCTGGTACATATATAATGCTTTTATAAACATATTTTGGAGTAATACAATTGGGAGGGAACCACAACATGACAACTGGGTCAAAGAACGGACTGATATAGTTAAATTCTGCCCAAGACAATAAACCTTTGCAGAGAAAAACTTTAAAAAGACTGAGAGAAAGATGCAGGACATGTATGGCAGAATGCAGGATCTGGGGTGGGGTGAGGAGAAGGGAAAGGGGAATATGTCTAAATTGAACTGAAAATGATGTCCGAAATACACAAAACATTAATAAAAGTATTATATTTATTTAAAAACATCAATAAGAGTATTAAAAAGAGGAAAAAATAATATCCTGCAATTTTGTTGATAAGTTTATAAACTGTTGCTGATTTTTCTCTTTTCCAATTTGTTTATATATGAAGTCTTATTTAGACTTATTACTGGTTACCTTGCTTGTATACTGTCCGTTGCAAAACTTGAATCATTTAGTCTGTTTTCCATGAGTCACTGAGAGTACCTTGGAATTCAGTGTTTTAATGTTTAGTATGATCTCCAAGTGGTTAGTAATCATTTAGGAAAATGAAGTGTTTCCAAAGAGAATTTTCTTTTTTTTTTTTTTTTTTTGTCTGTATATCTCTTTCACTCAGAAAACAAAAACTTGCCTAAACACTGCCTACCAGCTGTCATTTGTTTCATTGTTGAAGTCTTGCCACTGACCCCTCACCCCCCCCACGCCCCACCCCCCTACCCCCACTGCAAAGGAAGCCAGGCAATCAAATACAAAGTTTTCCATCTCTGTAGTAGACAGCAAAGGAAGACACTCTGGGAAATGATAGGTGGGCTTCTTACAACTTTTCATAAGCCAGGGCCTTGTCACAGCTTTGACACTGAACTTTGCTGTCAATTATTCAGGTCGGTTATTTCCTCCCGAAAGCAGTATGGAGAACCCTTGGAAGACTTGGAATGAACTTGCCACTGACCCAGCCATATCACCCCTGGGCATGTACCCTCAAGACTCACCCCACTGCAGAGATACATGCGCGGCCATGTTTATTTCAGCTCTCTTCACACTAGCAAGGAGCTGGAACCAACCCAAATGCCCCTCAACTGATGAGTGGATAGAGAAAATGTGGTACATCTACACAATGGAGTTCTATGCAGCAGTAAAGAAAGACGACATCATGAGCTTTGCAGGAAAATGGCTGGAGCTAGAGGACATCATGCTGAGTGAAGTAACACAGTCCCAGAAAAACTACGAATGGTATCCCTCATCTGTGGATGCTAGTGCCAATTACCTAGTTGTTAGTATTTCTTGTGCACAGCCCCTTGAGCTTTTGTCCAAAGCAGTCAGGAGTGATGCATATTGGAAACAACAACAACAACAACAACAGAAAGGACTACATCGAAGAACTGAAACAGTGAACTTCTGCTCAATACAGTCAACTTCCACATGGAGAATATTGACAAAGACTGAGAAAGAGATGAAAAGCATGTTTGGCAGAATGCATGAGCTCTGGTGGGTTGGGGGCATGGGGGGGACACGACTATAGATTTGAAAAAAATAAAAATAAATTTATGTGAAAAAAAAAGAACTAGATTCAAATAAAAAAAAGAAAAGTAACTAATACCAAAGAGAATTTTCTATGAGATGAAATACTACATTTCTCAACAGAACACTAAAATACTATTGTTTTGCTGGCCATATTTCATATTGACATTGTCCATTTTTATCAGCTAAAACCTATAATTATAAAAAGATTTTATAATTAATTGAGGGCTGAAGAAATTCCTCAGCAGTTAAATAGCATTCTGTTATTCCAGAGGTCCCATATTCAGCTCCCAGCACCCACATGACAACTGACAACCATCCATAACTTCAGTTGCAAGGGATCTTCCAACCTTTTCTAACCTCCATGAATAATTCATGCATCTGGTACACTTACATACATGAAAGTAAAACACTCACACACATAAAATAAATATATATTGTTTAAATCAATATTTGATAAGATATTTGAAAATATGCATTTATCAAAGGAAAACTTCCATGTACGTACTATAACAGAAACCTATGCAGACAGAGTTGTCTTTTCACAATGTCAGAATTTATTTAACAAAAATAACTTCACAAATTGTATCAGTTTTATTGTTTTTTGTTTGTTTGATTGATTGGTTTTGGTCTTTTTGAGACTTTTTTTTTAATTTGTGAACTAATCTCAAATTCTCTTGATATGTGGCCTTTGAAAAGCACAAATTAGTTTACTCCAAACTTAAGATTTCATATTAATTCTCAGATCACACTTTACACCACACACAGAAAATTCTATGTGTAATTGTATTGGGCTTTTCCAGAGGAATAGAAGTGATAGAAATGTTGATTGGTTTATAGAATGTATTCTTTTCTTACTAGCCTAAAAAAGGCAGCTCTACACTAGAGACACTAAGAATTTGTGAGCTTCTCCATTCATGAAGCTGGAAATCGCAATGGTCCCAACCTGTTACTGAAGGCCTGGAGGGTTCCTGGAGAGCTTCTGGTCTTCAGTCTATTTTGGAACTCAAAGAAATTGGTTCTAATATCAGTTAAGGAACACCAGAGTAACAAGATAGATAAATTTATCAGTGCGAGTGAAGGCAAATAGATAAAAATCAAAAGTTCCTCTCTGCTATCCTGTTCTATGGGCTGCCACCAGAAATTTCCACCCACAATTAGAATGGGTCTTAAGCTTCAAATAATCTGATCAAAAAAAAATCTCTCACAGGAGCCAAATAAGCTTGTGTTTTAGTTGATTGCAAATCCAATTAAGTTGACAACAAAAATAACTAACAATTTAATCTATGCCTGCATCCACATCTGCATTACAGGATGAATACAAAAGGGTTAAAGAGGCCACAGCAGTGTTTAAGGATTTCAATGAGAGCTTAATGAAGGCAGAGAAGAAAGGAGACAGAGATCTAAGAGCTTCTGGAGAAGGGGTAGTTTGAATAAGAACCCTGTTGGAAGCCAGGTACAGGTTCAAACCTCTGATCACAGGTTTGAACAGTTTCAGGGGTTAGTAAAGAAGACATTGAGATCTGTGCTGGATAGCTTTACTTGTCAACTTGACACACCTGGTTGAAGGAACCTCAACTAAGGATTTTCTCCATTGGACTGGCCTGTAGCCATAGCTGTGGGGTATTTTCTTGACTGTTGAGTGATGTGAGAGGGTCCAGCCCACAGTGGGTGCTGCCATTCTTGGGCAGGTTGTTCTGTATTGTATAAGAAAGCAGTCTAAGAATGGGCCAGGAGAGCAAGCCAGTAAGCAGTGTTCCTCCATGGCCTGTGCTTCAGCTTCTGCCTCCAGTTTCCTGCCTTGAGTTCTTAACTTGGGCTCCCTCGGTGATGAATTGTGTCCCAGGAGATGTAAGCCGAACACACCTTTTCTTCCCCAATTTGGTATTGGTCAGATTGCAATTGAAGGCAGACAAGGAGAAGGTCATATAGGTCAAGAGTAAAGTAGAGTTCAGACTTACAAGGGACTTACTGAAGTGTGGGAAAGGATGGAAATAACCTATATCAACAATGGAGACTAAACTAAGCCAAAACTCCTACAACAACTGAGACTTTCCTATTAGTTCCTGGACATAGATTCTGGGTGGTCAGATGACAGAAGTCCAGTTGTGAGATCACTGTCATTGCAATATGATGTCTCCATTTTAAATTTTCCACTTGAGAGTGTGGGACAATTCCACAGGCTGGACTTTTGTATGATTTTAATGCACCAATCTGCTCATATGGTCTCAGTTAATTTTGAAACATTTATAGGGTGGTGCCTTTATTACTCTGAGAATAAATTACATATGTTTCTGTATTTCATAGGTAACAGGTGATAGGTGGTTTGTTAGCATGCATAACAAAGCACAGAGTCATCCTGACTCTACATGTGCATTCAAAATGCAGTCACATGCTGTTTCAAGTGGATGCTAATACCAATAACCCAGATATAAATATTTCTCGTGGAGAGGGATGCATAGTAAAAGAACAACAACAGAAAGACTGCATCAGAAAATGGACCAAAATGGTGAATTGGGAAGGAGGGAGGGGTGGGTGAGGGACACGGGTGTATATTCGATTAATGCATATTTAATTGACGTGAATTCAACAAGTACCCAGTTTTGCCTAGACACTGTCTACAGGATACATGGTGTTTTAGGATTTAGTAAAAGTAAATATGTGTATATTAAACAACATTGGTTTACAGACTCTGATAAAAACAGTAATCCGAGTTAAATGGAGATATAAATCGCTGTTGTCCACATTTGTTTTACATAAAATTTGTAGAGCAATAACTCTGGGATTGGCACATACAAATGTTCTCTATAGTTTCTCTGTTGTACAGTATCAACTTGTAGCATTCTCTTTAAGATGATTTAACATAAAAATTAAGTTTGCTCCGCAAGTTAATCATATATAGTCACCCAAAACAACATGGATAAATTTGATGAAACTTGAGCCTTGATTCCACCCTATAGTTATGTATAATACAACTGTCTTCTGGAGACTCATGGATTAAAAAAAAAGGGGGGGGTACAGATAGACATGAAACCTTCTCGTCAAAAACCTTGCAGTTCAAATCTTGAAACTAACAATGGGAAGGGATTTGTGTGTTCCAATAGGACAGGATGTCACCAGCTTGACGGCTGGGAGAGAGGAGATACAGCTTTGCATTGAGTAGGATGTGCCAGAGGGTGCCAACTGGGGGGTTGACCCGTCTGAACATTGAAAGGAGGGGATGCCCCAGATTGCCATGGACATTGGGCCCCTCTGTGGCCCCTACATGTGACAGCTATTTGTGGTGAGTCCTGGTGAAGCTTGCCTTCTAGGTGCTGCAGGGGTTTTTATGTGAGAGACTTTCTTGCCTCCCCCCCAGAACAAGAAGAAATATGACGATGATGAGGTCGCTCTCCAACTGTAAATTGGAGACAACTATTATAGACAACTCTTATAAAACTGGTAAAACTGCCTTCTTTAATTGACTAATAGACATAAGAACTGTGAAAAGGATTATTCTCTGTTCAGAACCAAATATAATACTAAAGTCCTTAAACTATGCACTTAAGCAAAATATATCAATACAGGAGCTCTGACATCAGTAATGGATTATTCTACCAGGGAGATGTTGGCCAGGGGATCTAAGGCCCCACAAAAGGTAAAGGCTCCTTGCCTCTAAACTGGGATATCTGCAAGAAGAGAGGCTATAAGGCCCTGCTGCTGAAGACCTGACGTTAACATGGGGAAGATGTATTGAGACCACGCATGCAAGTGTACAGATGGCCTCTGGAACACCAGAGAGTGTTACCAAAGGCCACTAAACCAAAACCAATAAAGCAAATATGGGTCTCCTTGAGTCAAGCAAGACTCCACCGTCAACACCAGCTACACCTCACCTGCCTGGAAATACTGTGCAGCAGAGGCAGCCATATGCCTGTATATCCCAAATCTAATTGGCTATTGGCTCTCTCCTTGGAGGAATAACCCATGGCTGATGCCACAAGCTTACATCCTCTACAGGTTAGGAGATGTCATAAGCCACAGTAAGACCCTGTCATATTTAACAGGAAAAAATGTAACTCATGGATCAACATATTATCTAAACATATGTGTCTATACCAAAGTAACCTACCATAACTATTAATGCTGTTTAAATACCTATATATCTAATTGCTTGTGCTTCATTAGTAGTATTGAAAGGTTATTCCTGGACAAACTATCAGCCCATGAAAGGAAACAGCCAGAATTGACCAGATTCCAAGACAACAGCTCCAGAGAGAGTGGACTGTTCTGCTTCTCATCCACCTATGCCCCTTTTCTAAGCCCAGGGAATAATCTGCAGAAGAGGGGGCATGGTAGAATGTAAGGGCTGCTATTGGGGTGAAGGGTGAAACTACAGCAATGTAGTCTGGACCCTCATTTGATCAACCTGACCCCCCGCTGGAAGGTGGGGCTGTGGGGGTTTGGGCACAACAGCCTGCAAATTGGTTTTACATGAAGGATGCTTGTACTCATGGATTATCACTTATAGCTAAAAAATGGAAAAAAAACTGAGAGAAATATGCAGGACAGTTATGGCAGAATGCATGATCTAGGTTGGGGGATGGGGGGGAAGGGAAAGGGAAATATGCCTGAACTGAATTGGAAAATGATGTATGAAATGCACAAAGCATCAATAAAAAAATAAAATTAAATTAAAAAAAAGGAGTATTTCAGGGCAATGTACAGGCTGAAAATCTACTTTTAACATATGGAGTAATTTAGAGCAGGACACATCCTGACTTCAATATAATTATAAAAGAAAATTGTTTATACCTCCTTTAAACTCCTCTATACCATCATTACTCCTCTAAAACAGTTTATTCCATAATTATTGTAAGGATCTGTAAACATAGTAGTGGAGCTTAGAAACATGTTCTGTGTAAAGCACACTTGAATATGTGAACATAAAGCACAGCATACCCAAAATTGCAATGATGACTTTGTGAGTGTGCCTGTGTGTGTGCACACGTAGTTGTATATGAATGTGCATAAGCATTTTTACATCCATACATGTGGAGGCCAAAGTTTGAATTTAGGTGTCTTCCTCAACTGCCTCTCTACCTTATTTACTTTTTTTTGAGACAAAGTCTCTCATTGGTTCTGGAGCTCATCGATTCAGCAGCACACCCCAGGGTACTCCTGTTTTTATCTCCCCAGTTCTGCTATTATACTCAATCAATGAGACCAAAGAGACTAGCTTTTTTGAAGTTGCTGGCCTTCATCCTTAGAAGACAAGACCTTTTGTGTCTGAGGCTTTTCCCAGCTTATGAAATGAATGAAAGTTTTATCGTTCCTAATATGCATTGAAGTATACAAGAATTCAAAAATTTTGCACAGGAAGATTAAACTCATTCCCACAAAGCAATGGACCATCTATTGTCTGCCTCATAAGCTTCTTCCCCTCAGATCCCTAAAATCATTATGATGCATTTTCCTTGATGTAGTCAGTGTCAATTTATTTCACTGACTAAAACCAAATTAGAATAAGTACAATCCTAAAAAATGTATGCATATATACATAATTGTATAGACTTGAAATGACATATTTTGAAATAAATGTTGATTTCTGGAGAACAAATGATTCATCATTTGCATCAAGATTCTTCTCTTTGCACAAACCTACATGCAGACAGTACATTCATACACATAAAATAAAATAAAATAAAATAAAATAAAGTAAAGTAAAATAAAATCATATATATATATATATATATATATATATATATTTGGTAATAAGGATTTCTCCCCGAGGGTAATAAGTAATGTTTATTTCTCCAGAATTTATAGTTTATATTCATGTTTAATATCATCAAAGTGAACAATAAGTCAAGTGAAACAGTTAAGTTAATGCAGAATTTTCTTTGAGTAACTGAGAATAAATAACTAGAATTTGACAAATATCATCAGAAACACTAAAACCTGAGCAACAAAAACATTTTTTGGTTCAATTTAAATTACTTAAGATTAATCCAAAGCACTTTTAAAGGAGTTTCCAGAAGTTTGTGTGGATCTTTTAAAAGTTTACTATTACATTTAAAGTGATAATCAAATTCTCTATTATCCTAAGACTAAGGAAGAAGCTGACCTACCTCTTGCCATCTTATGGCATGGCAAACCTATGTGTGGCCCCACTTCTCCATTAGCCTTAGGGTCTGAACATTTAGTGGGAGATTCCCACCCAAATACAAAATAGAGCATCCTATAAGCTGCTTTTACTATAAGTATCTTTATGCCATGAAATAAGAAATAATGATCTCCGTTGGAAATGATGTATGATGCAGCTGTTCTCAAGGGAAAATAATGTATGATGTAGCTGTTCTCAAGAGAAAAATGCCTTTAATGTATGGCTGTTCTATTTACTTCCTCTTGGTCACTGAATCAGGAACCAGACTGACTCAGGAGAATTTGCAGGAATTTATTTTTAAATGAATATGCTTAGATCGAACTGGAAGGCCCAGTCCCTTATGCAGAGCCAGCTATACTGTGTGTTCAAACGGCAAGTGGCAATTTAACCCTATCCATAATAGAAATTAATGTATAAAATTGAATCTATATGCAAAGGACTCATCGTACTGTAAAGATACCTGTACAGCCATGTTTGTTGCTGTTTTCTTCACGTAGCTAAGAAGTCAAAATAATCTAAATGTTTCTCAACTGGGGAATGGATAATGAAAATATAGTATATTTATACAACAGAGTTGTAGTCAGCAGTAAGAAAAGATAAAATTTGCAGTTAAGTGTATGGAACTAGTTGGTGTTATACAAAGTGAAATAACAAAAACACAGAAAAGCAATTGACATATGTTGTCCCTTATTTGCAGATCATAGCACAAATCTATCTCTTTTTTGTTGTTGTTCTTCTTGAGACATGGTCTCCCTGTAGCCCCAGCTGTCCTAGAACTCACTCTGTAGACCAAGCTGGCCTTGAACTCACAGAGATCTGTCTGCTCTGCCCCTTAAGTGCTAGGATTAAAGGCCTGTGCCGTCATGCCCAGCTGTAGCATAAATATCTTATATGTGAGTATATATCCTGATTTAACACCAGGAGCCAGGAAAATGGAAAGGATTCACAGAGGCAAAGGAAAAGAAAGAAACCAAAAGAGGGGGATGGTAGGGCACAGATGTAACTAGGGAGTAGGTGGGGAAGTGGAAGTGTTTAAATGAAAGGGCAGGAGGGAGAGACATGAAGGGGCCACAATGTGTGGGGGGCTCAGGAGAAGGAGGATTGTGGAAGTCAGGTGTTATTGGGAGAAGGATGGGGATAATGGATAGCTGGGACTGGGGAAGGAGGAGGGAGGTCATATGGGAAGAAAGAGATTAGTGACAAATATATTTGGGGGAGTAGGGAAGCCAGAGGGAAATGTGATGCCCCCCAAATCCCCTGAGAAATGCAGATACAGTGTCTGAAAATTAGTGCAGATGTATACCTGGGGGCTGTATGGCAAAAGCACATTGCCAGAAAGAAGAGACTTGCCTACAATGGTTGGTGAGAGTGATCCAAATGTCTCACAAAATAACACAGGTTATTGATAGAGCTCTTGGTTATCTCTCAGAAGTAGAGGATAAGACCCTACAGCTAAAATACTATATATTTCAGATATAAGACTTGGAGCAATTGAAAAGGAACTGACCTGGAATCTTTCTACCTAAAGTTTAGTTCTCATAATGCTAGATGATAATATGTAAACTGCTAAGGGAGAAAATCACTCAATAGTCTAACCCATCCCCAAAACCTAATAACTGTAATGACAGGGACAGAAAACTACTAATTCTCTTGGGCAGTAGTGGCAGTGTTATCTGGGGTATAATCAAAAGCTATGTAATTTTATTTAAAGCCCTTTAAATAGGAGTGTTCTCGTGGGCAGCACTGTTATTGTAGCCAAATATATATGGCTGGAGTGGACATATCCTGGGGAAAACCCTAACACTGTCATATCTCTAGACAAATTAAATTTCTTTCTGTATGCTAAATATGGATCCTTATATTTACAGATAAGCACACCATATACCACTCATCAAATAAACTTCTTTTTTGCAATAGATTCTACCACAGAATTGCACAAATGATCAGGCACAGAGAATATACCTGGGAGATGTCCAGTCCTAGGTGACCTCTGCATCTCCCCACTCTCACCAGTGAAGCTTCCTTATACAACAGAATGTGATGCACACAGAAGCCTACAACTGGCCAAGTTTTAAAGAATAAAAGACTGCCTAATATGTGTCCATGGGTTTACTCCAATATTAAAACTCTCCCGTCCACAGCTCAGGGACCATGGTGGAATCAGGAGGGGAAACATTGTAAGACTCAAGGCTGGTTCATGACTATACGGAAGCAGAGGCTTTCAGTCCACTGGAAGCTTGCACAAGTGAATTTGTGGCAATGGTGCCATTGAGCACAGGATCTTTTCCAACTCAATCAGACAAGGGTACAGAGTAGAGTGAGAGAAATGGGTGTCTGGCTGGTCCTGGTCTGGGAATTATTGGAGACTGATTCCTACTGGGTGAGGGAGAGTAGCCTTGCTTATGATCTAGATAGGCTGACTAAACTACAATGGATGAATTTGTGCTGAAAGATACCTAGGTACAAATGTTTGACTAGATAGAACTTAACATGTATGGAGGAATACATGAGGTGTGGTGGTTTGTGGGGCATGATTGAGGGGAGGGATTATAATTTAATTAAGAAACGTTGTATGAAATGTACAAAAAGTTAATAATTTTTTTAAAAATATAAAATATTATTCCATCTTCAATCTGCAGCTCTCTCATATGCTAGATATTTACTGTAAGTCTCAAAATTATCAAGAGGCCAGGTCAAATTGTGTGACTTACACCAACAAAGCTTCCATAAGTACATTCTATGTTATTTATAAAATAAAATCTCCTTACAATATATTTAAATGTTAAGTGGTATCTGATTACATTTACATAGTAATCTGTTGGGTGTTTTTTTTTTTTTTTTTTTTTTTCGTCTTTTTGAGACAAGGTCTCCCTGTTTGTTTCTTTTTTTTTTTTTTTCCTTTTATTTTTAACTGGATCAATGTTTGGGGCACACAGGGAAGGAGTGCTGCTTTCCTACATTCAGCAGCCTGCAGGGTTCTCTAGAGTTTTAAGAACTTCAATTCAAGCCAAATGGGAATTTGTGGCTTTTACAGGAAAAAATTTCAGGACTGCCCAATATCAAGATTGGGGTTTAATAAAGATAATATAAATTGAAACATAAAACTTAAGAGAGAAAGATAGGCACTCCTCAGATAAGAACCATTCAGGGGTATCCCTGTGGGCTTCTCTTAGAGTCTCAGTTCACTGTTGTTCAGAAGTCATAAATAGGATTTAGGTAGGGTTTTAAGCTACTGTCTTTAAAGGGTTGCTAAGAAACTCAAATTAGATTATCAGGTAGTTCCTGAGGGAAACCTGACAGGATTAAAATTGATAAGGTCAGAGTCTAGCTCATAAGGTTATAGAAAGGTGGGATATGTTCGCTACAAGCAAAGTTAATAGTTTTGATTGAAATTCTCATGAAATGTCTGGAGAAAGGAATGAAGCCCTATCTATGGACCACATCCATTCAGATCTTAAGAGTCAGTCATTGCTACTTTTTTCATGAAATACCTGTATGCAAAAGGAATATTAACTGGATGTCCGCTAGCTTACATAGAATGTTGTTGATTCTGCTGGAGTTCCTGCTTCTCTGTAAGGAAGAAACTTTAACTAGATAATTAGGTAATTGGGCAAGGGTCTTCTTTCCCTTCACTGTGAATTCCCTGTCTTTTCATCATGCCTCAAGCTTTTTTCATCATAATTTCCTCCATCAACTCAAGCTTAAGCTAGTAATGAATTATCCAATAATTATATTGTTTTCTTTCAAAATAATGAAAGCAAAAGTATAACATGATGAAACTAGGGCATTTATGAAACTTGTCACATGGAGCAAGAGTTACTGTCAGATACTGAATGAATAGATGACACTAGCAGGGTTGGCAGGCAGTGTGATAATATTCAATTTTGTAGAAACATTCACGCCTCCTTTTGATAAAGTGTTCATGGATGCAAATTATGCATTGTGTTTGTGTAGTGAAAGCTAGGATTTTTATCCATATTTGTATAAAACAGCAAAGGAAAATAGGTTCTCACAGGAAGTATATGCCCCCAAACTGAAACTTTAATGTTTTTTTTTGTTTTGCCGTTAAATATAAACTCCTAAAAATAGTGTCCTTGGCGATAATGCTAGATGTAGAGTCAGAACTTGTACATCTTCTATTTTAACCAGACTATAAATTTAAAAAGCTCATTGACCCTACAAATCAATCCATATATATATATATATATATATATATATATATAATATATATATGGATTGATTTTATAATATATATATATATGTATATATATATATATTCATCCATTCATTCAACTGACATCTTATAAATATTCATTAGTTTTCCAAGGCAATAGGTATGTAGAGCCTATTTTTATATGTTTAAGTTTAATGTTGACAGCAGCATTTCTCTTCTCCATTATTATCTGAAGTAAATAAAGCTTAACTTGCTGAAAAAAAAGCAGAAAAGGCTAACTCCTAAAAGATGATACCCTGATAGTCATTTTAAAGAACACATTGAATTAATTTGATTTTTATTCTAAAACAATGCTTTAAAAGAAAATTCTAGGAAATGTCATCAATATGTTTTATTTATATTTTTATAATATTCCAAACTAAATTATATTTTAATCTAAAGTTCTTTGAAGAACTGCTCTATTATAGTGACTTCATTTGGTAACATGCAAAACATCATCATTTTTATTTGCACTGAATCAGAACGAATGTGTGTCAAGATCCATGGGAAATTTCATTCACAATACAATTTGTGAAATATGATTATGAAGACTGAGAAAGAATATGATTACTTACCAATATGAAAAGAAGTACCACTAACAAAGAGTAAGAGAAAAACTTGAAAGAGATTGTAATGGGTTCAATTGTCTGCCTCTGCCCACACCTGGCTCTTAAGTTGAAATTTAAATGTATTCTGACATAGAGTCTGTAAGGTCTTATTAGGATAAATTACATTAATAGGGTGATCATAATAATATGACTAGTGTATGTATAAGAAAAGAAATTTGTTGGGAGTTGGAGAGGCAGCCTAGTGATTAAGAGTGCCGACTGCTCTTGCAGAGGACCCAGGTTCGATCCCCAGCACCCACATGGTGGCTGAGAACCGTCTGTAACTCCAATTCCAAGAGAGCTCCAGTTCCAGGGGAATCTGACACCGTCTTTGCACGACATGGGTGCACAAACCTACATGCAGACAGTACATTCATATAAATAAATAAATAAATAAATAAATAATTAAATAAATAAATAATAATAAATAAATAATAAATAAATAATAAAAATTTTTAAAAAAGAAATTTGCCATGGATACTATGGAGGTAAAACCATGCAAATGTAGAGAGAATGTCCACTGTCTGCTGGACAAGGACAGGGACCTTGGACTGTTACTGGAAGGTTGGTGTCCTTTCATTGTTGCCAGACAATACAAGGGACACTGGGGACTCATGTGGAAGGTCAAGAACAATTTTACTAGAGTTTTTAAAGAAAACTCTCCAGGTCAGGTAAGCTATAAATTTCAACACATGCCTGGAGGAAGGAAATGGAGAGAAGGAAAAAAGCCATGCTGTTTGAGCTAGCATGGAGATCAGATATATGGCAGAAAAGCAGCCATATGTCAGAGATGCCCTCTTTAGAGAAAGAGTAAGGAAGCCCATAATGTTTGGGAGCTCCAGAGGGTCAGGGAAAGCATGCTTAGAAAAGATCTAGGAGAAAAGGAGAGGTTGTGTTTTTCTGAAGAATTTAGAAAAGTCAGCAGATTTAGGATGCAGTGTGACGTGGTCATATACACTACTTCACTGAAAGTAAAGATTATGGGAAGGAAAAATGCATTATCTCATTAAAGTTCTAATTATTCTCCCTATCATTTTGAATGGTTTAAGGTGACCCCAACTGCCTAGGGGTGCTTCCTTCACAGGGTAATTAATTATGGTGAACTGGAATGTTCCTTCTCCACCCTTTCTGGAGATTTCACTATCTGAGAAAAGTTTTCTCTTAATGGATCTTTACTGTTATAGTAACATTGTGAGAAAATGGGCTTTCCCCTTTAATACAGTCTTGTTCTTAACAATCCACGTCTTAAACCCTTAAAAGCCTATTCCCACTGCAGTTCTCTCCCTGGGACAGTCAGTTAGGAAGCTGTTCTGTGTTTTAGATGTACAACTCATAGTTTATGGTCTTAACTGCTGCCTCTGCCATGCTCCTGTCATGCAAGCTATGTTAGGCTAAGTCACAGGAGTAAACTTCCTATTAGTCTCAACAACTTATAAGATCACCTGTTTCCTTTGTTTGGGGAGATTCTTCAGGCAGGCCTCTTCTACCCTCAGCCCCTCCACCATCACCATCCCTCAAATAGTACCTATCTTCCTCTCTTCCTAGCTCTCCATCCTTTGAAGGACCCATCATGCTTGGTCACTCCCATATCCTGTTCTATTTTCGGTCTAATGCTCTTCCTCCCATACACAGTGCCTCAGTGCTGTTTCTCCTAATGAACTGCATTTTCCGAAGGGAATTATATGTCAGCTTTCCATCCGTAGACTGAGCGCTTCTGCTTTGTTATCTTCTATTATAATTATATTTAGCACAAACTAAATTAGTCCTTCCAGTATGTTAATATTAGAATTCTATTCTCCAAAAGTTACACATTGTGTATCAGCTGCACTACTGTAACTTAACCAACTGTGTAAGAATGTGAGACTAAGATCTGACCACAAGAGTGAGGTATAGGACCTCTTTTAGTAGAAATAAAAGCCCATAGAACTCCCGTTGATTTACATGGGTGACAAAAAAGAAAAATAAATATACCCATATATTTAATGTTACATTTGGGCTTGATATTATTTTATCATTTTATTACTGATTATATTTTAGGCTATACTAGCCACTGTGTACTGATTTTAAGAATGCTTGCTAAAATTGTGATGAAAGAAGAATCAAAACTAAAACAGATTCTTCTCTATGAAGAAATGCCTCAGATTGCTGCAGGCAACAGGCCCCTCTGTGGATCCTACTAGTAACAACTATTTTTAATGAGTCCTAACGAAGCTTACCTTCTAGGTGCCGCAAAGGTTTTAATACAAGAGACTTTCTTAACTTCCCCCCATAGAATAAGGAGAAATATGATGATGATGAGGTCGTTCTCCAGCTGTAGATTGGAGCCAGCTGTTATAGAGGTATTCTCTTGTAAAATCAGTAAAACTGCCTTCTTTAATTGACTAATGGACATAGAAACTGTGAAAAGGATTATTTTCTATTCAGAACCAAATATAATGCTAAAGTCTCCTTAAGCTATGCACCTAAACAAAATATATCAATACAGGAGCTCTGACATCAACAATGGATTATTCTACCAAGGAGATGTTGGCCAGGGGATCCAAGCCCCCACAAATGGTAAAGGCTCCTTGCCTCCTAACTGGGATATCTGCAGGAAGAGAGGCGATAAGGCCCTGCTGTTGAAGACCTGATACAAACATGGAAAAGATGTATGGAGACCGCACTTGCAAGTATACAGATGGTCTCTGGGATGCCAGAGAGTGTTACCAAAGACCACTAAACCAATAAAGCAAATATAGGTCTCCTTGAGTCAAGCAAGACTCCTCCGTCAGCACCAGCTACACCTCATCTGCCTGGAAATACTGTGCAGCAGTGGCAGCCATATGTCTGTATATCCCAAATCTAATTGGCTATTGGCTCTCTCCTTGGAGGAATAACCCACGGCTGATGTCACAAGCTTACATCCTCTAATGGTTAGGAGATGTTATAAACCACACGAAGACCCTGCCATACTTGACAGAAGAAAATGTAGATCATGAATTGACATACCATCCAAACATCTGTGTCTATACCAAAGTAACCTACCATAACAATTAGTACTGTTTAAATACCCATATATCTAATTGTGTGTGCTTCATTAGTAGGATCGAAAGGCTATATATTATACTGTTTAAATACCTAAATATCTAATTGCATGTGCTTCATTAGTAGGATCGAAAGGTTATGCCTGGACAAGCTGGCAGCCCATGAAAGAAAACAGCCAGAACTGACTAGAGACCAAGACATCAGCTCCAGAGAAAGTAGAGTGTTTTGCTTCTCATCCACCTGTGCCCCTTTTCTAAGCCTAGGGAACAATCTGCGGAAGAGGGGGCGTGGTAGAATGTAAGGGCTGCGATTGGGGTTAATGGTGAAACTACAACAATATAGACTGGACACTCATTTGATCAACTTGATTGAACATACAAGCCCCCCCTGCTGGATGGTGGGACCCATGAGCTGTGTGGGTTTGGGCACAACTGCTTGCAAATTGGTTTTACATGAAGGATGCTTGTACTCACAAATTATCACTTATTGTTAAAAAAATGAAAACAAAACAATACAAAACAAAATAAAACAGAGAAAGATGCAGAAAAGTTACGGCAGAATGCATGATCTGGGATGGGTAGGGGTGGGGTGGGGGGAAGGGAAGGGGATATATGCCTGAACTGAATTGGAAAATGATGTATGAAATACACAAAGCATCAATAAAAATAAAAAAAAATTAAAAAAACTAAAACAGAGAACAAAAAAAGACCTCAAAACTATCTTGAGAAATGTGGACAACTGTTATCTACTAGACCATCTGTTTTGCAAGTACCTTGTTAGTTAAAGAGCCTGAAATAATTTCTGTTGTTAACAGCCTTTTTTTAACTTAATTTTATTTTATTTATTTATTTTTGTATGTGTATAAATGTACCATCTGCATGCAAGTTTGTGCACCCATGTCATGCAATGCCGCGGAGGTCAGAAGAGGGTGTCGGATTCTCCTGGAACTGGAGTTCTCCTGGAATTGGAGTTTCAGACAGTTCTCGGCAGCTAACAGTCTTAAACCCTACCCTCTATATCTGCTTCTTCAAACATACTAACCACTTAACTATGCAAAGAATTTGTGTAGGGCACATATAATGCTGGAACTTATGCAAATTGATTGAGGGACCAAGGTAAGTGTATTCGAAAAGTGTCACAAAACTGCATATATTAATTTTTAAGAATAAAAGCATGTCTCAGATTTACTGAATTAGTTCAACCTAGTCAACCCCTTCTATGTGACCTACAGGTACTTAACTATATTTAGAGCATCAGGTATACATTCCCTCCTATTGAGCAGAACTTAAGTCCAATTAGACAGCTATTGATTACCCTTAAGTTAAAATTGCCATATTTGCATTCATTGACATATTTTTCTGGGTTAGTTATTGTTGTTGTTCTTAGGCTTTACAGCTGAGCAGGGCTATTGATTGATTTTCTCCCCTGGCATCTTGTATAACACCTTCTGATATTATGAAAGCCAGCGTTCAAAGGAAACAGGCTTCCAGGCCAGTTCCAGTTTAATCTCTTCAAGTCCTGTGTTCAATGTGTATGGTGTCTTTATAATGTGTTCCTAACTTCAAATTCTGTGAGGCAACCAAGGGCTACAACAATACCCTATATTTTGTGGGGGAAGTCTGTTGGACTGCCCTCACAAAGAATTGAAAGGAAGTATTTTTTGCCAAATTGTGTAAATTTTGTTTGATACTTTTCATCAGCTATAAGAATGCACAAACACATATATATCATAAATGTATTTTTATTTTAGAATATAAAAATAAATTTCCCTATGGCCATGTAAAAAAAATTTTTTTGGTCTTTTTGAGACAGGGTGTCCCTGTAGCTCCGGCTGTCCTGGAACTCACTTTGTAGACCAGGCCCACCTTGAACTCACAGAGATCTGCCTGCCTCAGACTCCCAAGTGTTGGGATTAAAGGCATGTGCCACCACAGCTGCCATGTGGGTTCTGGGAATTGAGCCAGTGTCCTCTGCAAGAGCAGTCAGTGCTCTTAACCAATGAGCCATCTCTCCAGTCTGGAAAATATCTTAAAGACTAACTTTTAATTAAAATAATGTTATGTATATTTTTCATCCTCCTTATTTTCTTCCCTCTTTTGATACCTACTACTATGACTTGAATAGCTTAGTTATACACATGTGATATTTAAGAATCTATGTCTGCTTTGACTGTGGTGAAAAATGAACTCCACTAACTTCTCAAAGCCAAGTAAGGCCACTCTCCAATTACCCTTGTCCTTTGTAAAACTATGATAGGATCATAGCAGAAAGAGGCTCTAGATTATACATTTCACTAGTGCAACAGTTCTTTGGCTTCAAATTTATATTCTTGAAATTTATTTTATAAGTGTTCTCAGATTCAGTGCATTCAAATAAATTTATATTCTCCCTGACAATTCAGGTGACCTCATATGACTTTATCTGTATTTCTGAGAGGCTTTTTCAATCTCCACTAACTTTTATAATGCCTTCAGGGAGACTCTTTTATTGATATGTGCGTGTACAGCAAAACAAATGGGATTGCTCTTTCCTAATCCTTTGAAAGTTGAAGCCAAAAAATATACATAATGCAGCATGGATGCCTCTTCCAAAAATGCACATTAAAAAAAAATAAATGACACATGGAGATTGTTATAGATTATAGTTTCAATAGTCATCATTTCTATATTGAAATGTTTTCTCAAAACATATTGGTTGGAAAATGGATTTGTGCAATAATGTTTACTTGTCTCTTTAACACCAAGAAGACAGGTCCAGAAAAACAGAAATATTCACAGTTATATCTGTCTGAAAACATCATGGGGATATTTGGGGATCATTCAAAGGCTGAATAACTCTAGATATAATATCCAACTCTGGCAGTTGTTCTGTGACCTTCAGCAAATCATAGTCTCTTTGATCTCCAGATACTTTATACTTAAAAGGGATTTTATTTTATTACATACATCTAGGAATGTAGCAGAGATTCTGGATAATATTTAGGAATTAAGAAATTGAAAGTTCCTAATGATACACCTTCCCCCAGTCTTATTTCTTTAAAGAAAACTTTAAACTCCATTGCCTAAGCAATCTGATTTTCAAAGTCAGACTGCAGTTTGCTCGATGGCTGACACTCAGGATGTCTTTAACATGAGACTCAATATAAAGACCTGAACTGACTAGAGTCATTTGTTTTAAACCTAATTTAAACAAAACTCAGGAATTGCCTAAGTTTTGTTTAAATTTAGGTAACCAGATAACTGTTCTATCAATGGATCTCTATAGTTAAAATAAAGGAAGATTTACCACAAGGGAAAAGTCAAGGGTAGCTGTACACTCTGCAGCTCTATGGGAATTAGGTAATAGAAGCTCTGTCATATTCAGGGTGGGACTCCTAAGCTCATTTCCCAGTAAGAGGATATGAAAGAGATCAATGAGTGAGTGACAGAACTGGACGTTCAGTACACCTGGAAGTGATCAGCATAGCCTCTTGCACCACTGTCCTACCTAGAAGCAAATGGATGGTAAGACAGGAAATGTGGGAGTGTGAGAGCAGATGGCTCAGTGGTTAAAAGCACTGATTGCTCTTGCTGAGAATCAGGGTTCAATTCCCAGAACCCACAATTTGGCTAACAACTGTCCATAACTCTAGTTCTAGGGGATCCAAGAGGTCTTCTGACCTCTGCGGGCTTTGCACAACATGGGTGTACCTAAATACATGCAGGTAATACACTCATATACAAAAAATAAAAATGATAAGTAAAATATTTTTATTATTATTGTAAAATATTTTTAAAGGTAAGAAATGTAGCCACAGCTTGGATGCCATTGGTAAGTCACAGTTCTACTCCATAGACAGGAAATAACGAGCCAGTGATGGGAAGAAATAATTCTGAACACTTGGAAAAATACTGAGAATTGGTAACCATCCTCTGAAATTTCCGATTTGTAGGAGGGACTGGATATTATAATTGAATATTCTTCACTATTCTAGGTAAAGAGCATGGTAAGGAGCACTACTTTGATCAAAAAGCAGTTATTGGCCGGGCGTGGTGGCGCATGCCTTTAATCCTAGCACTTGGGAGGCAGAGGCAGGCGGATCTTTGTGAGTTCAAGGCCAGCCTGGTCTACAGAGTGAGTTCCAGGACAGCTGGGGCTACAGGGAGACCCTGTCTCAAAAAGACAAAAAAAAAAAAAAAAAAAAAAAAAAGCAGTTATTGTTGAAAGAGAAAGACTTTCATGGTATTGTGATTTCATCTCTGTTGTTGTGATAAAATAACTCTGACAAAAAGCAACTTAGAGAAGAAAGTTCAACCTGAAAATGTAGATTACGATTTCAGGTAAGAACATATTATTATGGAGAAGTCCAGACACCAGGAACTCAAAAAAGCTCTCACGTCATACTCACAACAAGGGCAAAGAGAAACAAATGCGTGGATTCTTATTTCTCACGTAGCCTTCTCTACCTTTATACAATATAGGGCTCCAAACCAGGGATTAGTGCCACAGGTTAGGCTGAGTTTTCCTATACAAACTAAGAATCAAGACAGTCTCCCATAAACATTTCCACAGGCCAACATGATCTAGGCGATTCCTTGTTTAGAGTCTCTTCCTTTAACTCTCTCCCATTCCTGGGAATGCTTTGCTCCATGCTCTTCTTGCTTTAATAGTTTGCACTGAGAAATCAGTTGTAATTCTGATGGGTTTCCCCTTATATGTAACTTGTTTTTTTTCTCTTCTGGCTTTCAAAATTTTGTCTTTGTTTTGGGCATCTAGCATTTTAAGTATGATATGGCATGGGGAGTTTCTTTTCTGAACTTGTCTAGAGTTCTATGTGCTTTTTTTTATTTGTATTGGTTTGACTGTTTTTAGATTAGGGAAATTTTCATCTATTCTTTTGAAGATCTGATCAATACCATACTCTTGGGATTCTTCTCCTTCTTCTATCCCTATGATGCAGAGGTTTAGTCTTTTCATAGTGTCCCACAATTCCTGGTTGTTCCATTTTTGTGTATTTTTAAATTTTTCATAATCTTTACTTGAGGTTTTTATTTGGTCTGTGTTATCTTCCAGGTCTGATATTCTTTGTTCTGCTTCATCCATTCTGCTTCTGAGGTATTTTCCATTCCTTTCCTCTTGATTGGATGAGTGTTTGATTTTCTTTTTCATTTAGTTTTGTGATTTCTTTAGTATTTCCACTTCCTTTAGGAGCTTCTCAATCTCTTCCTGTAGCACTTTGCTGGTCGGTTTCCTTTTTTATTTCAACATGGGATCTTTTCAGTTTTTCCACTTCCTTCTGGAATTTGTCATTTTCTCCCTCTTGTTCTTTCTGGCATTTGTCAATCTATCTCTCTTGGTACTGCTTGAGTTTCCCATTCTTTCTCCCTAGTTCACTGACTTGTTCTTTATATTCTTTGATTTCTTTTTTTTTTAATATGTATTTTGTACAAGATTATCAAATCTAGACCCGTGTCCCCCACCCTTCCCCCCCACCCCACCAGAGCTCATGTATTCTGCCAAACATGATTTTCATCTCTTTCTCAGTCTTTCTCAATATTCTCCATGTGGAAGTTGACTGTTTTGAGCAGAAGTTCACTGTTTTAGTCAGTCTTTTGATGCAGTCCTTTTGTTGTTATTGTTGTTGTTGTTTCCAATTATGCATCACTCCCAACTGCTTAGACAAAAGCTCAAGGGGCTGTGTACAAGAAATACTTACAACTAGATAATTGGCATTAGCATCCACGGATGAGGGATACCATTCGTTGTGTATTTTTCTGGGACGGTGTTACTTCACTTAGCATGATGTCTTCCAGCTCCAGCCAATTTACTGCAAAGCTCATGATGTCATCGTTCTTTACTGCTGCATAGAACTCAATTCTGTACATGTAACACATTTTCTGTAACCACTCGTCAGTTGAGGGACATTTGGGTTGGTTCCAAGTCCTTGCTATTGTGAAGAGAGATGAAATAAACATGGCCGTGCATGTATCTCTGAGGTGGGATGAGTCTTGAGGTACATGCCTAGGTGTGGTATGGTTGGGTCAGGTGGCAAGTTCATTCCAAGACTTCCAAGGGTTCTCCACACTGCTTTCCATAGTGGCTGTACAAGTTAACAGTCCCACCAGCAGGGGATGAGTGTTCCCCTTTCCCCACAACCTCTCCAGCACTTGGTATGATTTGTTTTCTTGATCCTAGCCAGTCTTAATTGAGTAAGATGATATCTTATAGTGGTTTTGATTTGCATTTCCTTAATTATTAGTGATTTTGAACACTTCTTAAGGTGTTTCTCAGCCATCTCTAATTACTCCCTTGTGAAGTCTCTGTTCAGCTCTTTGCTCCATCTATTGAGTGGGTCATTTGTTTTCTTTCTTCTTTGTTTTTTTTTTGAGTAGTTTATATATTCTGGAAATAATGCTTTGTCAGATATATCTGCAGTGAAGGTTTCCTCCCACTCTGTGGGATTTCTCTTCACTTCCTTGATTGTTTCTTTTGATGTACAGAAGCTTTTGAGTTTAATGAGGTCCATTGTCAATTGTCTACCTTAATTCTTGTGCAGCTGCTGTCTGATTTAGGAAGATTTTTCCTATGCCTATGTCTTGTAGTCTGCTGCCAACTTTTTCTTCTATTGCCTTTAAAGTTTGGGGTTTCATGTTGATGTCTTTAATCCATGTGGAGTTGACTTCTGTACAGGGTGAGAGGTAGGGGTTTAATTTCATTCTTCTACAAGTGGTAATCAAGTTTTGCCAGCACAACTTGCTGAAGATGCTGTCTTTTCTCCATTGTATCTTCTTGGCCACCTTGTCAAATATGAGATGGCTGAAATTGTATGTGCTCAAGTTTGGATCTTCAGTTTTGTTCCATTGGTCAACAGGTCTGCTTTTGTGCCAGTATCAGGCTGTTTTTATGGCTATAACCCTGTAGTATAGTTTGAAGTCTGGTAAAGAGATCCCTCCTGTGTTGCTCATTTCACTCAGGGTTATTTTGGCTATTCAGGGTCTTTTGTTTTTCCAAATGAATTTTTTTTCCAAGCCTGTGAAGAAACTCTTGGGGATTTTAATTGACATTGTGTTAAATCTATCCAAGAGTTTGGTAGAATCGACATTTTTATAATGTTAATTTTCCCAATCCATGAGTATGGGAGGTTTTTCCATCTTCTGATGTCTTCTTCAATTTCTTTCTTTAAGGGTTTAAAATTTTTGTTGTAGAGATCTTTAGTGTCTTTGGTTAGGTTTGTGCCTAGGTATTATATTGCTTTTGAGGCTATTGTGAGTGGGAAGATCTCCTTGAATTGCTTCTGCAGTTGCTTGTTGTTGGTGTAAAGAAAGGCCACTGATTTTTTTAGGTTCATTTTGTATCCTGCCACTTTGCTGAAGCTGTTAATCGTTTCTAGGAGTTTTCTGGTGGAGTTTTTAACAACTCTTAAGTAAACAATCATATAATCAGCACATAGGGATAGCTTGACTTCCTCTTTTCCAGTTAGTACTTCTTTAATTTCCTTTTCTTGCCTTATTGCCCTAGCAAGTGTTTCTAGCACTATATTGAAGAGGAGTGGTGACAGGGGGCAGGCTTGCTGAGTTCTTACTTTTAAAGGGAATGTTTCTCTCATTTCCCCCATTTAGGATGATATTGGCTGTGAGTTTCCTGTATATGGCTTTGATTACATTGAGGAATGATCCCTCCAATCCATTTCCCTCTAGGACTTTAAGCAAGAAGGGATACTGGATTTTGTCAAGGGCTTTTTCAGCATCAATTGTGAAGATGGTGTGGTTTTTGTTTTTCAGCCCATTTATATGCTTAATGATATTTATTGATTTTCATATGTTGAACCATCCCTGCATCTCTGGTATGAATCCAACTTGGTCACGATGGATGATCTTCTTGATGTGAGTGGGTATGCGATTTGCCAGTATCCTGTTTAGAATTTTGGCATCTTTGTTCATTAGGGAGATGGGTTTATAGTTCTGCTTTTTAGTTGTATCTTTGCCTGGTTTTGGTAATAGAGTGATGCTGGCTTCATAGAAGGAATTTGGGAGAATTTCCTGTTTGTATCCTTCTAAACATTTTCAGTAATAATGGTTGTAGTTCTTTCTGAAACTTTTTATAGAATTCTGCCTTGAAACCATCTGGGCCTGGGCTTTTTTTAGTTGGGAGGTTTCTTATTACATCTTCAATTTCTTCATAAATTATGGCATGACGAACTTTTATCTTTCTAGAACCATAAGCCAAATAAACTCCTCCTGCTGTACCATGCCTTGGTCATGGTGTTTTATCTCAGCAACAGTAAGATACTAATACTGTAGCATCAGTCAAATTGTATAGTGAAGAATGAACGTAGGAGCCACTGTAACACTCAGGAGTAAGGGGGATCAAAGCAATAATGTCAATCACTCTGCTGTTATATATTGAGACAAAACATATAAATTTTACATGTACTAAATGTCAGTATAAGCGTAGGCATGGTGGCAAGTGCCTATGCCTTTAATCCCAGTACTCAGCAGGCAGAGGCAGCCAGAGTTCTGTATTTTGTAGCTAGGATGGTCTACATAGTGAGTTCCAGGTCAGCCATAACCCAAGGCCATAAGACTGAGCAGGTAAATAATCCAAAGATAATATTCATGTATAAAATTCTGAAAAAAGTTTTCTTTGTTTTTGGATTTTTTAACATTTTTTTTTGAAGTTTTGTGCAATCCATACATTTCTTAGTCAAATTTAGACTCATTCCCTTTTCCATGCCTCTACCCCACCTGGGCTCATGCATTTTGCCATATATGTCTTGCATTTTTTTCTTCAGTCTTTTTAAAGATTTTCTGTACAGAGATTTATTGTTTGGGGTTGAAGTTTAATGTTTCAGTCAGTTCTTTGACCCAGTCCTTTTGTTGTTGTTCCCTCCAATTTGTATTGCTCCAAGATATGTATATATGCTCTTCATACATATACCCAAATTATGATGTCTGAAAATAAACTGTATATTAATCCAAAACATGTTTAGGAATTCACATTTTCCCCTTCAATTTCATATTAAAGTATGCATACATACCCTCCCTCCATATACCACAATTACAAAGTCTGAAAATAAGTGGTAGGTTCATTCTAGATCCCGTTAAGGTATTCAGCTTATAATAGCACAGTTGCTTTCAGGGAAAGAGAAATATAACATTATCTTTTCTCAGCTTGCCTTTCAACTAGGGATTTGATGCTAGCAGCCACGAATGAGGAATACCATTTATCATTTGATTTTCTGGGACTGTGTTACTTCACTTAGCATAATGTCTTCTAGTTTCATCCATTTACTTGCAAAGTTCATGATGTCATCTTTCTTTACTGCTGCATAGAAGTCCATTGGGTAGGTGTACCACATTTTCTCTATCCACTCATTGGTTGAGGGGCACTTGAGTTAGTTCCAGCTCTTTACTATTGTGAAGAGAGCTGCAACAAACATAGATGTGCACGAATCTTTGTGGTAGGATGAGTTTTGTTGGTATATACCCAGGACTGGTATGACTGGTCAGATGGTGGGCTCATTTTGAGTCTCTTTTTAAAAATCAATATAATTAAAGAGCTATATTGGTCTCTGAAATTTTGTAATTTGAAAACTATTATTGTATGAATATGTCACCATGAATATCAATGTTCTTAATATTAATTATGACAACTTTTTAAGCTCCTGGTGCCAAAAAGTGATTCCATAAAGTAACATATTCTCCAACTTAAGTAATTAAAAGGGGATTCATATGAAGTAGTACATGCCTGTAATGTTCAGGAAGCTGCGGCAAAATAATTGCAAGCTCTAGGCCAGCCTGGGTTATATTGCAAGACCTTTTTTCAATCCTTTCCCTCTCCCCCAAAGGAAGTAATTTAATAGATGATAGATAGATAGATAGATGATAGATAGATAGATAGATGATAGATGATAGATAGATAGATAGATAGATAGATAGATAGATAGATAGATGATAGATAGATAGAATTGATTGTGACCTTAAAAGTATGATATATGGATAATATGTCAAATGATTAGATATATTCAAAATATTCAACTCACATTTAAACATTTTATCATTCACAATAATTATAAGAACAATATAAAAACATTTAAAGTGTTTTCTGTAGGAGGAAAGGAAAGCAATAATCATTCATAGTCTTCAGAAATTGCTAATAAAGAATATGGGTTTGATTTATGTTTGTTAGAATGATAAATTTCAATAATATGTGAGTGTATATTTATGGAAGAACATACAGACTTTCAGAAGGAGTACACGGGCTGTATATTTTGTTCATTTGTCAAGAATCACAAAACGAGGGACTAAAGTGATGGCTCTGAGGGTGATAGCACTGCTGAGAATCTGGGTTCAGTTCCAAGCACCCACATGGAAGCTAACATCTGTGAGTAGCATCAATTCCAAGGGATCTTCTGCTATGTTCTGGCATCTGTTGACATTGTACCCACATGGTGTACTTATACATATGCAGGCAAAATGCTTATGCACATAATTTAAAAAATAGAATTAGAAAATTGGGTGGGACTTCAGCCAGTGTCCAGTCTATAAAGAGGAAAGTCTGCTCATGCTTCAAAAAGGGAAGCCTGGTCTTAAAAGACCTGACTTTATCAAGTGGATGGAACTGGTAAATGAAACACCCAAAGGAGCCAGGGGCCCCCTCCCTGCCCCCAAACTGAGTCAACCCTGAGGACCAGATCTTCAACAGACCTTGAGAAAACAAAAGTCTTGGTTAATCTTGGCTAACATCCAAAAGGAAAGTGTAACCAGAAATATTTAGTAAGGCCTGAGAAATTGTACTTCAGGTATAAAACTTGAGATCTTAGTAAAAAATCAAAAAGTAAAACATAAAATAAAAAATACAAAACCACTGTTGTTTCATGTGTCTTCAATTCTTACTGGCAAGTGCAGCTACCCTGTGGCTGTCACTGCTTTTGCCATCCTTCAAAGACATGAGACACAGCTTTTCAACCTTCCAGTGTGGACTGAAGACTCATGTCTCTCCAAGAACCCTCCAAACCTTCAGTGCCAGATCGGGACTGCTGAGACATCCAGCCCATGGACTGAGCAACTACGGAGGTTTCAGACTCTTCAGAGTATAGACTGCCATTGTGAACTACCCAGGCTGTATCATGGAGTCCAATACAAGAAGATCCAGACAGGATGTGGTGCTTACTGGACCTCATTTGGTGACTATGGGAAGGGAAGACCCCAGTATGGAGCACAAGAGAAGGACTGATGGTTCTTTGGGCTTGCCAAGGAGGAGCCTTCAAACAATTCCTTAAGGAAAACATGACATCTTTCAGCATAATAAAGAAAAAAACAACAATAATAAAAAATCATAAGCTGAAGATGCTAAAACCTATGACATCATAATCTAGATATATGTGTAGCATGAGTATATGTATATTTTGGAGTGATGCAAATTGGAAGGAACAACAACAAAAAGAAAGCAAGAAAAAAATACTGGGTCAGAGAACTGACTGAAATGGTGAACTTCTGCTGGAAACAGTAAACTTCTGTGTGGAAAATTTTAAAAGAGACAGAAAAAGATGAAAAACATGTTTGGCAGAATGCATGAGCTCTGGTGGGGTGGGGAGGGGAAGGAAGGGGGAAGAGGTCTAAATTTGATTGGGAAATTTTGTATGAAATGCACAAAACTTCAATAAAAATTGGCTTTAAAAAAATAAAATTGGGGCTGGAGAGATGACATAGCAATTAAAGCACTGGCTGCTCTTGCAGATGACCCACGTTTGTTTCCCTGTACCCACATGAGGACTAATAACCAACCGTAACTTCGGTTGGGAGATATGATACCCTTATCCCACCTCCACAGGCATTGTATGCCACATACATGCAGGCAATACATTAGTACCATACAATAAAAATATCAAATAAGAAATAAATATTTTTAAAGAAACAGAAAAGGTGTAGTTAAGTATATCAAGGAAATTGAATTTACAGAAGAGACTAATGACATTTTTTGAGACAGGGTCTCCTTATAGCTCCAGCTTTCCTGGAACTCACTATGTAGACCAGACTGAACTTGATCACACAGACATCTGCCTGCTCTGCCTCTCAAGTACTTGGATTAAAGGCATGCTCCAGTACTTACTGTTTTATTTTAAGTTTTTATTTTATTTAATTTATTTATTTATTTTTATGTTTATGAATGTACTCTCTGCATGTACGTTTGTGCACCCATGCCATCTAATGCCACGGAGGTCAGAAGAGGGTGTAGGATTCCGTTGGAACTGGAGTTCTCCTGGAATTGGAGTCACAGACGGGTTCTCAGCCACCATGTGGGTGCTGGGGATCAAACCTGGGTCCTCTGTGAGTGAGGTCAGCACTCTCAACAGCTAGACCATCTCTCCAGCCCCAGAACTTACTGTTTTAACATGAATTAGTGAAATAACCATTTCATATAACATGGAAGTAGGCAATTAAGGGGGTAAAATGAGTTTTAATGAAAAGAATTTATTTCTTTAATATAAGAAAGATAGACATACTTTTTACATAATTGGGTGTACTTTTGTTGGAATGAAGAAGTGTTCACGGGACAAAAGAAAAAGTGATAGAAGAGAAAATATTTACAAAGGAGGATTTGCCGGAAGGAATTTTGGATTATGGAGAGGCACCCTGGGTTTCTATGTTGGATAGGGAACAAATTCAAATGCATTGTTCTACTTCACTGAGTTCTTTGTAAAAAGTTGAGGTCAAATAAAGAAGCATCCCAGAGACTATGGCACAGTATCATTTAGAAACTACAGGGACATGCAATTCCTGTAGGCAATTATCCTTTTATCTTTTTAACCTATTTTGTCAGATAGAATGGTTTATCAGAGCTGAAAAATGGTCTTAAACATCACTTATTCTGCCATATACTAAAAATTGGATTGGTCTCCTGCCCATAAGAGTTTTCTAGAGGCTAAGATGTGCAAATTTCTTGCCTAAGTGAACATAGATCATTTATCTAGAGTAGATATCCCTGACTTTACAAGCACAGAGAACTTGTTAAGAATTAAAATCTTAATGATAGAAAAGGAGATGGAATTCACAAAGAAGTGTGTATTGTGTTTATCTATAGCACAGAGGAATGACAATATTCCAGAGGGAACTCCTACAAACACTTGCTGAAAAAAGTATTCCATGTTTGTTACCTGCAACCAAAATAATTGGCCAATAATTATTTTTTACTGGAGGTTAAGATTTCAATACTCATAAACTGAATTGCTTACAAAGCTACACACTTTCAGAGCTCAATCAACCTATTATAAATTGTTGCAAGTCATTTCACTGAGATGAATTTTGTTTGTTTATTCTTATATTCACTTGTTTGTTTTTTCTTTAGCATTTTGAAACAGGAATCACTCTATAGCCTAGATTAGCCTCAAAATTGGTGAGTCTCAATCCTCTTGCTTCAATGTCCTGCATGCTAGTACATACATGCCATGCAATGCCTGTAGAGTTCAGAAGAGGATGTCATATCCCCTGGAACTGTAGTTTTAGTTACAAATGGTTGTTAGCTGCCATTTGGGTGTGGGGAATAGAGCCCAGATCATCTACAAGACCAACCAGTACTCTTAACTGCTGAGCCTTCTCTCCAGCCCCTCCTTTTTTAATTTTAACCCAATTTGAGTAACTATTATTCATTAACTCAGAACATCCATAATATGCTTCCTATCAATATTGAAAATATAAATAATATTATACCCAAATAATATTATACTATGTAACAAATACAAAGTATGCAAACAAAAGAGTTAGCTTTCTTTAAGGGTCAGTTTTATAATGAATAGTAATGTAAGGAGTTGCCTACTACCTTTTAACAATATCTGACTAATTTGAATGTTATTTATAAGAATTCAAGAAGGTAAATAATAACCATCTTGAAATATTTTATTGATTTGAAACTTTCATATAATATATTTTGATCATATTTAGACCCCTTCACTCTCTCAACCCCTACCTTAATCTCCTCCCAACGTCACCTCCTCTATTGTTTACCTTTTTGTTTTAAGGTTTATTAGGTCTAATCCATGTTTCCCACATGCCCTTTTAGGTAGATCTATCCCTTAACATGTTGTTAACCTACCAGGCAATACATCAATAAAGAAAATGGATGCTTCTTCTCCCCACATCTGTCAATTGTCAATAAACTCTCAGGTAAGGCTGGTGCTTCTAGCTCTACTCCTGCATCCACATTTAGTTTTTTGTTGGTTTGGGTTTTATGCATGGATCTTGCCCATACTGCCATCAGTACTGTGGGTTCATATGTGCAATATATACACTGTGGTGTCCAGAGAACACAGTTTCCTTGTATGCACCTTGCATCTCTGTAAAATTTTTTCTACACCTTCTTGCAAATCCACTTGGGAGCAGAAGGTATGATATAGGTGTCCTATTTAGGACTGAGCACTCCACAGTTCCTTGTTTTCTGGATGTAGACCAGTTGTGTATATCTGTATTAACACTGTCCTAGTTTGTCTTCCATTGCTGTGACAAAACACTCTGACTGACACCAACTTGGGGAGGTGTCCTGGTTTGTCTTCCATTGCTGTGACAAAACACTCTGACCAACACCAACTTGGGGAGGAAAGGGTTTATTCAGCTTACATCTCCTGGGTCACATTTCATCACTTAGGGAGCCCAAGGCAGGAACTCAGGGCAGGAACCTGGAGGCCATGGAGGACTGCTGTTCACTGGCTTGCTCTCTACTGGCTTGCTCTCTGGCTCATGCCCAGCCTGCCTTCTTATACTGTCACTGCTCAACAATCAAGACAATACACCACAGATGTGGCCACAGGCCAATCCAATGGAGCCAATTCCCCAACCGAGGCTCCCTCAACCCAGGTGTGTCAAGTTGACACCAAAGCTATCCAGCACAATTGACCCCTTGTCAACTTGACACACAAACACATCACTATTAAACCACCTTTCCAGTTCTTATCCCCAAAGTATGATGTTAACACTAATCACAACCTAAGACAGTACATCCTTAAAAGCCCCACAGTCCTTAAAATGTCCAAACACTTAAAAGTCCAGTCTATTAAAAGTCTCTTAACTGTGGGCTGCTGTAAAATCCAAAACAAGTACTGTCTTATTTCAAAGGGAAGAATCAGGCACTCTCAAACAAAACCTAAGTCCAGCAAGTAGCTCAAGGCTGGACACCTGGGATTCACTCACGATCTTCTGGGCTCCAAAGGGTCTCGGCAGCTCCCCCTCTCCGACTCTGCCGTCCGTGGCACACTCATCTCGCAGGCCCAGGCCGACTCCATTCTACACCTACCGCTGCTCTTGGTGGTCGTCCCAGGGTACCGGCATCTCCAAAAAGCTGGGGTCGCTACTGAAACTGAGGCAGCACCTTCACCAATGGTCTCTTCTGACCTCTCCTGGTGCAAAGCCTCAGCTTCTCTCCATGACCCCTGCAATCCTGGGGTCTTCACAGCAACCGAGGTGCACTTCCACCAATGGTCTTTCCTGACCTCTCACAGTGCCAAGCCTCGGCTGCTCTCTGTGACCCCCTCAAATTTCAACACCGGAACCATATAGGAGACTCTTACACGTTACCAAGTCCGGCTTCTGGCTCGAGATGGAGGCTCAGGCCCTTTCTGGGTCACAGCTTCTGTGTGCTGACCTTGAAGATATTCTCCCCAGAAGATTTCACCTCAGTGATGCTGGTCTCTTGTTACTTACAGCTGATTTTTCAGCCCCAGCTAACCAGCATCAATTGCCCCAGTACCACAAAAGTTTCACTTCAGGTTCTGGTCTCTTGTTACTTACAGCTGATTCTCCACAGCCCCAGCTGACCAGAACCCACAGATTACACAGTCCTGATGATCTCTGCTCTCCTTTGAAACTAGAAACTTCACAAGCCAGGCCTCCATCTTCTACAACTCCTTCAGCAAAACTGCTCCAAGCTCCACAGCAACAATCTTTAGGCATTCAATGATCTTCCCAGCCCAAAGTTCCAAACGCCTCCACAATCCTTCCCCAAAACACCAAGGTCAGGTCTGTCACAGCAATACCCCACTCTTCTGGTACCAATTTCTGTTCTAGTTTGTCTTCCATTGCTGTGACAAAACACTCTGACCGACACCAACTTGGGGAGGAAAGGGTTTATTCAGCTTACATCTCCTGGGTCACATTTCATCACTTAGGGAGCCCAAGGCAGGAACTCAGGGCAGGAACCTGGAGGCCATGGAGGACTGCTGTTCACTGGCTTGCTCTCTACTGGCTTGCTCTCTGGCTCATGCCCAGCCTGCCTTCTTATACTGTCACTGCTCAACAATCAAGACAATACACCACAGATGTGGCCACAGGCCAATCCAATGGAGCCAATTCCCCAACCGAGGCTCCCTCAACCCAGGTGTGTCAAGTTGACACCAAAGCTATCCAGCACAATTGACCCCTTGTCAACTTGACACACAAACACATCACTATTAAACCACCTTTCCAGTTCTTATCCCCAAAGTATGATGTTAACACTAATCACAACCTAAGACAGTACATCCTTAAAAGCCCCACAGTCCTTAAAATGTCCAAACACTTAAAAGTCCAGTCTATTAAAAGTCTCTTAACTGTGGGCTGCTGTAAAATCCAAAACAAGTACTGTCTTATTTCAAAGGGAAGAATCAGGCACTCTCAAACAAAACCTAAGTCCAGCAAGTAGCTCAAGGCTGGACACCTGGGATTCACTCACGATCTTCTGGGCTCCAAAGGGTCTCGGCAGCTCCCCCTCTCCGACTCTGCCGTCCGTGGCACACTCATCTCGCAGGCCCAGGCCGACTCCATTCTACACCTACCGCTGCTCTTGGTGGTCGTCCCAGGGTACCGGCATCTCCAAAAAGCTGGGGTCGCTACTGAAACTGAGGCAGCACCTTCACCAATGGTCTCTTCTGACCTCTCCTGGTGCAAAGCCTCAGCTTCTCTCCATGACCCCTGCAATCCTGGGGTCTTCACAGCAACCGAGGTGCACTTCCACCAATGGTCTTTCCTGACCTCTCACAGTGCCAAGCCTCGGCTGCTCTCTGTGACCCCCTCAAATTTCAACACCGGAACCATATAGGAGACTCTTACACGTTACCAAGTCCGGCTTCTGGCTCGAGATGGAGGCTCAGGCCCTTTCTGGGTCACAGCTTCTGTGTGCTGACCTTGAAGATATTCTCCCCAGAAGATTTCACCTCAGTGATGCTGGTCTCTTGTTACTTACAGCTGATTTTTCAGCCCCAGCTAACCAGCATCAATTGCCCCAGTACCACAAAAGTTTCACTTCAGGTTCTGGTCTCTTGTTACTTACAGCTGATTCTCCACAGCCCCAGCTGACCAGAACCCACAGATTACACAGTCCTGATGATCTCTGCTCTCCTTTGAAACTAGAAACTTCACAAGCCAGGCCTCCATCTTCTACAACTCCTTCAGCAAAACTGCTCCAAGCTCCACAGCAACAATCTTTAGGCATTCAATGATCTTCCCAGCCCAAAGTTCCAAACGCCTCCACAATCCTTCCCCAAAACACCAAGGTCAGGTCTGTCACAGCAATACCCCACTCTTCTGGTACCAATTTCTGTTCTAGTTTGTCTTCCATTGCTGTGACAAAACACTCTGACCGACACCAACTTGGGGAGGAAAGGGTTTATTCAGCTTACATCTCCTGGGTCACAGTTCATCACTTAGGGAGCCCAAGGCAGGAACTCAGGGCAGGAACCTGGAGGCAGGAGCTGAAGCACAGGCCATGGAGGAATGCTGTTCACTGGCTTGCTCCCCTGGCTCATGCCCAGCCTGCCTTCTTATACAGTACACAACAACCTGCCCAGGGTGGCACCACTCTTGTGGGCTGGACCCTCCCCCACTGCTCGACCATCAAGACAATACTCCACAGATGTGGCCACAGGCCAATCCAATGGAGCCAATTCCCCAACTGAGGCTCCCTCAACCCAGGTGTGTCAAGTTGACACTAAAGCTATTCAGCACAAACACCATCTACTGCAAGAATAATCTTGTCTGGTGGGATCTGAGAGATGCACTAATTCATGTGTATAACTGTAAGTTATTGTGTGTCAGCTTAATACTCTATTTAATAGAATATTCTAATGGGTTCTCTCCTATTGACCCATGATCTGGGTAGGCACAGGTTCCTGCTCTTGATAACATTGTCAGGAATGAATTCCGTCTTGCACCAGTGGACATATTTTGGCAAACAAGTTGTTATTGTAGTTTGCTGGGTTCACAGCTAGGTAAGGCCAATAATTTCCTATTTCTGTAAGTAACATACATAGTAACTTGTAGTACTATGTAAGCTAGCCAGTGAAGATGAATCCATGAGGTCAGTACCAGCTTAATTTCTCCTTGTTTGTTCTATGACTTAAGTAGAGAATCTCCCCAATAATAGGGTCTTACCATCACATTCTGTAGGGTAACCAAATGTAATGGCTATGGCCAAAACTGTAATGAGGATCTATGGGAATTCTTTGGTCTATAGCTTTAAAAGAGGGAACCCACTCTTGCTCATAAATGCAAAGAACACTATTTCCTATGATTTACATACCTATTCAGAATAGCCAGGAAACAGAAACAAACCAAATGTCCATCAACAGAAGACTGTATAATGAAAGTATGACACATTTACCCAACTGAATATTATGCAGCTGTTAAGTAAAATTGCAGGCAAGTGGATAGAACTGGAGAAAATCATCTTGTGTGAGTTACCTCAGATGCAGTAAAACAGATATCACATTTCCCTGCTAATAAGTAAATTCTAGCTTTGATTCTTTAAATAAGTGTGTTTCAGTTTGAAATCCTTGGAGATCAGCAAAAGTATCCCCTACTATACAGTGGATGCTGACACTTGGCTTGCTGTTTGGCTCCTTGGTAGAACAATTAGAGCCCAAACAAACTGACCTTACTTAATAAGCTAAGATTTAATCAGGGAGGGATTTAGCATGTATAGTCCCCTACTGCAGGGAAGTGATGATTTTTTTTAATTAATTAATTTATTTTTTAAATATATATTTTGTACAAGATTATCAAATCTAGATGCGTGTTCCCCACGCTATGAACCCACCTCACCAGAGCTCATGTATTCTGCAAACATGCTTTTCATCTCTTTCTCAGTCTTTCTCAATATTTTCCATGTGGAAGTTGACTGTTTTGAGCAGAAGTTCACTGTTTCAGTCAGTTCTTTGATGCAGTCCTTTCTGTTGTTGCTGTTGTTGTTGTTATTGTAGTTGTTGTTGTTGTTTCCAGTATGCATCACTCCCAACTGCTTGGACAAAAGCTCAAGGAGCCACGCACAAGAAATATTTACAACTAGGTAATTGGCACTAGCATCCACAGATGAGGGATACCATTCATCGTTTGTTTTTCTGGGACTGTGTTACTTCACTCAGCATGATGTCTTCTAGCTCCAGCCATTTTCCTGCAAAGCTCATGATGTCATCTTTCTTTACTGCTGCATAGAACTCCATTGTGTAGATGTACCACATTTTCTCTATCCACTCATCAGTTGAGGGCGATTTGGGTTGGTTCCAGCTCCTTGCTATTTGTAAAGAGAGCTGCAATAAACATGGCTGTGCATGTATCTCTGTGGTGGGGTGAGTCTTGGGGGTACATGCCTAGGAGTGGTGTGGTTGGATCGGGTGGCAAATTTGATCCAAGTCTTCCAAGGGTTCTCCACACTGCTTTCCATAGTGGATGTACAAGTTACATTCCCACCAGCAGTGGATGAGTGTTCCCCTTTCCCACAACCTCTCCAGCACTTGGTCTCATTTGTTCTTGATCCTAGCTAGTCTTATTGGAGTAAGATGATATCCTAAAGTGGTTTTGACTTGCATTTCCTTAATGATTAGTGATGTTGACCACTTCTTAAGGTGTTCTCAACCATCTCGAATTCTTCCCTTGTGAAGTCTCTGTTCAGGTCTTTGCTCCATTTATTGAGTGGGTCATTTGTTTTCTTTCTTCTTTATTTTTGAGTAGTTTATATATTCTGGAAATCAATGCTTTGTCAGATGTTTCTGCAGTGAAGGTTTCCTCCCACTCTGTGGGATTTCTCTTCACTTCCTTGATTGTTTCTTTTGATGTACAGAAGCTTTTGAGTTTAATGAGGTCCCATTTGTCAATTGTCCCCTTATTGTTGTGCAGTGCTGTCTGATTTAGGAAGTCTTTTTCCTACGCCTATGTCTTGTAATCTGCTGCCAACTTTTTCTTCTATCGCCTTCAGAGTTTGGAGTTTCACTGTGAGGGTCTTTCATCCCATCTGGAGTTGACTTTGTACAGGAGAAGAGGTAGGGTTTAATTTCATTCTTCTGCAAGTGGCGATCCAGTTTTGCAACACCAATTGCTGAAGATGCTGTCTCTTTCTCCATGTCTTCTTAGCCCTTGTCAAATATGAGTGGTTGTGAATTGTATGTGCTCAAGTTTGGATTCTCAGTTTTGTTCCATTGGTCAACAGTCTGGTTTTTGCCAGTACCAGGCTCTTTTTATGACATAGCCTGTAGTATAGTTTAAGTCTGGAGTATAGATTCCCCCCTGTGTTGCTCTTTTCACTTAGGGTTGTTTTTGCTATTCAGGATATTTTGTTTTCCAGATGAATTATAAGGACTTTTTTCTCCAAGCCTGTGAAGAAACTCTTGGGGATTTAATTTGTATTATGTTATTAATCTATACAGAGTTTGGGTAGATGGACATTTTTACAATGTTAATTTCCCAATCCATGGGCATGAGGTTTTTCCATCTTCTGATGTTTTCTTCAATTTCTTTAAGGGTTAAAAATTTTTGTTGTAGAGGTCTTTTGTGTCTTTGATTAGGTTTGTTCCTAGGTATTTTAGTTTTTGAGGCTATTGTGAGTGGGAAGGGTCTCCTTGAATTCCCTTCTCCAGTTGCTTGTTGTGTTGTAAAGAAAGGCCACTGAGTTTTTTTTTTTTTTTGTTATTTTGTATCCTGCCACTTTGTCAAGCTGTTAATCGTTTCTATGGAGTTTTCTGTGGAGTTTAGCATCCCTTAAGAACAATCATATCATCCACACATAGGTATAGTTTTGACTTCCTCTTTTCCAATTAGTACACCTTTAATTTCCTTTTCTTGCTTTATTGCTCTAGCAAGTGTTTCCAGCACTATATTGAAGAGGAGTGGTGACAGGGGGCAGCCTTGCCAAGTTCCTACCTTTAAAGGGGATGTTTCTGTCGTTTCCCCATTTAGGATGATATTGGCTGTGGGTTTCCTGTGTATGGCTTTGACTACATTGAGGAATGATCCCTCCAGTCCAATTCCCTCTAGGACTTTAAGCATGAAGGGATGCTGGATTTTGTCAAAGGCTTTTTCAGCATCAATTGAGATGATGGTGTGGTTTTTGTCTTTCATTCCATTTATATGCTTGATGATGTTTATTGATTTTTGTATGTTGAACCATCCCTGTATCTCTGGTATGAATCCAACTTGGTCACGATGGATGATCTTCTTGATGTGAGTCTGTATGCGATTTGCCAGTATCCTGTTTAGAATTTTGGCATCTTTGTTCATTAGGGATATGGGTCCATAGTTCTCCTTTTTAGTTGTATCTTTGCCTGGTTTTGTTAATAGGGTCATGCTGGCTTCATAGAAGGAATTTGAGAGAATTCCCTCTGTTTGTATCCTTCTGAACAATTTCAGTAATAATGGTTGTAGGTCTTTTTTAAATGTTTTATAGAATTCTGCTGTGAAACAATCTGGGCTTGGGCTTTTTTTAGTTGGGAGGTTTCTTATTACATCTTCAATTTCTTCATAAATTATGGGTCTGTTTAAACTGTCGATCTCTTCTTGGTTGAGGTCTGGTGATTCCCAGGATTTCAGATATTCATTCATTTCTTCTAGGTTTTCAAACTTGGTAGAGTATAGGTTTTTGAAGTATTCCCATATGATTTTCTGGATCTTTTCCTTGTGTGTTGTGATATTTCCCTTTTCATCATGGATTGTATTGATTTGGAGTTGTTCCTTCTTTCTTTTGGTTAACTGGGCTAGAGGTCTGTCTGGAAGTGATGATTTTCAACTCTAAGAGAAAGTTATCTAAGAGACAGTTTTGAACACTGAAGAAAGTATATCCTGAAACAGTGAGAAATAAATGGTAGATAACTGGAAAATAATAAAGATGAAATTCAAAATAAGCCCAAGAAAGGAAAAAAAAATAAGTATCACAACTCAAAGGTTTGTCCTTTCAGTGGATGCCCAAGAATATCCTATCAGAAGTGCATCAGAGAGAATATGACACTGGGTTCTGAATAGGACCCCCAGAGTTAGAATCCCATCTCCTGGGGAGTCTAATGAACTTTTCTGCCATGCTTCAAGAAATTGTGGTGATAATTAATTTAGGTAATATATGTGAATTTGATAGAATATTAAATGTGTGGTCTGTCACATAGTGATGTATGGAATATTGCACTTGTAGTATAATATTGTCAATAAAATACTTTTACATGTTAGTAGTATTAGTAGTAGTAATAGTAGTAATAGTTTTTCCTATGGGAAATCTGAAAAAAATAGTAGTAGTAGTAGTAGTAGTAGTTATCATTTTTTAAAGTAGGTATTCTCTCTGGGCTTGGATGGAGGTGTGACTTTGCAGTTAGAATCCTTTCTCAAACTAAGTAACCTTATAATATTTCTTCCTCCTTTCTTTTCAGAAAGTTTGCTTAAACAAGAGATGGAAAGAGCACTGAACTGGAAAGCTGAGAAAATACTTGCCATCCTTATTGTCTTGTTGCAGAAACTTGGACTTCACTCTCTGTTTCTTGGACTTTATTCAAGACCAATAAAATTGACCCAAATCTCTGACTGGTATAGGTTAACTTCTTCTGGAAATTTCAATAAAGAAAATAATAATTTTCTCTATAAATACCGCTGCTATCTTCTTCCTATCAGTAACATTTAAATTGCATTTAATTCACAGGTGACATTGGTATCTCAGAAAAATAATTAAGTAAATATAGTATTTAAGTGAAAAATACCAAACTAATAATTGTTAGTAGAACCTCGTTTGCTATAAAATGATGTAAAATGGCTATAAAAGTGAATTATTCTGTTTTTAAGGGCACAGGCCAAAACTATTGTTCATCCATAAAGACACATATTTGTTTGTATCTGCCCAGTTTAATCAGTGATTGAGTTCATTTTTAGAAGTATTTTTGTATATCCCAAATCTAATTGGCTATTACCTCTCTCCTTGGAGGAATAACCCACGGCTGATGCCACAAGCTTACATCCTCTAATAGTTAGGAGATGTTATAAGCCACAGTAAGACCCTGACATATTTAACAGAAAAAAATGTAAATCATGGATTAACATACCATCCAAACATCATCTGTGTCTATACCAAAGTAACCTACCATAACAATTAGTACTGTTTAAATACCTATATATCTAATTGCTTGTGCTTCATTAGTAGGATCGAAAGGTTATTCCTGGACAAACTGTCAGCCCATGTGACCCTTCCTGTGGGTCAGTCAATGGGGTCCTGGAAGAGAAGGAGTGAGGGGAAGGGGCAAGAGATGCAAGGAATGGAGACAAGACAGGTTCTGATCAAGTCTCATTTATTGTAGGAACACAAGTAGAATATAAAGGATAGGGAATGCGGAAGCATTGCCAAACCACAAGTACCTCAGTGCTTACATATTGGAAAGAATGTGCAGATACAGATCTTTACTTAAGGCAAATATTTGCAACACCTCCTGTAGTAAGTCACAAAGGACTTCAACCTCCTTGTGACTATTTCAGTGCTGGGAAGCTGCTAGTGGAAAATTACTAGATGGCTAAACTCATTTGAGAGCCCCACAGATCCCCCTTATTTGTTATTACATTAAAAAAAGCAGAAGAGACTGAAGTTCTGCCTGTCTTAGGTTCGAATCCACCCAGACACCCTCCTTAGCAGTCATTGGGTTGGCGACCTCCAGCGTCATCCCCATGTCTTAGCTTGGTAGGGTAGGCTAGCCTGGGGCTATGATTCCATTACCCATCTTTGGCAAAGCAACTTAGCAAGCCGTATCTTCATATTTATGGGTCTCAGTATAAGAAGAGGAAAAATCCTCCATAAGCAATTGTTGGTAATGGACCTGGAGAGGTTTGGCTTGAATAGCCTCAATTTAGGATCGGATAAATGCTATCAATTTATTAAGTAGCATTGGACCCAGAGATATCACGAGGAGGAGCCCAAGTAAAGAGCCAAGAATGGTTGGCAAAAGAGTGGTCAGCCAAGGGGAAGTATTAAACCAATTGCTGAACCAGCCTTGTTCTTTTTCCCTTTGTAACTTTCTATGTTGTAAACCTTCTCTTACTTTTTGTAGGGAATCTTTAACCATGCCAGAATGATCAGCATAGAAGCAACACTCTTCTTTTAGGGCAGCACACAAACCTCCCTGCTGTAATAGTAACAGATCTAGGCCTCTACGATGACAACCTCAGCTAATGAGAATAGTTAGATGAAGGTACCCACCCCACAGCAGAGGTCTCACATCCCCAGTAAGCACAATAATAATCACTGTGTCCCCCACATCCCCTCCCCCAGCTGTTAACTGCAGGGCAGGCATAAAAACCAGTCTTTTTTAACACGTCTATTGCCGAATTTGTATGGCATCATGGATGGCCGAGTGGGGGGAGAGCCTTGTCCTTAGTAAACTTGCTTGATTCAGGATCCTGGGAGAGCAGGTAACATATATCTACTTTCAGTGAAGGCCACCAGGTACCTCGAGGGTGAATTCTGCTGACTTGGGCCACCACAGTCTGAGAGCATGGTGCAATGATTTGCCAGGTTATATTCCAAGGCTCATGGATATTGGAGGTCAGGAACTCCCAGGATGTGCAACTGCTGATTAGGAGGCTCACGATCAGGAAATACAACATCTTGTACTGCCTGTGAACAAAAAGGGTTAGATTATCTCAGGAATGGGAGTCATTCCTGGATGATTGGTTAATCTGTCTTATTAATCTCTCAGGCAGCCATCTGGCTGAATCAGCTTCTTTGGAGTAAATACGTACCGATCCTCGTCCCCAGATAAGGACTGGATCAGGTCCATTCCATTTATTAGTAAGAAGATCTTTCCACATGACTGAGGCATAATGTTCTTTTGTTGTGGACTTCCAAAATCTTTCTGCAGCTGTGCATCCGTCACGGTCCAAGGTTAAAAAATTTAAAATTAAGATTGTATGATTAAGAATGTTACATGGGGACCCTTTGGTAGGGTACTATTCCCCCTTTTTACTTTTTCAAAATAGGATTTGAGTGTCTGATGAGCTCTTTCAACTATGCCTTGTCCTTGGGGGTTGTAGGGAATGCCTGTTTTAAAATTAATAGCTAATTTTTTACAAAATAGTCTTGAAAGAGGCACTAGTATATCCTGGGCCATTGTCAGTTTTGATGGTGGTAGGAATGCCTAGGGCAGGAAAGGTTCGTAGAAGGTGTGTAATGACATTTTTTGTAGCTTCTCCTGGTTGGAGAGTAGCAAAGATGAAGCCACTAAATGTATCAATACAGACATGAACATATTTTAATTTGCCAAATTCAGGATAATGAGTGACATCCATCTGCCATAAGGCATTGGGTACGAGACCTCTAAGGTTTACATCTAGGTGTAAAACAGGAGAGTGGGTGACACAAGTTAAACAATTTTTTTTAATTTTTTTATTTCCATATGTGTATGAATGTACTGTCTGCATGCAAGTCTATTTTTGACAATATCTCTACCTTGCTCTTTGGTTATTTTGAATAATAAATGAAAGGCATGAGCATTAAGATGATGTAGATAATGAGCTTGAATTGCTAGGTCAATGGGAGACATGGGTTGAGAGATCATAACTAATCGAGTGGTGAGATATGCTTTATCATTGCCCATGGACAGTGGACCAGGTAAACCTGAATGAGCCCTTAAGTGTCCTAAGTAAAATTTGTGTTGTCTATGGAAGATGAGAGTCCTACACTGTTCAAAGAGCTGAGCGGTGGTAGAGGTATGTTTTAGCTGACTGGCTGTTTCTAGATAAGGAATGGACAGAGCCAAGTAAGCGCTATCATTATAAATATTTAGTGGTGAATGAGGGAAGGCCTGGAAAACATCTAGTAGTGCATAGAGCTCTACTAATTGGGCGGATTTGGAGGGAGTAGTAAAAGAAACAGTTTTATCTTGATAATGATAAGCAGGACAGCCCAATGAGGACCCGTCTGTAAATATGAGTAAAGCATTTGGGAGAAGCTCAGAGGAGGTAACTTTTGGAAATATAAACTCATGTCTGTTGCAGAACTGTATAAACTTATCAGGGGGGTAACGGTTATCTAAATTCCCTGAGAATGACACACAAGCTATAGGCCATTCTTCAGTGGTTTGTAACAGCCAATCTAATTGAATTTTGGTATACGGCTGTATAATATTTTCTGGATCTTTACCAAAATATTTTCTACTGGTTTCCCAGCCAAGTCCGATAAGGTCAGCAACTGAGGTATAGTAGGGATAAATGACCTTCTTGGGGGAAGAGAGCAAATGTACCCACATGATGGGTGCAGACTGCCAGAACACTGCACTGGGAGAGTATAGAGTGTTGAAGATTAGACAAGGGCTTAGAATAGTCAATATTAGTGACAAATTGTGAGTCTATGGCAGCAGCTACCTTTTTCAGGGCTAGTTGTCCTTCATTAATCAGGGTCCTAGGGGACCGGGGCTCAGAATCACCTCTAAGAATGTAAAATAATGGTTTCAATTCTCCAGTGCTAAGTTTGAGATAGGGTCTTAGCTAATTAATGTCTCCTAACAGCTTTTGGAAATCATTGAGAGTTTTAAGATGATCTGTCCTAAAGGAGGTCTTAGCACTAGTTATTTTTTCAGCCATGAATATGGAAACCAAGATACATATAAGGATCTTGGAGTTGGATTTTATCCAGGGCAATTTGTAGGCCTGCTTGGCTTAAAGCTTCTTGCATATCCTTAAAGCAGCTGAGAACTTCTTGACTTTGGGAACCTGTTAGTAGTATATCATCCATGTAATGTATTAGGTAGATGTTAGGCCAGACATCTCTGACCTGTTGAATGGCAGTGGCCACAAATTTTTGGCATAAAGTGGGGCTATTGGTCATGCCTTGTGGCAACACTCACCATTGATATCTTTTCATGGGTTCTTTAAAATTAATAGAGGGGACTGAAAAAGCAAACCTTTCTTGATAATTTTTATGCAAGGGGATAGTAAAAAAGGAATCTTTTAAGTCAATGACAATTTTATAATAATATAAAGGAACATCTACCGGTGATGGGAGGCCAGGCTGCAGAGCTCCCATAAGTACCATGGTGTGGTTAACTGCCCTCAGGTCCTGCAGCAGCTCCATTTTCCTGATTTTTTTTTTACAAAAATGGGCATATTCCATGGGGAGTTACTAGGCTCTAAATGTCCTGCTGCAAGTTGTTCCTGCACTAACAATTGGGCTGCCTGTAACTTTTCTTGAGTAAGGAGTCATTGATCTACCCAGACAGGTAGACTATCTTTCCAAGTAATGGGATCAGCAGTTATGACTGGGTTTGCAGAGGATACAATGGCGCCCATTAGGGGTGTCCTAGGCCTCACCTAAGAGAGTTTTGAACAGGCTGAATTGGCTGTATCATTCCTTGAGAATGCTTTCCTAATCCTTGACCCGGGGAGTACCTAAGGTTTAACATCTGGGCTGTAACAGTATCATTAGGACTTAGCATAAAAAGGCTCATTTGAGATAACAAGTCTCTTCCCCAGAGGTTAATGGGGAGGCCAGGCAAGACATATGGTTTGATTTGACCTGTATTGCCCTCTTTATCTTTCCAATTTAATAGTCTGGAGCTCTGTTTAGGGTTTTGGCTTTGTCCAATACCTTGTAGGGGTAATTATAGGAGTTAATTCCCAACTTACAGGATTCATGGAATTCTGATTTCCATAACAAATAATCCCCACTGCTGAGGACTGCCTTAGTAGTTTTGTACCAGTCCTCAGACATTAGCCATAATTCACTGATATTTTCTATCATGGTCATAATAAAAGGAGCTAGAGGGTCAAACTGAGAAACAGCCGTTTTTAATTCTTTTAAAGTTTTAAATTCTAAAGTTTGATATATTTGTTCATGTGGCTAGCCCTCAACCATGCATTCCATGACTGGAAAAGCTGAGGCAGGCATTTCTTCCCTTTTTTAATGGTTTTATAGGTGGCCCTAGAGGAATGGGATTGCTGGGATATGAATTTGGGGTCTGAGAGTCATCTTGTCCAGTCCTGAGTCTATTTAAGCAGACAATTAATTCTTGATGTTTTTGTTCTAACTGTATTTGCCTTTCCAGGGCAGTAATTTGTTGTTGGAGATCCTTTTGAGGGTCAGCTGCCAGCATGGTGAAGGGATCCTCACTAGGGGCATATGGGGGAGGCTTTTGAAATGGTGGCATGTTCTCCCTTTTGTACTTAACGGCCTCTTCCTCTATGTCTTCCCAATCTGATGGACTAAGATCATCATCTTTTACCTCTGGATAATCTTTACTCAATAATTTTAAACTGGGATATATCTTGGGAGGTTTGTTAATAGGCGGGGGACAATTTTGGTTTTTCTCTGAAGGAGCAGAACTTGGCTGCAGTGAGGAGACAGATTCATTTTCATAATGGATATTAGATTCCTGGCTTCTGGTGATTGTTCTTTAGATTCAGGATAATTAGGCTGTTTAGTCTCTGTTAAGAGTTTATGTCCCTCTTCTACAGCAGTCACAACTGCAGTGGAATGAGAACCCAATACCTCATTTATCAAGTTCCAGTAAGAAAAGGCAGTTACAGGAATCTTACTAAGCCCAAAGGTTTGATAATAGTCTTGAAAAGCATCTCCCACTCGCTTTTATATTTTAACATCTATAGTCCCTTCTTGAGGGAACCAAGGACAAATCTCTTTAACAAAGTAAAAAAAAAAATTAAGGAGATGCTGGATCTTAACCTTTACTCCTCGAACCTTGAGGGTCTGCTTTAATTGTTCAACATACAACTGATGCTGACTTAATTCCTGCCCCATCTTAACACAGCACTTATCTCAGTTTATGCAGGGGCAGGTTCCCATGATGCACACTGAATTTATCTTTCTCTTTTCTCCAGGCCCTCTCTCTGCGTCCCCTTCATGGGATCCTCCATGCTTCGAGTCCATGTCAGGCACCACGTGACCCATCCCGTGGGTCAGTCAACAGGGTCCTGGAAGAGAAGGAGTGAGGGGAAGGGGCAAGAGATGCAAGGAATGGAGACAAGACAGGTTCTGATCAAGTCTCATTTATTGTAGGGACACAAGTAGAATATAAAGGATAGGGAATGCGGAAGCATTGCCAAACCACAAGTACCTCAGTGCTTACATATTGGAAAGAATGTGCAGATACAGATCTTTACTTAAGGCAAACATTTGCAACACCCCCTGTAATAATTCACAACAGACTTCAACCTCCTCGTGACTATTTCAGTGCTGGGAAGCTGCTAGTGGAAAATTACTAGATGGCTAAACTCATCCGAGAGCCCCATACCCATGAAAGGAAACAGCCAGAATTGACCAGAGTCCAAGTCAACAGCTCCACAGAAAGTAGACTGTTTTGCTTCTCATCCACTAGTGTCCTTTTTCTAAACCTAGGGAACAATCTGCAGAAGAGGGGGCATGATAAAATGTAAGGGCTGCGATTGGGGTGAATGGTGAAACTACAGCAATATAGTATGGACACTAATTTGATCAACTTGATTGAATATAAAAGCCCCCCCCCCGCTGGATGGTGGGACCCATGGATTATATGGGTTTGGGCACAACCGCTTGCAAGTTGGTTTTACATGAAGGATGCTTGTACTCATAAATTATCACATATTGTTAAAAAATGAAAAAAGAAACTGAGAGAAAGATGAAGGACAGTTATGGCAGAATGCATGATCTGGGATGGGGTGGGTGGAGTGGGGGTAAGGGAAAGGGAAATATGCCTGAACTGAGTTGGAAAATGATGTATGAAATACACAAAGCATCAATAAAAAAATGAAAATTTAAGTAAAAAGTATTTTTGTGGACTTGGAGAGATGGCTCAACAGTTAAGAGAACTGGATGCTCTTGCAGAGGACCCAGGTTTGATTCTCAGCACCCACATGACAGGTAACTATCTTTGACTCCAGTTCCAGGGGAATCCAATGCCTCTTCTAACCTCCATGGGCATTTCATGATACATGAGTGAATACATATATCTAGGCAATATCCCTATACACATAAAATAAAAATAATAAAATATTTAAAAATGAAATAAAAATACTTTAGTAAATACTTACCTGGCAGGAGAAATACCATGATAATGAAGGTGATACATTCCCAGAGTGAGGCTTATCCATTACATTCCAGATATGCTGACACCTGAGAGTTCCCCAGTGTAAGAATGTTGACTGCATAATGTGTTGGAGTGGAGAATGTTTTCGTGCTCTGCCACTTTTAACACTTTAAGAAAAGTATTTTTTGTATTCAACTACACTGAAAATGTATTTTAATTGTTGCACATTTGATGATTGAGTATATGTATGGGAAATGGTGTGATAATTTGACACATCTATATTATATGTCAGTCAAACAGAGTAATTAACATTTCTCTCTCCTCAATTATTAATCATTTCTCTAAGTTAAAAAGTGTTGAGCCTCTCTTCTACTTCTTCATGAAATCTGTAATATGCTATTAAGAATTATAGTACAGAAGACAGCCTGCCAGGTGTCCAGATGATGCTCAGATGGGCCGGGAAACCTCAGGAACCAGCATACCAGCACCAGAGGTGTGCCTCATGCAGCAGGCTGGATGGCATGCCCAGCCTACCACCTGATTAGAGTAGGTGGAGTCACCCAGCCAAACTAAGCCAGTTGACCAGAAGCCCAGCACATGGTGAGGGGTGGAGAGTCCGCGTCAAGGAAGCAAACTTCCCCACCACCCCAGCCCTACCAATTAGTGGTGCAGAGAATCCAGTGAGATGGTGGAGTTATGGTGCAGATGATCCAGTGGGTGCAGTGTTAGTGATTCTAGGTTGCACAGCCAATGTAGAGGAACTGAATGGCAGAAAGCATGGTGAGTGAACAACCATTTGAGACTAGCAACAGAATCCCAACAAAAAATAACCATACCTGCTGAAGCCACAACAAAAAAATAACATAGGAAAAGTCCATGATAAATCCACACCGACCTTGACCAGTACTATGGAAGATCCGTCCTATGAGATCCCCCTGGAAGTAAACCAATACATGGACCTTAGAATAATAGCTGTAGATGTATTCAAAGAAATCAAAGAATATAAAGAACAAATCAGAGAAGTATGGGGAGAAAATGAAAAACTCAAGAAGGATCTAGAAGGTAAGAATGATAAAGTCTGGAAAGAAGTAGAGGAGGAGAATAAAAAACTCCAAAAAGAACTAGAGGAAGAGAATAACATACTCCAAAAAGAATTAGAGAAAGAGAAACACAAACTCCAAAAAGACAAAAGGAAAAGATGGTAGAAAGCTTCAGAAGCAGAATGAAAAAAGCAGAAAATAGAATATCAGACCTGAAGGATAATATAGAACAACTAAAATGCTCAAATGAAGATTGTGAAAAATTTAAAGAAACACAAGACTGGAATAACCAGGAAATGTGGAATACTATAAAAAGACCAAATCTCTGCATCATAGGGATAGAGGAAGGAAAAGAATCCCAAGACAACTGTATTGATCAGATCTTCAACAGGACAATAGAAGAAAATTTTCCCAAATTGAAAAAAAAAACAAAACAAAACAACAAACCTATACAACTATAAGAATCACATAAAACACAAAAAAAGATAAGACCAGAAGAGAATTTCCCCATGCCCTATCATAATTAAAATACTAGATGCTCAAAACAAAGACAAAATACTGAGACACAAGAGAAAAACAACAAATTACATATAAGGGGGAACCTATGAGAATTATAGCTGACTTCTCAGCGCAAACTATGAAAGCCAGAAGAACATGGAACAAAGTACTCCCAGTGCTAAAGGACATTAGATGCCAGCTCAGATTACTATACCCAGAAAAACTGTTAATTATAGTTGAAGGAGAAAGAAAAATATTTCATGACATAAACAAAATGAAGGAATATATGTAAAAAAAAACACTTCAGAAAAATACTCAAAGCAATTTTAAGAACAGAGGAAAGCAGTAACTATCCCCAAGCAACTAAAGAGAGAAACTGAGAAAGCATAACAGCATAAATACAAATATAGACCAAGAATGTAAACAAAGAATAAATTGAAAGGAAGCAACACACATCTCTCAATAATAACCTTAAATATTAATGGCTTAAACTCCCCAATCAAAAGACATAGACTTGGAGAATGGATTAGAAAACAGAATCCAGGCTCTGGTCCCGGCTGGACTTGTGGGCGGGAACCGGGGTCGCAGGGGAGACGCCATAACGCGCCAGGCCAGGTACACAGCTCTAGGCGGGGTCTGGCGGGGGGCAGCTGGGAGAGGGTCTCGCTGTGAACCCGTCTACGGGGTCCCCGGCCCAGAGGGACCG
>VZQC01003540.1:945618-981660 GCA_009823505.1 Rhizomys pruinosus
AAAAAAAAAAAATCAATGAATTCAAAAGCTAGTTCTTTGAAAAGATAAACAAGAAAGAGAGGCCTCTGGCCCAGTTAACCAAAAGAATAAAGAGCAACTACAAATTAACAGTATTCATGAAGAAAATGGAAACATCACAACAGATAAAGAAAAGATCCAGACAATCATATGAGAATACTTCAAAAACCTATACTCTATTAAGTTTGAGAACCTAAGAGAAATGGATGAATATCTGAAATCCTGGGAACCAGCAAATATTAACCAAGAGGAGATTTACAGTTTAAACAGACCCATAACATTTGAGGAAATTGATGATGTAATTTAAAACCTCCCAACTAAAAAAAGGCTCAGGCCCAGATGGTTTCACAGCAGAATTCTATAAAACATTTACACAGTTCTTACAACCATTACTACTAAATTATTCAGAAGGATACAAAAAGAGGGAAATCTCCCAAATTCCGTCTATGAAGGAATCACTTTAATACCAAAACTAGGCAAAGTCATGACCAAAAAGAACTATAGACCCATCTCATTAATGAACACAGATGCAAAAATTCTCAACAAAATACTTGCAAATCACATACAGACCTACATCAAGATCATCCATCATGACCAAGTTGGATTCATACCAGAGATGCAGAAATGGTTCAACATACATAAATCAATAAATATCATAAAATGCATAAATGGACTAAAAGACAAAAACCACACAACTATCTCAATTGATGCAGAGAAAGTCTTTGACAAAATCCAGCATCCTTTCATGTTTAAAGTTCTAGAGGTAATTGGACTGAAGAGAACATTCCTAAATATAATCAAAACCATATACAACAAACCCACAGCCAACATCATCCTAAATGGAGAAAAATTGGAAGCATTCCCCTTAAAGGTGGGAACCCAGCAAGGCTGCCCCTTATTACCACTCCTCTTCAATATAGTGCTTGAAATGCTTGCTAGGGCAATAAGGCAAGAAAAGGAAATTAAAGGAGTACTAATTGGAAAAGTGGAAGTCAAATTATCCCTGTTTGCAGATGATATGATACTTTACCTGAGGGATGCTAAAAACTCCACCAGAGAACACCCAGAAACAATGAACAGTTTCAGTAAAGTGGCAGGACACAAAATTTACCTAGAAAAATCAGTAGCATTTCTTTACACCAACAACAAGCAACTGGAGAAGGAATATAAGGAGTACTTTCCACTCACAATAGCCTCAACAACAAAAACATACCTGGGGACAAACCTAACACCAAAGATCTCTACAGCAAAAATTTTAAACTCCTGAAGAAGGAGATTGAAGAAGTCAAAAGATGGAGAAACCTCTCATACTCATGAATTGGAAAAATTAATATAGTAAAAATTTTCATTCTACCCAAATTAATATACAGATTCAACCCATCCCAATTAAAATCCCCATGAGTTTCTTCACAGATTTGGAAAAAAAAATCATTAAATTCATATGGACAAACTAAAGACCCCGAATAGCTAAAGCAATCCTAAGTGAAAAATGCAATGCAGAGAGCATCATGTTACCAGACTTCAAGCTATATTACAAGGCTATAATCATAAAGACAACCTGGTATTGGCACAAAAACAGACCCGTTGGCCAGTGGAACAAAGTTGAAGATCCAAACTTGAGCTCATATAATTTCAGCCACCTCATATTTGATAAAGGGGCCAAAAAAGCTCATAAGAGGAAAGACGGCATCCTCCGAAAATGGTGCTGGCAAAACTGGATCATCACAAATAAGAACAAAATTAAACCCCCTCTTACCTTGTACAAAAATCAACTCAAAGCAGATCAAAGACCCCAACGTGAAAGCCCAAACTCTGAAGGTGACAGAACAAGACTTTAAAAGTCAGACAGCAGCTGCACAGGTAATAAGATCAACAATTTACAAGTGGGGCCTCATTAAACTCAAAAGCTTCTGTGCAGCAAAAGAAAGAATCAGGGAAGTGAAGAGAAAACCCACAGAGTGGGAGAAAACCTTCACCAGTGATACATCTGACAGAGCATTAACATCCAGAATATATAAACTTCTCAAAAAAACAAAGAGTAAGAAAATAAATAACTCACTCAAAAGATGGAGTAAAGAGCTCAGTGGGTTAAGAGTGGTTAAGAGCGCTGACTGCTCTGGCAGAGGACACGGGTTCGAGTCCCAGCACATGGTGGCTAAGAACCGTCTTTAAGCTGGGCGTGGTGGCACATTCAGGAGGCAGAGACAGGCGGATCTCTGTGAGTTCAAGGCCAACCTGGTCTACAGAGTTCCACTTAAATACATGCAGGCAATACACATATACACATTAATAAGAAAAAAAAAAAAAAGAGCTGAGCAGAGACTTCACCAGTGAGGAAGTAAAGATGGCTGAGAAACATCTTAAAAAGTGTTGAACATTGTTAATAATTAAGGAAATGCAAATTAAAACCACTCTAAGATATCATCTCACTCCGATAAGACTGGCTAAAATCAAGAAAACAAAAGACACCAAATGTTGGAGAGGTTGTGGGGAAAGGGGAACACTCATCCACTGCTGGTGGGAATTTGAACTCATACAACCACTGTGGAAAGCAGTGTGGAGAACCCTTAAAAAACTCAAAATGAGCCTACCACCTGACCCAGCCATACCACTCCTGGGTATATACCCACAAGACTCATCCTACTGCAAAGATAAATTCACATGTGATTATTGCAGCACTCTTCACAATAGGGAAAATCTGGAAGCAACCCAAATGCCCTCAACTGACAAGTAGATAACAAAAAATGTGGTACATCTACACAATGGTGTTCTATGCAGCAGTAAGGAAAGATGACATCATGAACTTTGGAGGTAAATGGATGGAACTCAAAGCCATTATGCTAAGTGAAATAACTCAGTCCCACAGAAACAAATGAGGAATGACTCCCCTCATTTGTGGATGCTAGCACCAAATCCAATTGAAAGACAAGCTGAGCAATATTATTGTCGTATTTCTTTCTCCAAAAGCAACTGTGATGTGATAATGTGAATCTCTTATTGGGCCCTAGAATTAACTTATACTTACTTTCAGATATGGTAATTAATGTATATGGGTGGAAGGTATATATCCGTATTTTAGAATAATATAAAATTAAAGGGAAAAATGTGAACTCCTAAATATATACCAGAGTTAACATGCAGTTTATTCCTGGGGGGCATAATTCTGGTACATATATGACATTTATATAGGCATATTTTGGAGCAATACAATTGGGAGGGAACCACAACATAAGGACTGGGTCACAGAACGGACTGATATAATACATGTATTGCGGAATGCATGATCTGGGGTGGGGGGTAAGAGAAAGGGGAATATGTCTAAATTGAACTGAAAAATGGTGTCTGAAATACACAAAACATCAATTAAAATTTAGAAATATAAAAAAAGAATTATAGACCATCCTGCAGTAATATACAAAATCAAAATTTGATGTTTCTATGTGTTTGTATTTTGGCTCCTCTCTGCTGGGTTCCCTCCAACAGCCACTGCCCTGATCCTAGTTTGAATTCATGTCTCTAACTTCTATATACACATAACAAAATACAGGGTATATCTCTGTCTATTTTAGTTTAGTTAACATGATGTCCTCCAGTTTCTGTGAAAGTTGCCACAACTTATAGAATTTCATTTCTGTTTATCACCAAACAATATTATAATGTGCATACAAACCACATTTCCTTCATGGATTCATTCTTTGATGAAGACCTAGTTCTTCTTGAAGTTTGATTTTATTTTATTTTTAATTATCGCCATTAGTGAGATTGTCTGATATTAGCTCTATTTTTAGTTTTTGAGGAACCTCCATTTTTTCAGCTACGCTAATTGACATTTCCACCCATGGTTTGTAAGAGTTGTCCTTGGTGTTCCTTCTCAGCACTATTTGTTGTTTTCTCCTTGATGCTTTTCAATTTTCCTTAAGGTCTTATTTTTTTGTGTGACTAGTGATTAACTTAAAAGTGTGGATTTGCTCATATTCCTTTTTGAAATTAATGTAAGTTAAAAGATTAGGAGAGAATAAGTGCATTCTTATTATATGGATTGATGTGTCACTGAAAAGAATACATTAGGGTTTGACTTTGTCAGAACTTTCTGCATAAAAACTAAATTAATCTAAAATTTTCAGTTTCTGACTATATTTGTTTGTAAACCATTTTAAGCAAACGTGTTTCTCCCTTTTCCCTTGCTCTTCTTTTTTTCCTTTTCTTTCTTTTCCTGATCTGTCATCTATTGAATTTTGATGAAGTCTCAATCAATACTTGCTTGTAATGTCCAGTTCATTGTTCAAATAGCAACTACAATAATTGTCCTGGTGTACAGATTAATATGTTAGGGGAATAAGAAGAGTAGCTACAATTGCAGTAATTTCAATTTTTGTGAAGAAAATCCACATCAGGATGACTTTATTAGCACTTTTCCACCAGCATTAACGTGATGGGCTGTTGGTCTTTTAATGTCCACAGCAGGAATGTTGTCACTGAAAATATTATCAATATGTAACATATAAGGTATATAATGTCCTATAAATATATCGCTATCACCTTAGAAATGAGTCACAGAATCTTCTTACATGGCTATATAAGCCTGTAAGTTGCAATCTAATTTATTTTAATTCTACCAATAGTTTCAAAAGATTTATTATGTTATGAAACTACTCAAGTACTTTGTATTTTTTAAAATTTCACAGTGCCTATGATCTCATTTTTGCTTAGAGTAATGAAATATAGCCAGATATGGAATATGTAAATTTATTTTACAGTGTTAAGCTTAGAAACAAAAAGACACAAAGTAGTTCTTATTTTTCAGTAAAACAGATAAACAAAATATCCTAGTCAAATAATGAATTTAAAAAATCAGATCTAGCCTGGTGTGGTGGCACGCGCCTTTAATCCTAGCATTTGGGAAGCAGAGGCAGGTGGATCTTTGTGAGTTCAAGGTCAGCCTGGTCTACACAGTGAGTTCCAGGACAGCTGGGGCTACAGGGAGACCCTGTCTCGAAAAAACCAAAAATAAATAAATAAATAAATATATAAATAAATAAATAAATAAATCACAGCTAATGCACTCACTTCTAATTTTTAATTTTTAGAACACTAATTTGGAGGACAATACTTTAGTCAATAAATCCTATGCACAGAGCATATAGAGTAAAAGAAATACATGTAATTTCTTTTAAAATAGTTGCAATACAGAACAGTTTTTCTATTACAAACTTTTAAAATGAATTAATAAGGTATTCTTGCAAAACACTGTAGAAGCATAATTGTGCCAACTGACCTAGAAATCTACATTATCATTACATGCAGTAAACAAAACAAGAACACCTCAATTTCAAAAGTCACCTTTTACTTTATCTGTAGTTTATAGAAAAAATAGTTAGCATGAAGGGAAGGACAAAAAGAAACTTATTTGACTGAGATGATCATTATCATCTCTGAAAAAGTTTAACTTCTTTATATGTTTTTAATTTCTAGGTATTTTCCAGATCACAAGTTACAACAGATATTCTGTGGCTTTATATTCTTCCTGTTGTAAAGAATCTGAGTAAAACATTTTTAAAGGCATTTGATTGAGCACATAATTTTTTTTTTTGGTATTTTTGAGACAGGGTCTCCCTTTAGTCCCAGCTGGCCTGGAGCTCGCTCTGTAGACCAGGCTGGCCTTGAACTCACAGAGATCTGCCTGCCTCTGCCTCCCTAGTGCTGGCACCACCACGCCTGGCTAATTTATCTATTAACTGACCCTAACAAGCAGGTTCTGATCAATAGCATCTCTGGAACACTCATTTCTCTCACCTCTCCCCTTGTGAGTCCAAGAACATTCTTGAAAATTCAATTTAGAATAAAGAGATATCGTAGATTATTCAATATATTTGAGGGTAAATGTGATTTGTGTCATAGAATTTGGACTAACTTATTCCCATGTTAAGATAAGCAAGATTTTCTTCACAATAGGTTATAATAGAAAGTTAAACATAAACATATGTACAAGCAACTTCACCACCTTCTTTTTTGCAATTTCTTTATTTTTTTACACCTCCTTCTGATATAAAAAGTGTACATACTTGACCTGCATGGTGGCACACACCTTTAATTCCAGCACTCAGGAGGAACAGTCTGTGAGTTCAAGGCCACCTTGGTCTACAGAGGGAGTCCCAGGCCAGCTGGGGCTACAGGGAGAACCAGTCTCAAAAAGACAAAAAAATAAAAGTGTACATGCTTTAAAAGGAAATAATGCTGGAACCGCCAATCATAAGCTCAAATAAACTCTTCCTTTTATAAAAAAAAAAAAAAGGAAATAATGACATTTGGATTGCCAACTATGTGATATTTACAATACCCACTAGCCCATAAAATAGAAATTATAACCTCAGTAAAAGTGAGTCATAGACATACCAGAGATGATAAAGATGAAGAAGAAGAAGAAGAAGAAGAAGAAGAAGAAGAAGAAGAAGAAGAAGAAGAAGAAGAAGAAGAAGAAGAAGAAGAAGAAGAAAGAGGAGGAGGAGGAGGAGGAGAAAGAAGAAGAAGAAGAAGAAGAAGAAGAAGAAGAAGGAGGAGGAGGAGGAGGAGGAGGAGGAGGAGGAGGAGGAGGAGGAGGAGAAGGAGAAAAGAAATTAGTAGTAATTACTTTTGGAGAAAATTATGATAGGAAATAAAAAACTAAACATGAACAAAAATATGCAACAACCTAAAAATTATGAACAAAAATATCAAAAGAATTTAAAAGAGCCACAAGGGCCAGAATCTAACAACAGCTTTCATGTAATAAAACACAATGAAATTGATGACATCAGAAACTATTTGAAGTAGAAAAAAAAAAGGACCATAAAACAGAATATATGGACTGAAAGATAGTTCAGCAGTCAAGAGCACCTGCTGCTCTTGAAGAAGATCCAGATTTAGTTCCCAACATGGCAGTTAACATCTGTCCAAATTCCAGTTCCAGGATATAAGAGGCCCTCTTTGGCTTTGTAGGACACAAGTGCATTTATGCATATGCAAGCAATTCATTTACAAACATTAAAAAGAAATCAAGTAAATGTTTTAAAAACAGAGTTAAAAATGATTCATAGAACAATGTCATGTGATACAAGGAAGAGACAGCAGACCATCAAAAATAAGAGTAAATAAGACAATTTATTTCAGAAAATACAAATTAAACATTTTCCAAAATTGAAAAGCAGTATAAATCTATACATGCAAGAAGGTAAAAGATCAAAAGAACTCTGTAAACAAAACAATAAATACAGAAACATAGTTAATCTGTTAAACTCAAGTTATTGAAGGTCGGTACGAATGTGAAAGTTTTTGGGGCAGATGAATTTGTTTAAAATGAATACATATAAGGTCCAAAACAATATTAATTACAGAATGCCTGTCAAAACAACTCAACAACAGCAATAGAATAATATCTTAAGATGAGGAAAGAAAATATTATCACCTTAAAATATTACAAAAGAGGACTCTTGCACACCCCTATACCTGCCCCACTTTTCCATAGCTTCCCTGGAATTAATACCCCTGTCATAATATTTCCTGGAAATGACTGCCTAGGCAATGCACACAACAATGATTTCAAAAGAGCAATTATAAATCTGTTAAAAAACTAAAAAAAACAATATGAAGACAAGACTGAATGAAGATTATGAATAAACAAACAGTTGGATGAAATAACTAAAATAATTCAAAACCTGAAAATAAAATTCAATAAAGAGAATCTATTAAGGAAAGTCAAACAGAAGTAAAATTTGAAATGATTCATAAACTCACACAAAAACTTAAAGGAAAAAAGAGGAAAGGAATTACAGAAAAATAGAACAGAAATACCAGATTTGAAAACAGGATCAATACATCTCTCATTTCTCACCAGAGAAGCTTCCATATGAAAAACATGGTAATTAGAACAGAGATGTCCGACAGACCAATTTTCTGGGAATAAGAGGCTCCAGAGTGCTTATCCTTAACTAGGATGTCTGTATCAAAGTTTTAAGCCCAGAATTCACTGAGGAAGAGGATAGAAAGAAGATAAAAGCCAAAGGCGGTAGACAATCACAGGGAAGCAGAGTTTTATAGACTGCTGGTTTAGTGGCTCATATGAACTCATAGCAATGGTGACAGCATGCACAAGCCCCACATGAGCTCAAGCCAGGCAAAATTCCACCATGGCTAAGGTGAGATTGGTAAGAAACCCCAAGCATATTCAATAAAGCATTGGCAAGCTATGGCTGCTGTGAGGTGGAGAGTCAGTCTTAAGGCCAGGCTCCAGACCAAATATATATATTTCATCTATTCTATTATATATGTAATAGAGTACATGAAATTGGGTGGGTGATAGTTGGAGGTTGAAGCATAAGGAGATCCAAATTGATGAAACTATGTTTTGTAAAATTTGTAGAAATTATATAAAAATGAAAAGAATTTTAGACAAAAGCCTAAAATATCATTTTTAAGGAAGAGAAAAAAACTGTCTCAAAAAAATGAGAATTTATCAAATCCACACTCAGTCTACAAGAAATCTGAAATGAAATGGTACCAATTGAAACAAAAAAACAAGGTGAAAACACAGATTCAGACAAAGAAATGTAAAGCTAAAGGAAAAAACAAAAATAAAAAGACACACTAAATTATTTATACCATTCAGTGCTTGCAGAAAAATTGACAATGATGTTTTGTAAGCTATATAATACAGATAGTAAGGGAAAAATATGACACAAAAATTGAGAAATTAATAAATAAATAATAAATAAATAATTGAGACAGATAAGTTGAAGCATGTTTTCTTTCATGCATATTATAATTAAGTGCTCATAAAAAATTCACGAATATGGGGCTGGAGAGATGGAGCAGCAGTTAATAGCACTGTATGCTTTTGCAGAGGACCTGGGTTGGATTCCCTGCACCAATGTGGAGGTTAACAAATGTCTGTATCTCCAGTTCTGGTATAAACTGAGAAGTAGATTTTAAAATTCATATGAAAATCAAAAGAATGCAGCCTAAATAATTTTAACAGTCTCTCAAAAGTTAATTTTGGGCTTTCGTAGTTCATGTAGTATGGCACCTGTTTAAGTCACCTTTATTTCCTCACTTGTGAATTCTCTTTTCAGCTCTTTACTCCATCTTTTGAGTGAGTCATTTGTCTTCTTCTTTGCTTTTTGAACAGTTTATGTATTCTGGAAGTAAATGCTCTGTGAGATTTATCAGCGCTGAAAGTTTCCTCCCACTCTCTGGGTTTTCACTTCACTTTCCTGATTGTTTCTTTCACTGTACAGAAGCTTTTGAGTTTAATAAATTCCCACTTGTAAATTGTTGACCTTATTTCCTGTGCAGCTGCTGTCTGATTTAGAAAGTCTTCTCCTAAGCCTATATCTTGTAGGCTGCTGCCAACATTTTCTTTTATCACTTCAAGTTTTCAGGTTTCATGCTGAGGTCTTTGATCCATTTGGAGTTGATTTTTGTACAGGGAAAGAGGTAGGGGTTTAATTTTATTCTTCCACAAGTGGTGATCCAGTTTTGTCAACACCATTTGCTGAAGGTGCTATCTTTCCTCTATTGAGTCTTCTTGGCCCCTTTGTCAAACATGAGGTGGCTGAAATTGTATGTGCTCAAGTTTTGGATCTTCAATTTTGTTCCATTGTTCTACGGGTCTGTTTTTGTGCCAGAACCAGGCTGTTTTTATGACTATACCCCTGTAATATAATTTGAAGTCTGTTATAGTGATCCCTCCTGTATTGCTCTTTTCACTCAGGGTTGCTTTGCCTATTCAGGGTCTTTTGTTTTTCCATATGACTTTAAGGATATTTTGTCCAAGTCTGTGAAGAAACTCACCAAGATTTTAACTGGGATTGCATCGAATCTGTATATTAGTTTAGGTAGAAAAGACATTTTTACATATTAATTTTCCTGATCCATTAGCATGGGAGGTCTTTCTGATGTCTTCTTCTTCAATCTCCTTCCGGGGTTTAATTTTTTTGTTATAGAGATCTTTGGTGTATTTGGTTAGGTTTGTTCATAGGTATTTTATTGTTTTTGAGGCTATTGTGAGTAGGAAGTTCTTCTTATATTCCTTCTTCAGTTGCTTGTTGGTGGTATAATGAAACACCTTAAAAAGTGATCAACATCACTAGTATTTAAGGAAATGCAAATTAAAACCACTTTAAGATATCTTAATCTGATAAGAGTGGCTAAGATCAAGAAAACAAATGATACCAAATGCTGGAGAGGTTATGAGGAAAGGGAAGCACTTATCCACTACTGGTGGGAATGTAAACTCTTGCACAACTACTATGGAAAGCAGTGTGGAGAACCCTTAAAAGATTCAAATAAGCCTACCATCAGACCCAGCCATACCACTCCTGGGCATATACCCACAAAACTCATCCTACCGCAGAGATACTTGCACATCCATTTTTATTGTCATTCTCTTCACAATAGCAAAGAGCTGGAACCAACCCAAGTGCCCCTCAACCAATGAGTGGATAAAGAAAATGTGATACATCCACACGATGGAATTCTATGCAGTGGTAGAGAAAGATGACATCATGAACTTTTCAGGTAAGTGGATGGACCTAGACAATATTAGGTTAAGTGATGTAACACAGACCCAGAAAATTTGTCAGTCCTATCTTTCATTTGTCAATGCTAGCACCAAGTACCTGGTTGTAAGTCAAACTGCGCAATGTTAGTGTTATATTTCTCTTTATCTGAAAGCAATTGTGCTCTTGTAATGTGAATCTTTAATGGGCGCTAGAATTAACCTATCACTTATTTTCAGACTTCGTAATTTTGGTATATGGGTGGAGGGTATGTATGCATATTATAGAGTAGTATAAAATTAAAAGGGAAAATGTGAATCCTGAAATATGATTTGGAAATAGCATACAGTTTGTTTTCAGATGATATAATTGTAGTATATGTGGGATATATATATATATATATCTCGAAGCAATACAAATTGGATGGAACAACAACAAAAGAAGTGGGACAAAGAACCTACTGAAACAGTAAAATTCTTCCCAAAACAATAATCCTCTGCTTTGATAAACTTTAAAAAGACTCAGAAAAAGATAGAAGACATGTATGGCAGAACACATGAAGTTGGGTGGGGTGGGGGATGTGGAAAGAGAAATGAGTCTAAATTGGAATGAGAAACGATGTATGAAATGCACAAAACAGCAACAAGAATATTTTTAAAAGAAAAAAACTCAAAAAAGAGTAAATGTAAACTAACACAAAAATTAATAGAATAAACCAGAATACAGAGTATGGTGTCTACTTGTGCATATATGTGTGTGTATGCAGGTTTGTGTGTATGTGATTTTGGTGTATAATGAAAGATTGGTGTAAAATAATGTTTTTCTTTAAATACTGATGTGAATGAACCCTTAATATACACCGAGGATATGGACTGGAGAGATGGCCTAGTGGTTAAGAGCACCCGACTGCTCTTGCAGAGGACCCGGGTTCGATCCCCAGCACCCATAAGGCAACTGAGAACAGCCCATAACTCCAATTCCAGGAGAACTCCAGTTCCAGGGGAATCCTACACCCTCTTCTGACCTCCGCAGCGTTGCACAACATGGGTGCACATACCTATTCATATAAATAAATAAATAAATAAATAAATAAATAAATAAGATATATATAAACACCGAGGATAAAAGAATTAACCTCAAACCTACTTCACACTATGGACAGAAAATATTCTGCAATGGATAGTAGAACTAAAGTATAGGATAATTTCACTTAGAAAACAAGAAAATATTTTCATATTAGTTATTTTCATTTTTAAAAATTTTTCGTTTTCTTTTATTTCGTGTGTCTGAGGGTTTTGACTTTTTTTCTTTTGGTATTTTTGAGACGGAGTCTCCCTTTAGTCCCAACTGGCCTGGAGTTCACTCTGTAGACCAGGCTGGCCTTGAACTCAAAGAGATCCGCCTGCCTCTGCCTCCCAAGTGCTGGGATTAAAGGCGTGTGCCACCACACCCGGCCTGGGTTTTGACTTTTAACTACCATGTAGCTGCTAGGACCCAACCCAGGGCCTCTGGAAGAGCAGCCAGTGCTCTTAATCACCGAGACATCTCTAAATCCTAACATATTTTCAATGAAATATTTCTCAAACCTTGAGTAGACATACCACTTTAAAAAGATTATTTTGAATACTATAATCAAATGAACACCTTTTGCTTTGCAAAGTTACCACTAAGAAATAAACAGGCAATCCACAGCCAGCCTGATATAATATGCTTTTCATCATTTTGTTTTTATTGTGCACTGTGAAATTATTTTGTCTCCGAAATATCCTTGAATGGAGTTTGAAAAATTACTCATTAAAATTTTGCAGAGCACTTGAGCAGACACTTGAGTAAAGCAGATGGTCAACAAACATACAAAACCTCAGCATCAAGAGTTTCAGGGAAGTACAAAGGAGGCTACAAGCTGACTGTTATGAGTCCAGCACACCAAGTGTTGTGGGTGTGTTTTGGGAATACATTTTTTATGGGACTAAAGTGCACAATCATTTGGCAAAACAATTTGGCAGTTCTTTACAAAGCCAATTTTACATATAGTGTATGATTCAGAAGAAATTCACTATTTCATTTACTATACAAACCAAGAAAAATGAAAACATTATTCGTACTATGTCTTTGTTCAGTACTTTGGCAGTTAAATTCATACAAAAATGCAAACTAAAAATAATCTGAATGTTCATCCATTCAGGAAGGAAAGGTATAAAATGTCAAATTTACTCAAGACAAACTACTTATACACAGAAAACTATGGATTAATCTTTGAAATCATTTGCAAGAGCAGCCCACACCAAAACAATGTTCTGTGGGTGTTTGTAAATGTCTGGAAAATGAGTATTTTTCTCATCAACATTGGAGTTGAGTTCCAACCAAAAAATAAAAGCATCAGCTGTCACAAAAATGGCTGAAAATTCAGATGACTCAAGCCCTTGCCCATCTTCAAGTCACCCCAGCTGGTGTGGGATGGAGCCCGCCCGAAGTGGTCCTTCATGGATGATACAAATAATTGTTATAATTTGATATAGGTAACATTTGAGCTTTATGCAAAAGTAGAACACATTGGAATGGCTACTTCCCTTTACTGAAACTAGAACAGAACTACCAAAATTCTGTGATGTAGACCGACTGTGGTTGTCAGGTACCTGAATGACATGTAGGGAAACTGATGTAAACAAGAATTCTGAGATAATGAAACTTGTCCATAGTCTGATTGTGATTGTGATTGTTTCAGTCTGAATATTGGTTCCAATGCACACTGGTGAGGTTTAACTCTCAACTTGACACAACCCAGAATCTCCTAGGATGAGAGTTAATGAATTATGTAGATAACGTCGCCCTTTGAGCATCTCTGTTGGGTATTGTCTTAATTGCCTGTTGATGTAGGAACACTAGACCATTATTGGTGGCAACATTCCATAGGCAGGAGATCCTGAGCAGTCATAGACAAAGAGCTAGCTGTGAGGAAACAAGCTTCTAGGTGAGTGCATCTGCATTCATTTATTTCTTTCCAATCTTGACTGTGGATATGGTGTGCCTAGTTGCTTGAGTTCCTAGACTGACTTTCATTCAGTACTGGACTACGCCTCAGAAATACAGCCAAATAAACTCTTTTTATCCTAAGTTCATTTTCCTCACAATATTTTATCACTGAAACAGAAATGAAACTAGAATATGATATTTCTTTTTAAAATACTCTGATCATAAAATTCAAGTGTATTTTATACTAGCATCTAATTCTTCGGTGTTTCTGTTTTCTAACTTTACCTACTACTTGAATGTTTACCACTATTTCCCTCTTTAATCTATGAAGCATAACTTAACAGTTGAATGAATAAATAAATTAGTGAGAAAATAAAACTCCTTCCCACAAAATATTTTGTTTCCCAAATGGAATCAATCCCAAACCAAATTCTACCATGACTTTCTGTATTTGTGTTTGTGTGCTTATACATGACCATGCTTGTACACATGTGTGTCTGGAGGTCACTTGTTATTGGGTGTCTTCCTCTAATGACCTACATCTTAATTTTGGAGACAGGAATTCTCATTAAATCTGTGCTCTTCGATTTGGTTAGACTAGCTGAGTAGTTAGCTCCAGGCATCTTCTTGTCTCTATCCCCCTAGTATTAGGGTTATAGCAGGGTAATTGTGCTTGCCTTTTTCCTGTGTGCTAGCAATGGAACTGAAGACCTCATGCTCATGTGGTAAGCACTTCACTGACTGGGCCAGCTTCCCAGACCCTAACAGCTTTTGCAGAGAAAGATATTTTGTCACTGCCTACATGTGGTGCTTGATACCTGGATCGGGCCAGGCCATATTTTCTTCTTTTAAATGCCATATTTTTTTCTTCAATATCTGGAATTTCTACAGACCCACTCAATCTAAAAAGAAAGTCATAGCATTCTACTTATGAGTATGTGAAGAAACATCATTATATTATAACATGAAGCAATGGAATAATGCTCGCCCACATGTGGAGAAAAACTTTAGGATCCAAAGAATGTTCTTGAACCTTGAAAAACTAAATCTCAAAGCATTTCAATGGCAAAGAAGAAATTAATTTCAATATGCTACATCTTATTTAATAATAATGTTTAAATATATACTGAAGTTATATAGTACATGATTTCCATGGTATCGTATCAGAAAGCGAGCACTTTTATTTATGTAAGAAAGTTGGTATGAATTATTTTAGATACCTAGATACCTTATAGAAAAGAAAGGTTACATCATTATAAGAAAGGGCATTGTAGTATTTTAGAGTCTCACAGGAAAAAAAATCTAATGTATTAGAATTTGTTAATGTATTATATATTCTAACTTAAACCCAACTAAAAGAGAGATGGTTTTGATAGTACAAAAGTATATTTTGAAATAAGACAGCAAGCAGGTGTTGCACATACATGCAGGCAGAATACTCATACACACAAAAATAAAAGCAATAAGTGAAATATTTTTAAAAGAAAAAATATTTGTTACTGTTTTAATTATTATCTATTTTATCTATTTCATATAGTAAATGACCATATATATATATGTGTATATATATATACATATATATATGCATGTTTAAGCTTTCTGTGTTCCAAAATTTGCCATGTGTATACCAAACCAGTTACAAACTTCTTACGCTTGCAATATAGTTAGATTTTCCTGTTTTGGTGTTACATACTTCTTTATGCTCTTAAAATTTTCTGAAAGAAAAGAAAGTGAGAACTATTACACACACATAGCAGATGAAGTGAGTCTTTTGAAGAGCAGCTACCGTGTCACATTTGTACACAGTGCCTAGGCTACTCTATAGTGAGAGCTAACCAACAAAGAGTCAGAGGGGTAAGCCATCTCAAACTCTTCAGATGTTGCTGCTCATTATTTTGTTACCTTCTGTTGGCACATGTGGAACAGAGGTACACAGCTGCATAGCTGTCTTCCTCTATTGCTTTCATCTTTTCTTGTTACTGTTTCTTGAGACTGAACTGGAATCCTGTCATTTAGGTTAGACAGTCTATCCACTGGACTCCCAGAATCTTCCTGTGCACACCTCCCCAGCACCGAAGCTGTATGTGGTGGCTTTTTATATGGATGTTTGGGAACTCGGCAAGACCTTCACATACTGAGCCATGCCCGAGGTGAGGGTGGGGATATTCAGGAAGAATTTATATTCGTGCTCACTTTTCTTCCCTGCCCTCCCATTAGGGCGTCATTCGCCCTACATTTATCCTGGGAGGACCAGACCAAAGCAGTTAAAAAAATGCTCCCCGCAAGAACACTTTGATAGTATGCTGAAGGAGACATTAGAGAAGAATCGGTCAGTCTCCACGCTTGCACTCCAGGTACAACCTGTGTAATTTGCGATCACAAATGAGTGCTACATTTCTAAGGACAAAGCATTCCACTGTCACGAAAATAAAGGGCCAACTTCCTAAACTCATATTCAACTATGGCTCAAGCTTGACTGTGTTTCCCACTTTTTCCAAAATATTGAAAATTGTAGGAAGCTTTCTTTGTAAGGAACATGTACCATGTGACCCTGCTAAGGGAAGGGAACACAGTACCTGCCTGCAGCCACTGTAGGGAGCTGGCCTCTCAGCACAGAGACCAGCCAGCTACTTCTGTAGCCTGGCCTGAGAGGTACTTCCACATCAGGCCCTTAGCCTGGGACAATGAAACATGTTTCCACTCTTGGCCGTGATTTCCCACCTCCCCAGAGACTGCTGATCCCTGGACAGGAATTTCAGGCTGATGGCTGATGCCCTATCTTCACCCTATGTCCACTCATAACACCAGCTATCCAGGTTGGTGGTCCGCACTGGGACCTCTTTCCAACCCACTGGCCACCCAAACAAAATGCAGGCCTGCTTTGTCCTGTATGTACACAAAAATTTAAAAAATGACAGCCAGGAATTCTGTAATGATGTTAATGGAGAATTCAATTTATTGGTTGCTACAGCCTGCTTTTATAAACCAAATGACATCAGTTCCCAGAGCCAATCACAGGCCTACAATTCCTCACCACTGCACACCATTGCTCCACCCAGCATCAAGCACCTAGGCCACGTTGTTTGTTTGCTCCTCCTTCGGGTGGGGTCAGAGAAATCCCCTAACTCCATTCCGTGAGGTGCCCTGAGGGGTGCTAGCTGAGAACCAGCCCCCAATTCAAACTGGATCTTCCTACAGAAAATGATATCCTATGGGAATATAGGTTGACATAAACTAAAGGCTTTAGCCTTGTTAAAATCATACATGAATATGACTAACCAAAATTCTAAAGAATAGTAAACTAAATAAATTGACCACGTAGTTGTAAAAATAAGTACTGTGATCAATATATGAAAATGTTTATTCTTTTTATCTTTTGTTATGACTTTTATTCTAACAAATCTTATTTTAAAATAATTTTCACCAGGCATGGTGACATATCCCTTTAATCCCACCACTCCAGAGGCAGAGGCAGGTGGAACTCTGAGTTCAAGGGCAGCCTGGTCTACATACTGAGTTCCAGGTCAGCTGGGACTAAAGGGAGACCTTGTCTCAAAAAGATAAAAAAAGACCAATAATAATAGTTATTATGATTATTGTTATTGTTTTCATGAACTAAGAGGCCATATTCCCAAATGGACAAACCAATAATTTTTGATAAATGTATAGTTAGGAGCCATCAACAAAATTGTAAAACTTTCCATCAGTTCAGAAAGCTTCTGTCTGGCTATTTTGTAATTATTCCCCTTTATAGGTAATTCTTCACCTTTCCCGCTCCCCCATAAACCACTGTTCTGATTCTTCCCATTAAAATAAATGTGCATATTTTTGGTCTATTCTCTATCATTTTAAAATACTATTGATAGATATCTATCTTACTGCATAAATCAGGAGTGTGATACTTTTATCAGTGAATAGTATTGCTTCATTAGTCTATGATTTATCCATTAAAAAAGATTTTTAAAGTGTTTGTGGTTTCAAATTATGAATATATACAAATAAAACTTCTGCAAGATTTTTATGGGATGTTTTGTTTGTTTTGTTTTGTTTTGTTTTGTTTTGTTTTGTTTTGTTTTGTTTTGTTTTCAGTCAGGGTCTCCTTATACACCCAGCTGGCCTAGAACTCACTCACTATGTCAACCAGGCTGGCCACAATTTCACAGAGATCTTCCTGCCTCTGTGTCCCAAGTGTAGATATTAAAGAGAATAATTGAAAAATGATGTCTGAAATACACAAAACATCAATAAAAGCACAAAAATAAATAAATAAATAAATAAAGACATGTGCCACCATGAATAGCAAGGTTTTTGAGGATATGTGTTTTCATTTAATTTGTGTCTATACCTAATATGGAATTTTAGATTTACTAACAAGTGTGCACTTAAAATGGATTTTCTATGTATATTAAGATTATCAAGAGTTTTCTTGTTAATCTTGAATAGTATATAATTGTTAAATGCTAAACAACCTCAAATTTTTAGTTACTTACTCTTTCAATCTCAGTTAAGAAGTAGTATCTATTCTATATATGTCTGTATTTAATTGGCCATTATTATATAAAATGGATTTTGGTTAATGTTCATGAGTGTCATTGGCCTGAAATTTTTTTTCCTTTTTGGATATATCAGATTTTGTTATAGAGGTAATGCTAACCTTGTATGCATGAGTCAAAAAGTATTTCCTCTTTTATCTATTTATATTGTAGATTTTATTCCATAACTCTCTTATAGATTGATAAACACTGAGCTGATTTCTAAATGTGATTCACTAGCAGTTTATTAGCTGCTTTCTATGAAAAACTGTCAACATGAGTGATGTTTCTGCTGAAAGTGAATGTTTTTCCTCACACAGATCATGAAGCTTTTATTCTATGCGGCCTCTGCAGATGGCCCCTTGATCAATCACCTACCTTTGACAACATGTATCAACTTGTTCCAGTTTCGGATGTCTCTCTCCAAGACTTATGTTGACAGTCATAATCATCATATGGAGCAAATTTCTCAGATATCTGTGAATATCATCTGTTAGTTTCTATATATTTTCACTGTGTAGAGTAGTAAAAAAGAAAAGAATGAAAATAACCATTCATTACAAAATTTCCTTCACAGTATTTTTACATCACTAACTTTAACGTTTGTGGCCAGCATAGCAATCCTCTGAATATCCAAACTTAACTAATTATAGCCAGGTTTTAAGATTATTAATTACACAATAAAAATTACTCCCACATAGCCATTCTTTCCCCAAGTGTAAATACTGATTTCTTTTCTATGAGCCTTTCTTAACTTTCATAACATGATTTATATTCCCGGCCATGTTCCATGTTAATACAAAGAACAATTTTTACAAGAAAATTGGTTTTTTACAGAACCAAGCTGAGCAAAAGAAGTACAGAGAACATTTAAAAATATATTGAAACTGCCATAAATCTTCACTTTAAGAAAGGCAGAAATCTAGTTCAATTTCAAGTTATGTTTTAAACAACTAACAATGATTATTGACATTTAGAATGCTGACCAAGAATTGATCATTGTGACAAAAAGCAGAAATAAACTTGGCAAAGCACAAAACCTATTACTGCATGTTTAATAATTCAGTTATTCGTTTCCATAGACTTCAGGTCTTTCTGTGATTCTAATACCTCAAAAAAATTGACTATAGCGCATTATATTTCATCAAAATAGCAGGTATGACTAGTAAAAGTCACAGATAAATAGCAAGCCTCATTCTTGTTCAACAAAGACAATTTACTTTTATAAGATTTACTTGAGATTTATTGTTTGGTAAGTTAAATCCATTTGCAGTACATTAACTGAATTTACTATACTTTTGTACTGACAAATTGTCAACCTGGACTTTTCGTGATCAAAATTCATCAAGATAAAAGTAATTATCGTTTTCCCATGTGCAAATCTATGGCCTATATATAGACCTTGGCCTTTGACATTTACATGAATATGCAAACAATCGTTGGCACTCATATATTTATTCAATGACATGCAGAATAAATCATATAAATGTATAATTTAGTTTTAAAAACAATGATCTAACGTGCAGAGTTTAAAAACTAATAAAATTATGAAAGGTCTATTTTTTGGTCTTTTTGAGACAGAGTATCTCTGTAGCCCTAGCAAGCCTAGAACTCATTCTGTAGGCCAGGCTGACCTTGAACTCACAGAGATCCATCTGCCTCTGCCTCCCAAGTGGTAGGATTAAAGGCATGCACCACCACACCCAGCATGAAATGTCTGTTTTTACATTAATTATATGAATACTGACATCATTCTCTGCTTGAACAATTAATATTAACAACCAATTGAAAATGAGTTTGCAATCATTAAAACTGCAGTCTTTAAAGGTATTCCTCCTCTAAATGCTATTTCATAGCTCTTGCTATGAAATCCAGGACTCAAACTGGTGGTTTTCCTGCCTCAACTCTCAGGAATGCTAAAATAATGGAAATGTGCTAACACATCCTATTTATAAGGAAATCATATGCCTGTGTATGTGTGTGTGTGTGTGTGTGTGTGTGTGTGGTGGGCTTGTATATACATGTGTATACATGCATGTTCATATGTATGAGGTGCACGTGTTTGTGGAGGTGCGTGTGCATGTGCATTTGTGCATATTGTGAAGGCCAGAAGATGATTTTCAGTGTGTTCTTCATTCATGCTACACCTTATAAACTGAGGCATGGTCTCTCACTTCAACTCATAGCTCAACAATTCGAATAGTACAGTTATCCCAGCTTGTTCTGGGGAACTTCTGCCTCTGCAGCCCAAGCCCTGGGACCACAAATGGGCCACCATGCCTGCCCTATATGTATGTGGCCACTGAGAATCCAAACTAAAGTCTCCCAATCCCAAGGATATCTTTCTACTATTCAACTTGTTTGAATTATTGTAATTTATTATGTGTCTGTTCAATTTTCAGTAGAAACATATAAAACAAACAGAACACTGCTTTACATTTACTTCAGAGCTAGCACAGCCCTAGAAGTAGCCTTTCCACAATAACAGAGATTGCGATAGAATGTACAGTGTAGATTCTATGCCAACTTTGTTGACTGAGAATTTAATACTTTTAATCTGGTAGCTCAACTTTAAGTGGAAAATTATATAAACATTATCATTTGGCATTGTCTAAAATGGATGCAGCCATAACGAATGAAAAATTTACCTCCTGTAGGGTGTAGTGGTGCATGCCTTTAATCTGAGCACTTAGGAAGCAGAGGTAGAGTCTGTAAGACTGAGGCCAGCCTGGTCCCCAAACACAAAACAAAACAAAGCAACATAAACATTAGCTCTCTCTTGTAAATTCACTTTGAGAATTTTCCTCCTCACATTCAGATCAGTCACTTAGTAGTTCACTGTGGGGGATTTTAAGCGCCTTTAAATTCTTCTTATTTTATAACTTATTTACACAAATTACTTCAACGTGGCTCTGAAGCTATACAATTTATAAAAAAGAAAGCTTACGGGGGCTGGAGAGATAGCCTAGCTGTTAAGAGTACTGACTGCTCTTGCAGAGGACCAGGGTTCAATCCCCAGCACACACATGGCGGCTGAGAACCGTCTGAAACTCTAATTCCAGGAGAACTCCAGTTCCAGGGGAATCCGAGACCCTCTTCTGACCTCCGCGGCATTGCACGACACGGATGCACAGACCTACATGCAGACAGTGCACTCATACACATACAAAAATAAACAAAATTGATTTAAAAATTAAGAAAAGAAACCTTACAAATTATGACAGGAAAATCAGAGTTCATGAAACTCTTATAAGTCAAGCACACTATCTATTTGCTTTCACATAAGAAAATTAAAATAAGTGGACGTTTGAGTTAGCTAATATTTTCAAAGATTATTTAAGATAGCTGAAATGGCTCACAACATTTTAGGTAGGGATTTCTAGACTATTCAATTCGGAAATGAAGCAATGGTGATGTGAATCTGGCTAGAGGATTATGGCTTACTGTAGACTCATATACACAAAGACATGTGGTGGACTTAAGTGTGTCTGCTCTTTTTTATAAACAGTTGACTTTCTAGTGCTGTTCAATTCATTTTTCTCTATCCCCCATTATGTCATATTGAATTACTTATGCTTCTCTACCTTTGCCACACTTACTCTGATTTTATAAATTGTGGTCAGCACAACATTGAACAGTATTATTTTGTTGTAAACTGTTTGCTTTTAGTATCGATACCAATAAATAATCACTTTTCCTGAGGAGGTTTGTTAGCCTCTGTTATGACTAGTCTGTTTCAGGTTCCTGTAACTCTTTTCTCCAATTCAGAGTCAATATACTTACATTACTCCATAGTCATTCTGAGATTTCAAGTGGAAGCCCAGAGTATTTCATAGGGTTCATTTAACTTGTCTGAAATTGAATTTGTATTTGAATTTGTAGTCCAAAATAATCTCTCTCTCTCTTTCTCTCTATTTCTGCAGTATACATGCGCACGTGTATGAGGTGAGTACACATGTTTGTAGAGGTTAGAGATGATCATTAGTTATTTATTTTTGAGATGCAAACCTAGAGTTCATAGATTTGGCTATGCTAACCTGCCAGCAAGTCCCAGGGATCCACCTCACTCTGCCATTTCAGTACTACGATTTGACAGGCAGGGTGCCTAGATTCTTATATAGCTGCTAGGAAACTGAATTCAGACCACAACAAGCATTCTACTAACTGAGTCATTCCCCCTAGCCCCCTGTTTAAATATTTCTAAAAATGTAATAATCAGCTCATTATTTTCTTGGTTCCTCTGGTCTATCGGATTTATTAGAAGATTATTCTCTCATGCACAGAGTAGGGACCAGCCAATGAAAAGAGTGAGGATTGGACACACCCTCCTCTTCTCAAGGATAGATGGTCACATTTGATTCCAAGAGAAAATGTGGAACATAGTCAAATTTTATACCTATATAATTTTGTGTGTAGTTCATGTACATTATGAATTTAATAGACTCTTGTCTGCCAAATGTGTATGCTGAAAACGTTTTATAGAAAATTGTAACACATGGGGCTGGAGAGATGGCTCAGCAGTTAAGAGCACCGACTGCTCTTGCAGAGGACCCTGGTTCGATTCCCAGCACCCACACGGCGGCTAAGAACCGTCTTTAACTCCATTTCCAGGGGTATCTGATGCCCTCTTCTAACCTCGGTGGCATTGCATGACATGGGTACACCAACCTACATGCAGACAGTACACTCATATACATAAAAAATAAATAAAAATTAAAAAAAAATTTAAGAAAATTGTGACACAAGTAAAGTTTGGAAAACAACCTCTCCCTCTGTAACCTATTTTCTTTCAAAAGAAGTCACTCATCTCTTCCAGGGCAGAGAAATTAAAAGAGAATGGAGAGGCCAGTCATATCATATAAACAAATCTCCAACATAGAGAAGGAAGAGCAAGAAATAAAGTTAACTAGTGTTGCATATACAAGCAAATGTTTCTTTAATATAGGCTGGTTTTCTGTTTGTTTGCTTTTAGAATTGTCAGATGTTCATAAACCTTTAAACAGTGATGAGAATTTTCTAGGGGAATATTCAGCCTTTTAAACAGAATTGTTTACTTAAAAATAAAATTTAAAACATCATTCCATGGTTCATAGAAAACTTGTAGCATAAATATGGAGTGTGTTTTCAACATGCATAAGCAATATAGATTATTTTGTTTCATCCATATGTCCAAAGTAATATTGTGGGCTGTGTGCACTTTGAACAGATAGCCAAAATGATTGAAAAGGAAATATTTGTCAAATGAATTTGCTTTAGAAAACTACACTGGAGAGATCTTTCCTTGGTACTTTGACATAAAGAACAACTTACCAGAAAAAAATTATATTATAAATTATATATAAAGTATATTTTTGTATACCTTTTGTAGATATTTCGTATACCTGTTGTATACATTTTGTAAGAATGAAAATTCTTTGCAACTGCTTATAATAATTGGCTTGTTTCTTTAGTCCTTCAGTTTGAAGTGTATCCTGCATGTTGTAACAAATATCAAGGCAGGTGTGTTAGTCGTTTCTCTATAAAAATTTGATTTCATTCTTAGTGTGCTATAAGTTTAGTTATCAATGTATTATTAATTAGAAAGTATGTGGCTAGAGAGATGGTTCAGCCTTTAAGAGCACTGGCTGTTCTTCCAGAGGACTTGGTTTCAGTTCCAAGCACCAACGTGGCAGCTAGCAACTGGCTTTTACTCCAGTTCCATGGCATCTAACATCTTCTTCTAGCCTCCACGAGCATGGCATAACAGGGGTACACTTTCATTCATGCAGGCAAAACACTCATTATATATGATATTATAATTCATTTGGGAATTTTAATCATAGTTACAGGACTAAATCAAATCTGTATGGATCAGTATTTATTTTCTGAAAATGAAAACAATTAGAAACAAACTGTGAAATAAAGGGTCTATAAATTTATCAGAAGAAATATCACTAGAGAAGTACTTTGTCTTTTCAATGCATTTCTATGACTTAGGCCCAATTTCACTATTCCGTGTCTTGTAGCATAAGAGATTTCACAACAAAAGGATATGGTAGCCAAATTAATAAGCGTGTCTTACAAAGATCATATAGGGATATTGCTATGGCTTAGAGGTGTTCCTTATGAAGCACATGTTGGAACTTAATTCCCAAACAATACTATTTAAAGGTATTGTTTTGGGGTGTGATGCGGCCCTGAAGATTCTTCTCTAAAGAAAGGGATTAAGTTGGATGTGGAAGCAAATACCTTTAATCCCAGGAGGCAGAGGTACTAGGATCTCCATGAGAGTGAGGTACTAGATTCTCTATGAGAAAGAGGCTCCATAGGGAGCTCCAGGCCAACAGGGGATATAGAGAAACACTGCTTCAAAAATGGGGGTGCATTAAGATTGTTATTAAAGAGGTTTCATGGAGTGTTCATTACCATTTTTCTCCATTGCCTTTCCACTTTCTGACATGTCAAAATATGTGTTTCTCTACAGAAGTCAGCGGTAAAATTCCAGCATGGGAGTCCTCTTCAAACAGCAATGCCTTTGTATTAGATTCCCCAATCTCCAGTCAGTGATGAATAAATTTCTGTTCCTAATGAATTACTTAAGTGTATTTTGTTATGGCAGTGCAAATGAAATTAAGACCCAAGAGACCTCAACCAGATCATCAGCAAAAAAGAGTAACTAGGAAGCCATTTTAGAAAGCACCATCAATAAATATGAACTATTAGAGTAGTATCTACCACACATTTTAGACATCCTTAATCTTTATGAATCTCTGTTTTTTTTTTCCACAGATGCTTTAGCTAAGAGTTTTATATGGTACCTGTATTCACTTTATAGTAAGGAGAGAAACTTTGAACTCAGATTATCAATCAATAAGACTTTCACCAAATGTGTTGAAATTAAACAAGGAACTCGAATGAGAGAGATGCTATTTGTAAGTAAAATTATATAAAAAGGAAACTTTGTACAGACCGTAGAGACAGAAAAAAGTCTTAATGGAAACTGGTTAATAAGGATTTATTGTGATTACATAACATTTGAAACAGATGTTGATAAACGCTAATCTCAGAAACTAAATTATTACAGTTGTGAATGTTCTGTAATTCAAGAAAGAAATATGAGAGGAAATAATGACTAGAAAAACACAAGAGGTTTAATATGACCAGAGAGAATAAATAGTTTTGAAATAAAGAAAATTATGGCAGCTGTGCATGGTGGCACACACCTATAACCCTAGAACACCACAGACTGAGATAGGAGGATCACAAATATGATGACAGCTTTGTCTGTTTCTAAAGAGAACAATAAAGAGATAAGAAAAAATTAAACAAAAATCTATGGGATTAAATTGTTGAGCATGCTGATATAATTTATTTCATAATTTAATTTTTTGGTTTTATTTAATCAACCATTCTACAAATTTTTATTAATGTTCCTTATGTTACAGATGAAAACCAGCCAAACACTGCTGCTAAGTAACACAGTGCCAGACAGGACAAATTTCCCTTTGAGTAATTGGTGAGGGTGGTCTAAGAGACTCCAAAAATAACATAGGCTATTGCCAAAGCTAATGGTTATTTTCCAGAACTGGAAAAGAGGACATACTTCTGATACAGGACTTGGAGAAATGAAGCAGGAATTGACCTGGAAGCCTGAAATTTAGCTGCATAGTACTAAATGGTAATATGTGAACTGCTAACCAGTGTTCTAACCCAGCCCTGAAGCCTAAAAACTAAGTGGACCAACATGGCAAAGCACCTCTATTAGTGCAGTAGTGGCACAATTATCAGGGGGGTGGAAGATGGAGGGTAATCAACAACTCTCTAATTTGACTTAAAGCCTTCTTAGTGGGAGTTCACTCATAGATGGCACTGAAAACACAGCAAAACACACATGGCTTAAGAGGTCATAGATATTAAAGAAAATCCCATCTCTGTCATATTTCTAGACAAATAAAATTTCTTACCATACAGTAAGTATGGATCCTTATATTTACAGACAAGTACACCACATACCAGTTATCAAAGATGCTTCTTTTGCAGCAGACGTAGGCTACTGAAAAATTCTACAACTGCTCAGACACAGAGAATATACATCTGAGAGATGCCCATTCCTTTTTTTTAAAGAAATAAAAAAGCACTGCTAATTCACTTTTTCTTAAACTCTCCAAATCACCAACTTTCCTAAGTTAATTTGGGGGGGAGGGGGGAAGAAACACCATCAGGAACTTCTCTCCAGAATGTTCATTCCTCCAAATGTCCAAATTGTAGGTCTACTGAACCCAAAACCAAACTCCAAAAACAAAGCCCACAGAGATAAAAAGTAATAAAAATCACATTGGGGGGGGCAATGCATTTCGCGGTCTGCTGTGCTATCTAATTGTCCTTCGGCTGACTTTCAAAAAATTAATACCTTAGCTCACCAAAATATACATTTTTCTCATTGGCTTTTTTAAATTAAAAATAATAATTTAAAAGAGGAAAACACTTGAAGGAATTCACAATCAATTGCTCAACTCATTTCTGATGGCATATTCAGCATTTGGAGGTCAGGAAGGTGACTCGCAGCACATATTAGGGGATGTCCATCTTCAAGACTTAGCCTTCTTCCAAACAGTGTAGAATACCCACAATTCCAAGTATGAAGGGACACAGACAATCTCCTTTGAGAATTCCACAGGACAATACAGGTGCCCCAGCTGTTCTTCATAGAGCAACAGGGCTTCAGTCAAATTGACACAGTTGCCCTGTGTGAAATATTTCCCATCCTTTTTCAGTACTTTCATTGAGAGGTCAAGGATCAGTCTGAGAAATTCCCATGTGGAATCTTCTTCTGGAGATGTGGAGATTGGCACAGCTGTCAAATCATTAATCACATAACCAAACTCTTTCCCTTCTTTGGCATACCTCTTCAGTACTGGAATACAGTCTTCTATGAGAACCTGATAGCAGTCCTCTGTAAGATTGTGTAAGACATCACCGCATATTCTTCGCATATATTTCTTACATCCATCAATCACCATTTGGTCAATCTCTACCATGGTGACCATCTTTGGTTTCAGTTTGACTATTTCATATAATATGCCCCCATCTCCGCCTCTAAGAATTAGTACATCTTTACCAGTGTAATCTTCTTTGCCACTGCCCATGATGGCCCATGTATATGCCAAGTCACTCTCTGCCAAATTAACACACCCACTGAGGATGAGAATATTTCCAAACTGCTTTGAGTGTAGAATCTTAATGTTCTGATACAGGGAGTCTTCATCATATACTACTTCATCTATGTCATACTCAACCAGGCGCCCATCAACAGTGGGCCAGTATCTGTCGATGGCTCCTCCTCGAACTACAGGTGGTAAATGCTTCACCCGCCCAGTATTGTCCTGACTCAGTTCTTTCATTTTTTTCTTCTATTTTGTTCAAAAGTCTGTCAGTTTCTTGTTTGCCTTGTGCGTCACTGTCATAATTCTGAAGGTCCAGTAACACCAATCCATGGGGATAAATTCTCAAATTGGCAAAGCTGCCATTTTTGTTCGTGTATGTTGCTAGACAACCATGGTCCTGCCAGGTGTGCACCAACTCCACCATCCCCTGCTCCTGGAAAATGGACTGGAGGCCTTCAGCATACTGTGCCTTGCTGCTGCCATAGTGAGGCGAGGCCCTTTGCCATGCCTGGGGAAGGTGACCATGGGAGACTCGGGGACCACGCAGAGTGTCAGGCTGCTGCCGGCGGGCGAGAGATGCCCATTTCTAAGTGACACATCTACACTTGAACCTCTACACCTAATGTTCAAGGAACATAGCAGAACAAGGGTAGTAAGAAAACTAGTCCATCTCTCAACTCTCCCCAGTGAAATTTCCTTATGCAGCAGAGTGTGATGCACACAGAAAATACAACTGGCCAAATGTTAGAGAATAAGAGACTTTAGAGTGTGTGTTTCTGGGGTTGGAGACATGGCCTAGCGGTTAAGAGCGCCAACCGCTCTTACAGAGGATCCGGGTTTGATCCCCAGCACCCACATGGCGGCCGAGAACCGTCTGAAACTCCAATTCCAGGAGAACTCCAGTTCTAGGGGAATCCAACACCCTCTTCTGACCTCCGCGGCATTGCACTTAACGGGTGCACACACCCGCATGCAGACAGTACATTCATACACATACAGAAATAAATAAAATTTTAAAAATACGTAGTAGAGTGTGTGTTCCTGGATAGGACCCTATATTGAACCACTTCTATCCACGGCTCAGGGACCACAGGGTCCTGAAGCAGGAGGCAGAAAGATTTTAACAGCCAGGGCTGGTTCACAAATATAGGGAAAAATAAGCATTTAGGCCACTGGAAGCTTGCACATTTGAACTAGTGGAAGTGGTGGCACTGAGCTCAGGACCGATGACAATTCATTCAGACAAGGGCCTACAGCAGAATGAGGTATGCGTGGCAGGCTGACCTCATCTGGGAAGTACTAGAGACTGATTACTACTGGGGGAGGGAGAGGAGGCCTTACTTGAGATCTCAAGACAGACTGACTAGGTAGATTCCAGAGGATGAATTTATACTGAAGGATGTCTGGGTAAAAGCGCTGGACTGGATAGAACTTAATATGTTTGGCAATTGAGGCATGGGGGAAGCGGGTCTGAATTTCTGTTGTATGAAATGTATAAAATCTCAATAAAAATAAAAAAGAAAAGAACAGGGGGTTGGAGAGATGGGCCAGTGGTTAAGAGAATGGACTGCTCTTGCAGAAGACTTATGTTCAAATCCAAGTACCTACATGGTGGCTAACAATCGGCATGCAGCAATTGATAAGTATGTCCTCTTTTATAAATCTATAAATCTATCTCTTGTGGGGCACGCGTCCTGGAAATGTGTGAACAACCTCATTCCAGATAAGAAACCCACCACAAATCAAAGTAACAATTGCCCCAAAGTCCAAGTTGGTAATACAAAGAGTTTATTGGCGATACTTATAGGAGTTAGCAGTGAGGAGTTATTAATAGAGCATAGACCATTCAAAAGCAGCTGCAATGAAGTCCCATCTCAGCCTAGGTGAAAACTAGAGCTCTGGAACTTATCTAAACACAACTTTTAGAAAGCTCTATGGGTTGGAGCCTCTCCTCATCAGTCCTTACTGCTTATATAAGGATGAAGAACTTCGTGCGCCTGGTAAGTTTCAGGGACTTCCTTGGACTTTGAGTCCCTGAGTCTTAAGGAATTCCCCTTCAGGATAAAAATGTTTCAAATTTTCAGAAATTATTACACAGTACCACCATTTACAATTTATAACAACCTATGTTAAAAGTTTTCCAATCATCCTCTTTTATATATAAACGTTAGGTAGTGAAAGTTACTTTCCTACAATTGTCACCATCCTTTACAATTTATAGTGCCCTATGTTAAAAGTTTTGCAATCATCCTCTTTTATATATAAACAAGTTAGGCAGTGAATGTACCTTTCCAATTTCAACCACCCTTTAAGTCCATCATGCTAATTTCAAATCATTCATGCCTCAGTATAGGAACTCAAGAACTACATAAAAACGTGCTTCCGGGCTGGAGAGATGGCCTAGCAGTTAAGAGCGCCAACTGCTCTTGCGGAGGACCCGGGTTCAATCCCCAGCACCCACATGGCGGCTGAGAGCCGTCTTTAACTCCAGTTCCAGGGGAATCCAATGCCCTCTTCTGACCTCTGCAGCATTGCATGACACGGGTGCACAGACCTGCATGCAGACAGTACATTTGTACACATAAAGAATAAATAAAATTTAAAGAAAATTAAAAAAAATGTGGTTCCAACTCAAATCATTTCAATAATTACCAATGATATATTGGTAGACATTCAGGTATTAAAATACTACTTTTCACTACTTATATTATGACTATAAAAGAATGAAGTAGCTGAATCTGGTAAAATGTTTTCAGATTTTTATTCGTAACAGTTCTTTATTAAGTATAATTTAAAACACAAGCATAAACTTTTCACTTCTTCAGTGATTAATTATGGGCACCATCGGGACTGGAGAGATGGCCTAGCGGTTAAGAGCGCCGACCGCTCTTACAGAGGACCCGGGTTCGATCCCCAGCACCCACATGGCGGCTGAGAACCGTCTGTTAACTCCAATCCAGCAAGAGAAACCTCAGTTCCAGGGGAATCCGAGACCCTCTTCTGACCTCCGCGGCATTGCACGACACGGGTGCACAGACTTGCATGCAGACAGTACATTCATACACATACGGAAATAAATAAAATTAATAAAAAAAAATTTAAAAAAAAAATTATGGGCACCAGCGGCATGTTTATATTTGAATTATAGAGTGTCAGATTTATTTTCCAAGATGCAAGAAAAACTGCATCTTTTAATTAAATTTAAAGTGTCTACCAGGGGCAATAATATTCTACGAGATATGGACAGTAGCATGTTAAGAAGCAGGGCATGTAGTCTCATAGGTCGTTTTTGTATCAACTTGATTTTTTAAATGAGTATGATGAGCAATGGAATGCATGTACCCATTACAAACTTACTTAGCTAAAATGACTGTTAACGAAACCCAAAATAATAATGATGAACATGATCTGATTGATTTTTGATGATTTTCCTACATGCAAATATGAAAACATCTTTGTTAATAAATGTTCCATTTCTATACATTCTCTTAGACTGATTTTTTTCCGTTTAAATTTGCTATTTTCTGAGTCCCATTTATATGTGCAAAATTCATGACCCCAATGTTGAATAATTTATATCCTTATGATATTAGATGAAAGGATAAAATAAATTACTTGTGTATGAAGTTCTCAAACAATAAAAGAATATAAAATGTATTTTTTTCTTTCCAAAGCAAATTCTGTAGGACTTTTCAAACACGCTTGAGACTTAGATAGTAATAAACCTTTGGAGAAAATAAATCACAAGTTAGGTATCACCAACTGAGATTCTCATTCTACTGTTAATCTGTTGATTTGTTAATTGTTTCCTTCTAGACATAATCATCTAGCAAACATATATTAACTACCATTTCTATTGCTCTAAAATACGTTCATTTCCTTTGGAGCACATAGGGCTTGGAAGCTAATAATTTCATTTTGGAAAGATAAATACTTCATACATATATTTATACATATGACTAATACAAAGAAATGATCCAAAGAAAAGAAAATCAACTCTCTGAAAGTCAAAAGGAGAATAGAGGCAGTATTTTATTAGAGCATTAAGAAATGTTTGAGGTCAGCACTGTTGTGCTATAACATCACTAAAAGGATTGCAGAGAGATGTCAGAAATAGTTCAACAAGTTCAACAATACCCATTGAATTATTTAAATCTGCAAATACATACTGGATCAGTACCACCCAGAAAAACAGAAAAATAATGTTTACTTTAAAATTAATTTTTTATGGTTTATAAGTAAGTAAGCATGTATTTGGAGTATTGTGGGAAAATTGTACCTCCAGGACTGTTCATGCAATGCGGTAGAAGTACTGAAGAAAGAACAGTAAATTCTGGAAATGGCAAGGATAACAGCAGGTCCTACTGAAAAATTCATATGGATCCCCTCTGTGTTTGGGAAAAGGTGGTCCAAGAAGTAAGTAGGAAAAGCCAATCAGACTAGAAATGAGTGTGAAGCTGAAGGATCATGAATACAGATGGAGAACATGATCCATGTAAAGGAGGTGAAGGACACACAGTATGGAAATGGTTACTAAGAAGCTCAGCCTCACATGAAAGCTTATGAGAAACCTTTAAATTCACACAGACCTTGCAAGGAACGATGGATGATAATTTACTGAAATTCCTGAAGAAATAAAATATTGTTTTGTGTTTATGGTTATTTCATTCTGTTTTCTTCCTTTTATTTTTTATAATTCTTATAATGCTGTACATCATGTATATGACTTATAAAGAAACAAATACAAATATTTTGAGGAAAAATTAAGGTCATAGTTATTAATGATGGAAAAGAATTCTAGAAGGAATATGAGATTGTGGTAAGTAATCTATAGTTAAAGAAAAGGAGCCTAGGCACCAGACCATAATTTGAATGTATTGCATCTGGAGACCCATATTTTAAATAATCAAATTCACTATCCATATATGTGAGTATATAACTGATGTAACCACAGGAGTTAGGAAAGTGGAAAGGAACCATGGTGTTGATGAGAATGGAAAGTACAAAAGAAGGAGATGCCAGGAGACAGTTGTTACCAAGGGAGGAAAAGGTAAAGTGGGGATATTTAATTGAGAGAAGAAGAGAGAGGGTTATACATGGAACCATAAAAAGAAATAATGAAGGCAGAGTAACCTGCCTTGACTGATTAGATGACTACCTCATTCATTGACCATATATTCAAGCCAGATGTTACATTACATTCTTCAAACATCTTATTTAATCCCCATTGACATTCTTCTAATCTTAGTTATGGGATTAAAATTAGGTTTAGGAGTGCATAGAGCTTAGATCGAGGATTTCCTAGGACAACCTGAAGCACAGAGTACAGGCATGCAGACTAAACAGACATAAACACACACTACCCCAACTGGAATTGCCAAGGAGGGAGTATCCAAGTGGATAATTTGGGGAACCTTCAGAACAGAAAGGGAAGAGTGAATTAGACTTCCAATAGAAAGCCTAAAACTTAGACAAGTCAACACTCCACAAACAAGGAGGGAAAAAAAAGTCATCTGAAGGAAGCAAGCAAAGCAAGGTTCAACACAGTGAAGAGGCATCTGGGATTCTCTTTGGAATACAGGCAAAGAGAAACCCACATAACAGGGACATGAAGAAGAGACAACATGGGAAAGATGCAGGATAATTCCACACCAAACTCTACCAACACTGTGGGAGATTCCTACAGTGAGAGCCCTCTGGGCATAGCCCAGGACATAGATCTCCGAAGAACAATTGAGGACATACTCAAAGAAGTCAAAGACCATAAAGAACAAGTCAGAGAACTAAGGAGAGAGAATGAAAAACTCAAGAAGTACCTAGAGAGAGAGATTGAAAAATGCCAGAAAGAACGAGAGGGGGAAAATGACAAACTCCAGAAGGAAGTGGAAACACTGAAAAGATCCCATGTTGATAAAGAAAAGGAAACCAAACAGTGAAGCAAAGGGCTACAGGAAGAGATTGAGAAGCTCCCAAAGGAAGTGAAAATACTAAAGAAATCACAAGACGAAATGAAAAAGGAAATCAAGCACTCATCCAATCAAGAGGAAAGGAATGGAAAAAGCCTCAGAAGTAGAATGGAGGAAACAGAACAAAGAATATCAGACCTGGAAGATAACATAGAACAACTAAAAACCTCAAGTAAAGATTATGAAAAATTTAAAAATACACAAAAGTGGAACAAGCAGGAATTGTGGGAAACTATGAAAAGACCAAACCTCCACATCATAGGAATAGAGGAAGGAGAAGAATCCCAAGAGAATGGTATTGATCAGATCTTCAACAGGATAATCGGTGAAAATTTCCCCAAACTTAAAAAAGATAAACCAATACAAATACAAGAAGCACATAGAACTCCAAACAGACAAGATCAGAAAAGAAACTCTCCACACCATATCATAGTTAAAACGCTAGACGACCAAAACAAAGACAAAATTCTGAAAGCCACAAAAGAAAAATGACAAGTTACATATAAGGGGAAACCTATCAGAATTACAACTGACTTCTCAGTGCAAACTATGAAAGCAAGAAGAACGTGGAGCAAAGCATTCCCAGTGTTAAAGAACAACAGATGCCAACCCAGGTTACTATACCCAGCAAAAATGTCTATTATAATTGAAGGAGAGAGAAAAATCTTCCATGACATAAACAAGATGAAAGAATACATGTCTGGAAAACCAACCATTCAGAGAATACTTGAAGCAATTCAGAGGACTGAAGAAAGAAGTATATATCCCCAGACACCCAGAAAGAGAAATTAATAAAAGCATAACTGCAGAGGTAGAAACCTAGACAAAAAACACAAATGGATAATAAAGTGAAAGGAAACACCACACACCTATCAGTTATAACCTTAAATATTAATGGAATTATATCCCCAAACAAAAGACACAGACTGGGAGATTGGATTAGGAAACAGAACCCATCTATATGCTGCCTAAAGAAATGCATCTTACCTTCTAGGATAGGCACCACCTTAAAGTGAAAGGATAGAAAAAATTATTCCAAGCAATAAAAAATAAATAAATAAAAAATAAATAAATAAATAAATAAATAAATAATAAATAAATACATAAATAAATAAAAAAGAAAGCAGGTGTTGCTATTTTAATATCAGACAAAATAAACTTCAAAGTAAAAGAAATCAGAAGAGACTAAGAACAATTCACCATGAAGATTTCACAATCATGAATATATATGCACCAAACTCTGGTGAACCAAACTTTATAAAGAAAATTCTCCAGGACCACAAGGTACAGATTAACCCCAGTATACTCATAGTAGGGGACTTCAATACCCCACCAAGACCTTTGGACAGGTCAACAGGACAAAGAATAAACAGAGACATATCTGAACTGAATGATATGATACACCAAATGGAACTCACAGACATCTACCAAATATTCCACCCTAATACCAGAGAATACACTTTATAATCAGCACCCCACAGAACATTCTCCAAAATCAACCACGTACTGGGACACAGAAGAAACCTCAACAAATACAAAAAGATTGAAATAATTTCATGCATTCTATCAGACCACACCGCAATAAAGCTCACTATCAACACCAGGATAAACCCTACTATCTACAAGAATACATGGAGACTAAACAACACACTCCTTAATAATGAATGGGTCAGGGAAGAGATAAAGAAAGAAATAAAAGCATTCCTGGAACTGAATGACAATATAAATACAACACAACAAAAACCTGTGGGATACTTTAAAAGCAGTCCTAAGAGGTAAGTTTATAGCCTTGGGTGCCTACATTAGAAAAATAGAAAGAGCACAAGTGAATGATCTAACACTGCAGCTAAAAGCTCTTGAGAGACAAAAACAGATGAACCCTAAATGCAACAGACAGGAAGAAATAACAAAACTCAGAGCAGAAATCAATGAAATAGAAACGAAGAAAACAATACAAAAAAAAATCAATGAATCCAAAAATTGGTTCTTTGAGAGAATAAATGAGATAGACAGACCACTAGCACAGTTAAGCAAAAGAAAGAAGGAACAACTCCAAATCAATAGAATCCATGATGAAAAGGGAAATATCACAACAGACAAGGAAAATATCCAGACAATCATATGGGAATACTTCAAAAACCTATACTCTACCAAGTTTGAAAACTTAGAAGAAATGGATGAATATCTGAAATCGTGGTAGTCACCAAAGCTCAACCAAGAAGAGATCGATAGCTTAAACACACCCATAATATATGAAGAAATTGAAAATGTAATAAGAAAACTCCCAACTAAAAAAAGCCCAGGCTCAGAAGGTTTCATGCCAGAATTCTATAAAACATTTCAAAAAGACTTACAACCATTATTACTCAAATTGTTTAGAAGGATACAAACAGAGGGAATTCTCCCAAATTCCTTCTATGAAGCCAGCATCACTCTATTACCAAAACCAGGCAAAGATACAACTAAAAAGGAGAATTATAGACCCATCTCTGTAATGAACACAGATGCAAAAATTCTAAACAGGATACTGGCAAATCGCATACAGACCCACAACAAGAAGATCATCCATCATGACCAAGTTGTATTCATACCAGAGATGCAGGGATGGTTCAACATACGAAAATCAATAAATATCATCAAGCATATAAATGGACTGAAAGACAAAAACGACGCGATCATCTCAATTGATGCAGAAAAAGCCTTTGACAAAATCCAGCAGCCCTTAATGCTTAAAGTCCTAGAGGGAATTGGATTAGAGGGATCATTCCTCAATGTAATCAAAGCCATATACAGGAAACCCACAGCCAATATCATCCTAAATGGGGAAATGACAGAAGCATTTCATTTAAAGGTAGGAACTCGGCAAGGCTGCCCCCTG
>VZQC01003540.1:989185-1150202 GCA_009823505.1 Rhizomys pruinosus
ATGCCTGTATATCCCAAATCTAATTGGCTATTAGCTCTCTCCTTGGAGGAATAACCCACGGCTGATGCCACAAGCTTACATCCTCTAATGGTTAGGAGATATTATAAGCCACCCTGTCATATTTTACAGAAAAAATTGTAATTCATGGATTAACATACCATCCAAACATCTGTGTCTATACCAAAGTAACCTACCATAACAATTAGTACTGTTTAAATACCTATATATTTAATTGCTTGTGCTTCATTAGTAGGATTGAAAGTTATGCCTGGACAAACTGTCAGCCCATGAAATGAAACAGCCAGAATTGACCAGAGACCAAGACAACAGCTCCAGAGAAAGTAGACTCTTTTGCTTCTCATCCACCTGTGCCCCTTTTCTAAGCCTAGGGAACAATCTGCGGAAGAGGGGGCATGGTAGAATGTAAGGGCTGCGATTGGGGTGAATGGTGAAACTACAGCAATATAGTCTGGACACTCATTTGATCAACTTTATTGAACATACAAGACCCCCCCCCACTGCGCTGGATGGTGGGACCCATGAGCTGTGTGGGTTTGGGCACAACTGCTTGCAAATTGGTTTTACATGAAGGATGCTTGTACTCATAAATTATCACTTATTGTTAAAGAAATGAAAAAAAAACAGAGAGAGATGCAGGATAGTTATGGCAGAATGCATGATCTGGGATGAGCTGGGGTGGGGTGGGGGGAAGGGAAAGGGATATATGCCTGAACTGAATTGGAAAATGATGAATGAAATACACAAAGCATCAATAAAAAATGAAAATAAAAAAACAAGGAAAGAAAAAAGCAAAAGAAAGAAAAAAGCTTGTAGAGAATTTTGTGAGCTGAAGATTTTTTACAACAGCAAGGCTGCTGGACACACTCGTGCAGAATTCATCTATTGAGATGACAGTATATTGCTGTGGAATCTGGAGGCACAGACTCTGTGAACTACTCCCTCAAGAAACTCCACCATCACCAGATGTGAAGGTGATGATTAGCCCTCCTCATTCTCCAAGGCATGAGCCCCACCAAAACCAGCAAGGGATTTCACTCTCCTTCAAATATCTCCAAATAGCATCACCACAAGGAGGTCCCTGGGCTGGGAAGGAAGTGCTGTTTAACTATACAGGAAAACATAGCTTGGAAGAACAATAAAGTCTCACTGTGTTTGCTTCAAAAAAAAAAAAAGAATTTCCTTTAAAATTTTGACTTTTGCTATGTATGTTTATAACTGGGGTATTAGTAGAATAGGTATGCAAAGTGGTGCAATCCAATCAGTTTTGATATACTTCTAGACTGTATTTGTATCATTGCAAAATGAGACATTAATGGTATTTTTTCTGTCTTATTGTAGACAGACAATATTTGGATAACGATATTATGCTGTGATTTGACAGACTTTTTTGAAGCTATTTTCATTCTATGTGCATGTTTTGCTTCCATGTTATCTGTGCACACCTCATGTGTGCCTGGTGCCAGCAGAGGTTGTTGGACCACATGGAACTTCAGTCCTAGGGATGACAAGCTTACATGTTGATGCCAGAGATCAGTAAGCATTCTCAACATCCAAGTCATGTCTCCTCCCCTATGATCTTTTTTTACTTATTTTTCCTTGGGATAAATAATTTCTAAACACAAATCATTCCCTTTATCATGTCAGTAAAGTCAAATGAATAAACAATCAATTCCCCCATGATGAAATGCACATAAATGGGATAAATTTTGTCTCCTGTATTTCTAATCAAATACAAATAAATATGGGTTGACAGTGCTAAAATTTGAAAGAAAACTCATAATGAACTAAACAGAGTCTGCATGAAACCCTTTAAAATCACTTATACTTATCTCTGTAATAACAGAATATTACACTGTCAAATTTACATATTCATCATTCACTGCTATCACTTGTAGACTTTCTTTTTTTTTTTATATTTCTGTATGTGTATGAATGTACTGTCTGCATGCAAGTGTGTGCACCCGTGTCATGCAATGCCGCGGAGGTCAGAGAGGGTCTCAGATTCCCCTGGAACTGGAGTTCTCCTGGAATTGGAGTTTCAGACGGTTTTCTGCCGCCATGTCGGTGCTGGGGATCAAACCCCGGTCCTCTGTAAGAGCGGTCGGCACTCTTAACCACTAGGCCATCTCTCCAGCCCTCACCGCTATCATTTGTAAAAAAGTCTCTGAGATCATTCTCCTGTAGAAAGAGGAGAGACTTGGAAGATATTTCGGCTTTGTTTCAACGCTCAGTTAACAGGATTGAAACTGAAAATGCCATTATGGTATATAGTAGTTTTATTGGTTGTTGTTCTGAGAAGGAACCCACTAGGTAGGCCAAGTTATCTCCAAGATTACCATTCTCCTGCCTTTAATATTGTGCCCAGGGATATAAATCACACATGCTGCCCTCACCAGCATTCTAAATTGCATTTGCAAGGCAAAAGGTAGTATATCAAATTTCCATGTTTTAGAACAGTTTTTTTTTAATTTTTGAAAATTTTATGCATCTGAGTGTGTCACTGAATGTATGTAGGTGGACCCATGCCCTGCAGTGCAGGCAGAGGTCAGAAGAGGCCCTCAAATTCCCTGAAACTAGAGTTAGGATGATGATTAACTGCCATGTGGTGCTGGGAATCAAAGGCAAGTCCTCCAAGAGCAGCCAGTACTGTAAACTGCTGAACCATCTCTCCAGACTCACAGTTCCATATTTGGGCACAAATCCAATATCATGGTATCTCCTACTCATTATTTGTTAGCTGTAATATATTAAACAGCATTGTAAAATGAAATTCAGAAGATATTTTTGAGATCCAATAAGAAAGTAATGAACAATACTAGATAACTGCTTTTTTTTTCTTAAATTGATAGTCATTATGTTGGTCAAGCATTCCAAGAACACTATCCACATTCCCCAGGTTCATTCAGTAAGTTATTTGTCATGTTGCTTCAAAACACTATTTCTGTAGAGAGAATACATCAAGAAATTGGCCATTCTGCCAGATAAAAAGCATTTCTCAACATGACCCCCACCTCTCTCTCACGTACTTTTCCAGAATATGTTCTGTTGCATGGTCAGAAACCATACAACCATTTGGAGAAAATACAGAGTTCTTAGTTTTTGATGATTTAGGCATAAAAACCTTTCTAAGAATAGCTGAATAGCAGCAACCAAATATAGAAATCTACTTCGAGAAATTTGGATGGATTTCTCAGGATTTTTGTTGAAACATCAAAAGAATCCATGGTGAATACTGACTCAGTACCATAGGGTGAGATATTACCCACGCCAAACTTTTCCATGGTGACTTTAGGCATCTGTAGATGAATACATAAAAGTGTACACAGTACACAGTGGGATGGGAGAGATGGCTCAGCGGTTAAGAGTGCTGACTGCTCTTGTAGAGGACCCGGGTTTGATTCCCAGCACTCACATGGAGGCTGGGAGCCCTCTTTGACTCCAGTTCCAGGGGAATCTGACACCCTCTTCTGACCTGGTGCACGACATGGGTGCACCAACCTACGTGCAGACTGTACACTCACACACATAAAAAATAATAATAAAAAAATTAAAAAGTACACAGTGAAATTAAGTTTTAAATATTTAGCTTGTCACCTCAGTAAAGTTTCTAATCAAATCTAGTATTAATAACAATTATCTCAAGTTCCCATTTCCACTGACTTTGATGATAGATTGTAGAAAACTCTTGATAATGTTTGAGAAACTATTATGACAATTATATAACTATTCTAAATGTATTAATAAATGTAATAATACATTAAAATGCATGTAATAATAATTATCATTTATAATAATAACTATTTTTTTTGTCTTTTCGAGACAGGGTCTCCCTGTAGCCCCAGCTGTCCTGGAACTCACACTGTAGACCAGGCTGGCCTTGAACTCACAAAGATCCACCTGCCTCTGCCTCCTGAGTGCTAGGATTAAAGGGGTACACCACCACACCTGGCTTATAATAATAACTATTTGTAATAGCTATAATGATTGCCATAATCATTTTTCTATGGAGGCCGAGACTACATGAAATAATCTATAAAAACGTGGCTGCCTACTTTTCTTAATTTTGCACTTGCCAATTTATTGGGCTTTGAATTAAAGCCACAGAAAATGGTTTTGGTGAATTTACAACAAACTGTTGCTCCCATAATCAAAAGAATAATATGACTGACATTTTACTATTCTCATTTTCTAAATTGCTATGTAGAAAAATAAATCAAGTCTTAATTCAACAAACCAAAACACACACACAAGAAAGAAAGAAGAAAGAAAGAAAGAAAGAAAGAAAGAAAGAAAGAAAGAAAGAAACAAAGAAACAAAGAAACAAAGAAACAAAGAAACAAAGAAACAAAGAAAGAAAGGAAGGAAAGAAATTGTTTTCTCGCATTATGGTCTATCAGTAAATGAAAAGCTTAACTATTCAACTCACTCTCTATTGTACTGTTTCTAAATTTACCTGAGAGTTGTCCAGAGGTGATAGAGGACTGACAAACATAAAGTTCACATCAAACCTTACAATGAAAGACATTAATTATTTTAATATGAAATAATTAAGCTGAAAAACGATTCCTTAAGCCTACATTTTTTTGTGAAGTGTTTGGAAGGAATCTATGCTCAATGACAATTTGTAGGCAACAATAGTAGGTGACTGGCATATTCTTTTTTTTCCCCATCTGTATCTTCAGTCATTTATACATTCTCAGATGTAGATCTGTCTATGGTAATTGTAACTTCTGTAAAATGACTTCATTTAGTTTTCTTTCACCATTTCACATGAAAAAAATCTTCACTTTGCAGTAGACTATTATGTGGCAAGTTGCTAATGTTGCAAGTAGAGAAAAATCTAGCAGCTAATGGTACCTGGCAATAATGAAGTCAGAATTCAAAGTCGTAACCAAGCAAAAAGAAATCATTTTGTGTCATTATTGGTATCTCATTGATAATGGCTTTACAAACAAGGAATTCAAAGAAAGAACCTGGAACTGGTAAATGAAAAGCTGAAAGGAGCAAGGGGCTCCCACCCTTCTCCCCCCAAAAGACCTGGAGAGATCCATGAGGACCAGATCCTCAATTGATCTCAAGAAAACAAAAACCTTGGTTAATCTGGGCTAACCATGTGGCCTTAAGTGTCCAAAAGGAAAGTAAAACTATAAATAATCAGTAAGACCAGAGAAACTGTACTACAGACATAGAACTTGAGATCTTAGTGAAAATACAAAAAGAAAAAAGAACACTGTTGTTTGGCCTGTCTTCAGTTCTTACTGGCAAGTGCATCTACTCATGGTTATCACTGCTTTTACACTCCTCAAAGACATGAGACACAGCTTTTTTACCCTCCAATATGGACTGAAGACTCATGTCTCTCCAAGAGTCCTCCAAACCTTCAATGCCACATGGGGACTACTGAGATACCCAGCTTATGAACTAAGCATCTAAGGGGATTTCAGCCTTGTCAGAGTATAGACTGCCATTGTTGGACTACCCAGGCTGTATCATGGAGGCCAGTACAGGGGGATCAAGACAGGATGCATGCTTACTGGACTTCATTTGGGGGACCTTAGGAGGGAAAGACCTCAGTGTGGATCACAAGGGCAGGATTGATGGTTGTTTGGGCTTGCCAAGGAGGAACCTTTGAGCACTTCCTTAAGGAAAACATTTTTTAGAAAAAAAAAATCCTTCAATTCAGGTGACATGAGTATGTATGTATGTATGTATGTATGTATATATTTATGTATATATAACACTATGTATACATATATATGAATGTATATATATACATATATATATATATATATATTGAAGCAATACAAGTTAGAGAGAAAAAAACAACAAAAGAACTGGAAAAAAACTCTGGAAAGACTCAGAAAAAGATGCAAGACATATATGGCAGAGTGCAGGACTCAGGTGGGGTGAGGGGCATAGAAAGGGAAGTGACTCTAAATTCGATTGAGTAATGAAGTATGATTTATGGAAAAAGTTTAAAAACAATAAAAAATAAAAATAAATTAAAAAAAAAACAAGGAAGGAACCTGGAACCAGGAATGTTAGCAGAAATCCTGGAGGAACACTGCTTATTGGCATGATTCCTCTGGCTCATATTCAGCTACATTCCTTATACCAATACCAGGCAGACACACCTGCTTAGCTACGGCACTATTCACAGTGGGCTAGGCCTTCCTACATCAATCAGAAATTAAGAAATATTTCACAGATATGGCCACAAGCCAATTGGGTGGAGGAAAATTCTCCAATTGAAGTTCTCCCAATTCCAAGCCATGTCTAGGCCTAAGTCAAATTGACCAAAACCTATGCTGGATGTTATTTCTGAAATATTTTCTTTAGTAGATAGCATGAAACTACTCTTGGCTAATTAGTATGTCAATTCAGAACTAAACATTTTCTCCATATGAGCACGTGGCCTCAGACACATAAAGAATGAGATATTATGTGTTCTCAGAGGATATGAGAAATCTGTGTAGAGCTATTCAGAATAAAAATATCTTATTCTTCAGAACATTGAGAAGAAAATGAGTAACATCTATATTTGATATCTTTAAATACTTTTACTTTTAAATGATGAAAATATGTTCATTTGGGGGCAGGAAAGATGGCCTAGTGGTTAAGAGTGCCGACTGCTCTTGCAGAGGACCCGGGTTCAATCCCCAGCTCCCACATGGTGGCTGAGAACAGTCTTTAACTCCAGTTCCCAGGAAATCTGACACCCTCTTCTGACCTCCGCGGCATTGCACTACACAAACCTACATGCAGATAATACATTCATACACATAAAAAATAAAAATAAATAAATAAAATATGTTCATTTTATCCAAAGTTTAATATGCATAAGACTTTATTATACATATGTTATATTAGAATATTTCAGCCCCTTTGTGCAACATAATTTCTAAAATACATGTAACCCTGTAAATTAAGCTTCATAAATGAGATTTATAGTTGACTCACATTTATTAATAAAGACAGAAGGATTTATTTTTATCTTAGTTATACAATTTGAATTTCAGAAAGTTAATACTATTTGCTAACAAAAATATTAATAATATTTGTGGATTTATAAAATACTTAAATAGGTATTTTCAGACACTTAATTTTACTAGATCCAGTCCATAAAATATTAGATTATATAAAAATTAGAGATATTTCTGTGGGGCTGGAAAGATGGCTTAGTGGTTAAGAGCACTGGCTGTTCTTGCAGGGGACCCAGTTCCAAATCTGAGTACCCACATGGTAGTTAACAACTGTCCATAACTCCAGCTCTAGGGGATCTGATGCCTTCTTCTGTCCTCCTTAGGCAGTGCATGACAAAAGTGCATTTACACACAATGCAGGCAAAACAATCACACACATAAAAAAATAAAATAAAATATTCTATCTCTGTAAGGGAAAATGTTAGAACAGCAGTACTGGAGACCTGAAAAGCTGATCAATGCATATGCATTAATTACTTTTCTGTTGCTCTGATAGAAACACAATGATAAAATGACTCATGGAAGAAAAAGGCTACTTTACAGTCTAATCCAAAAGGATATGTCAATCATTGCATGCAGACATGGCAGCTGAAAAGGATGTTGAGAGCTTACATGTTCAACCACAAACACAAGCAGAGAGAGACTAGAAGTGGGCCCAGGCTATGAATTCTCAAAACTCTTCTCCAGAAACTCACTTCGTCTAACAAAGTTGTACCTCCTAAGTTTCCCAAGACAGAGCCACCAAGTGGGGACTCAGCATTAAATACTTGAACCTATGGGGGAAAATTCACATTCAAACAACCATAGTGTCTATAAAGTGGCTTATAGATTGCTACTGCATTCAGTGAAATGTAAAAATTTTAACTGTAGTCTTTTCTTGAACAAATGTCTGTCCTGGTAACAGCAACAGATAAGAATCAGAAATAACTAGGGAAGAATCAGAAATTATTTAGGAATAATGCCTTTTGTTTCCTTTGTGTTATAGAGCTCTACACCAGGAAAAGAAGCTGTGACTTCCTACAAGAGACTCTCAATATTTGGCCTTTGGACTATTTAGCATTCCCTCATAGAAAGAAGGGGTGGAGAGAGGGTCATTGGAGCCTCAACTGAGATTCTAGTTATTCCATCCTACAACTCCCAGCCAATTGCCTATAATTCTGCTATAATCTCAGATGACCTAATGGTCTCAGGAGGTGATAGAGTACATAGGCTGAGGAAGAGTAACTAAAGAGAGGACTCCACCTATGTACCCATAGACCGGGGAAGAGTAACTAAAGGGAGGATTCCTTCTGTGTACCCATAGACCAGGGAAGAGTAACTAAAGGGAGGATTCCATCTGTGTACCCATAGGGGTATTTTGATCCATGCTGGACATGATATTTGTGGTACTGTGGCTGCATTGGGGTTACCCATGTCCCTGTAAACAACACTTCATGAGTGCTCTGTAGCACTCATGAGGTGTTGTTTCAATACATTAATTGGTTCCCCAAGTTGGACTTCAATGGAATTGTACTATAGTTTGTCATCAATGACCCATATGGGGGGAATCAATGTTACTCTGTTTCTCCAAAGGAAGTTTTCCTGCAAATCTTGGGATTATTGAGTTTGTAATATTAACTCAAACGTGTTAGTGGAGTGGGACTTGGATGTACAATATGTGGCATCATTTGTAGCTAAACCCACAGGATGTTCACAATATAAACAATTTTGTGTTATGTAGGTTGGTTCATGATAATCATGATACTTGTTTACAATATCCTCTTTTTGAGCTGGAGAGTGACACTGGAGAAGGAATAAGGATGATGTTTTGACCCTAAGAATGAAAAATTATGAGAAATGGGAATATTCAGAAACTAACAGAATACATATTTTTTTAACAGAGTATTTTTTTTTTATTTCTGTATGTGTATGAATGTACTTTCTGCATGCAAGTTTGTGTACCTGTGTGGTGCAATGCCAAGGAGGTCAGAAGAGGGTGTTGGATTCCCCTGGAACTGAAGTTCTCCTGGAATTTGAGTTTCAGACAGTTCTCGGCCACCATGTGGGTGCTGGGGATCGAACCCGGGTCCTCTGCAAGAGCAGTCAGCGCTCTTAACCGCTAGGCCATCTCTCCAGCCCCATATAATACATATTTCATGAACCAATACTCTTCATGTACTTCACTTGTTTATGTTATCCTACCCTCACCTTTTAGAGGAAACATTTACATAACTTTAAAACATGCCCATACATCAGTAAGGTTAAAATAAATGTCTGAAAAATCAAGAGAAATGAAAATATTATTTTTAAGTTAGAAGTTTTTATCAGGGAGCTTAAAATTTTATTTTCAGGGCTGGAGAGATGGCCAGTGGTTAAGAGCACCAACTGCTCTTGCAGGGGACCCGGGTTCGATTCCCAGCACCCACATGGTGGCTGAGAACCGTCTCTGACTCCAGTTCCAGGGGAATCCAATGCCCTCTTCTGACCTCCACGGCATTGCAGGACACAGGTGCACAGACCTGCATGGAGACCGTACAATCATACACATAAAAAATAAATTAAAAATCATTTAAAAAATTTATTTTCAATGTATGGCAAAAACTTGTCTCTGGATTTGGTACATGCATAGAAAGGAAACTATGTTCATATGACTCAAAGCTTTCATATTTGTATCAGGAGCAGTAAAGACATCCCTAATACCAGTGCTTGGTTACATCCTTCTTATATGAGACAAACACTGAAATATAGTGAGGTTTCCATAAAAAAGGGGCTTTAAACGATGAACAGTGGTTGAGCCCTCTGGGAGATAGAGGCTTTAATATTAGAACATATGTAAGAGTTTGAAATTTTATAGACTATGTGTTAGAGAATTTTCAGTTTCAGTTCCTTAATAAGTTCATTTATGTGAATGTAGTTCATGTAAGGAAATGTTCTCTGTCATTATAGTTTTGCATTAATTGAAATTAGAAAGCCAGTCATAAGCATGCACTTGTAATCCACACACGTGGAAGACCAATATCTGGGACTCACTAGCCAAGGAGCATAGCCTAGTTAGTAAGTTCCAGGCCAATAAAAAATGCTGTTTCCCCACTAGGAAAAAATATGGTGGATGGCACAAGATGAATGGGACCCAAGGTTGATATGGGGTCTCTCCAAGCATGGGAACACACAATCATGTACATACGTAAAACTGGAAGCTGTGGAAAAAACAGTTGTGATCCAAACACTATCATAAAAATATTGGAGGGACCTTTCAAATAAATGGACAGGGTAATATTATTGATTTTACTTTAGTATAGTAGCAGCATTATGTTTTATATATATATAAATTATATATCTCATATTAAGAAGACCAAAACTTTTCCATCTAAGCATTTAGGTGATTATTGATACATTTACTCATTCAGTAAATGCTTTCTTGTTCTATGTGCTAAGTGCTTAGGATATAACATGGCTAAGCATATATGGACCCTTATTTCAATGGATTATAGTAAGAGGAGATTTTTCAATTAACAACATATAAAATAACTAATTATAGGTTAATGTGTTTTGAAACTGGACCTTATTCTGTAGTTCAAACAGGTTCAGAGTTCACTTCACAGCTTAGGCTAGACTCTAACTTGTGGTAATCCTCCATCAGTCTCTTGACTGGTGGAATTACAGCCATAACCCAATACTTCTAGGTGCTTTATTTAAAAAAAATACTTTGGGATTGGCACATACAAATGTTCTGTATAATTTTTCTGTTGTACAGTATCATCTTGTAGCATTCTCTTTTACCTGTAGGATGACTTAACTTTAGAAATTAAGTTTGCTTCCCAAGTTAACGACATAGTCATCCAAAATAGCTTGGGTGAATTTGATGAAAACTGTGCCTTGATTCCTGCCTATAGGTACATGTACTACAACTGCCTTTTTGAGATCCATGGCTCAAAAAACAAAAACCTAAAATAAAAAGGGGGAATACAGATATATATGAAACCTTTTTGTCAAAAACTTTGCAATTCAAATCTTAAAACTAACTACAGGAAAAGATTTGTATGTTCCCACAGGTCAAAACGTTACCAGCTTAACGGCTGAGAAAGAAAAGACACAGCTTTGCATTGTGTAGGATGTACCAGGAAGTGCCAGCAGAAAGGTTGGCCCATCTGAACATTGAAAGGAAGAAAAGCATCAGACTGCTACAGGCATCAAACCCCTCTGTGGATCCTACTTGTAACACTATTTATAATGAGTCCTAATGAAACTTACCTTCTAGGTGCCACAAAGTTTTAATATGAGAGATTTTCTTACCTCTCCTTCATAGAACAAGGAGGAATATGATGATGATGAGGTCATTCTCTAACTGTAAATTGGAGTCAACTGTCATAGAAGTAATCTCTTATAAAACCAGTAAAACCGCCTTCTTTAATTGACTAATAGACATAGGAACTGTGAAAAAGATTATTCTCTATTCAGAACCAAATATAATACTAAAGTCTCCTTAAGCTGTGCACTTAAGCAAAATATATTAATACAGGAGAGCTCTGATATCAGCAATGGATTATTTTACCTAGGAGATGTTGACCAGGGGATCCAAGCCCCCCCCCCCAAAAAAGGTGAAGGCTTCTTGCCTGTAAACTGGGATACCTGCAAGAAGAGAGGTGATAAGGCCCTGCTGTCAAAGACCTGATGTAAGCATCGGAAAGATGTATTGAGACCGCACTTCAAATGTACAGTTGGTCTCTAGAACACCAGAGTGTGTTACCAAAGGCCACTAAACCAATAAAGAAAATATAGGTCTCCTTGAGTCAAACAAGACTCCTCCGTCAGCACCAGCTACACTTCACCTGCCTGGAAATACTGTGCAGCAGTGGCAGCCCTATGCCTGTATATCCCAAATCTAATTGGCTATTAGCTCTCTTCTTGGAGGAATAACCCATGGCTGGTGCCACAAACTTACATCCTCTAGTGGTTAGGAGATGTTATAAGGCACAGTAAGACCCTGTCATATATTACAGAAAAAAAAATTGTAACTCATAGATTAACATACCATCTAAATATCTGTGTCTATACCAAAGTAACCTACCATAACAATTAGTACTGTTTAAATACCTATATATCTAATTGCCTGTGCTTGTAGGACTGAAAGGTTATTCCTGTACAAACTGTTAGCCCATGAAAGGAAACAACCAGAATTGACCAGAGTCCAAAAAGACAGCTCCAGTGAAAGTAGACTGTTTTGCTTCTCATCTACCTGTGCCCCTTTTATAAGCCTAGGGAACAATCTGCAGAAGAGGGGCATGGTAGAATGTAAGGGCTGTGATTAGGGTGAATGGTGAAACTACAGCAATATAGACTGGACACTTATTTGATCAACTTGATTGAACATACAAGCCCCCCAGCTGGATGGTAGGACCCTTGGGCTGTGTGGGTTTGGGCACAGCTGCTTGCAAATTAGTTTTATGTGAAGGATGCTTGTACTCAAATTATTACTTGTTAAAAAATGAAAAAAAAATAAAAAGTAATAGAAAAAAATTAAAAAAAAAATACTACGGAGGAAGTGACATTTTAGATCCATATAAGGAAAAGCATTGCTATTTTAAATAGGGTTATTATTGCAGGTCTCACATTGAGAAGACAATGCCTAATTGGAAAGTAAGATTGTGAATTTCATAAAACATTCTCAAGTGAGAACAAAGTGAATGGCACATGATGCTTAAAGATGAATTTAGATTAGTCTGTCTGGGATTAAGCAGAGCTTGGAACAAGATGTCTTAACAATTTCAAATGCCACATGCTTACATGCTTACTAAAATATGTGGATAGATTTATTTGAAATTACAATATAAATGAAATATAGTATGTAACTTTACTCCCAGATATTCTCTACCATATTAGTTCAGATGAATATGGATGGATTGAAGATAATTGCCCTGTATTTATGAAAATCTGCTTATAAGTAAATACTTTATTCTGTTAAGTGCGCTTATATTTAGTAAAGAATATGGCATGCAACTACATACAAAACTTCAAACAAACAACATGTTTACTCGAAGGCGCAGCAGTAAGAATAGTAACAGTACATATAGATAATATAATGAGGCATAATATAGTATTATATATAATATAGAGTATGATATATTACACTGACATCAATCAAATGCCCTGCTGACTTTATATACATGAGCTGGGGCTGGAGAGATGGCTCAGCAGTTTAAGAGCACATACTGCTCTTGCAGAGGCCAGGGTTCGATTCCCAGACCCCACAGCGGCTAAGCATCTTTAACTCCAGTTCAAGGGGACCTCTTCTGATCTCCACAGCATTGCAAACATGGGTGCGGACACAGCAGATCACGACATCAGACAGTAAACTCATACACATAAAAAAATAAAAAAAACAAAATAATAAATAAATAAATAAAAAATAAATAATAAATAAATAATAAAATATATATGAGAAGCCGGGCATGGTGTGCTCACCTTAATTCCAGCACTTGGAGGCAGGGCAGGCAGATCTTCTCTGTGGGGGTTCAAGCCAGCCTGTGGTCTACATAGAGAGCCCAGGAATAGCTGGGGCTGCAGGGAGATCCTTCTTTAAAAGACCAAAACACACACACACACACACACACACACACACACATAAAAAAACTTACAAGGTTTAGTCATAAAATAAGCAATAAATTATTTTTCAAAAATTCTGGTATAAAATAAATTGGAATAAATTGTATCTTCTGAATTTTCAAATAAAATGAGAATGTATGAGAAATATACTTACTATTAGGAACATGTGTGCACATATGTACATACATGTGCCACAACAAGATCTATTATTACAATTTTGAAGGATAATAGTTTCTTACAAAGTGAAAAATTAAGCCAATCATGGTGGTGCACGCCTTTAATCCCAGCACTCAGGAGGTAGAGGCAGGCAGATCTCTGTAAATTCAAGGCCAGCCTGGTCTACATAGGGAGCTCTAGGCCATCTGGGACTAAAGGGAGACTGTTTCCAAAGAAAAATTAAAGTATATAATATTAGACAATAGGTTTATAGAACAACATATAACTGTTTGAGCATTTCTATTTCTCGCTCACACACACACATACACACACACACACACACACACACACACACACTCCAAGAAGCATATGATGGGCTGGAGAGATAGCCTAGCAGTTAAGATCACCGACTGCTCTTGCAGAGGACCCGGTTTCAATCCCCAGCACCCACATGATGGCTGAAAACCGTCTGTAACTCCAATTCCAGGAGAACTCCAGTTCCAGGTGAATCCGAGACCTTCTTCTGACCTCCACAGCCTTGCACCACACGGGTGCACAGACCTACATGCAGACAGTACATTCATACACATACAAAAATAAATAAAATTTAAAAAATTTTTAAGAAAAAGAAGCATATAAATAATGCAATGACTCAGGAAGCTGAGACAAGAGGATTGACAAGTTCAAGGTCAGCTTGTGCTATACTGCACACTTTGTCTCAAAAAGAAATAAGTAAAATATACAAAATTGTCTTTATGTTTAACAGGAATAATTTTGCACTCAGGTAGCAATCTCAGTACTATTGTGTCATTAATGTTATATCCATAATTGGTCAAATGTCAACTAATATATCATCTTTATAGGTTCAAAAGATTTGTTAGTTTTATTTTCCATTCTTTTGTCTTTGCTGCTATTATCATATGTAAATATTATTCTGTAGGCTCATTCCTATAACTTTACCTATTCAAGAACAATAAAATAAAAAATGATCCCAAAGTACATTCCAAAACAATGTAAATTATTTATTTCATCATAAACTTTGTAAGGTTTATCTTCCAAAAATATTTGTTTGCCAATGGGTACATTTTAGAGTTGTTCTTTGTACAATTTGCATCTGACTAATGTGGGAAAACTTTTGAAATCAACTCTGCATTCAGGAACACAGACGTGAGCTAGTAGTTATAAAGCATATATCTGTCAAATAACTTGTATCTAGAATATGTAAAGAACTATACAATTTCCTAATAAGACTATACACAACCAAATAAAACATCAAAGAGTTTTTGTGAGACACTTCATAAAAAAAGGAAATATGGAGGGTAAATAAAACAGAGGAAATATGTTCAATCTCATTATCCTTTAGGGAAAAGCAACTTAAAATTACAATTATATATTAATACAGCTTTATAAAACACTAAAAATTAAAGGAAATGACACCAAAGATTATGAAATCATGGCAAAGAGGTGGAATAACTAAAACTCTCACCAGTGCAATTGGAAATGTAAAATAGTATAGCCACTTTGAAAAAATAAAAACTAAACTTCTTGGGGAGAGGAAAGATGGCTCACAGGATAAAGAACTTGCCCCACAAGTGTGGAGCTTGGCATTTGAAGCCACATAACCCAGGTAAAAAAGACTGGCAGGCAGCAGCTACCTACCATCTTAGTACTTGGAGGAAGAGTCAGAGGTTTCACGGGGAAGCTGCTGTATAGCTAGAGTAGACAGAATGGTGAGTTCTGAGTTCAGTTAACAACACACATACCATAGCATGGTATGACTTTTACCGTATAAGAATGCTTGGACAAAAGACTTTTACTTAATCTTGGAATAAAAATGTTAATCCTATATTAGCCCGTTTATACTGTAGAGAAGCTCACTGAGCCTTGACTTCCTCTTGTAACTGAAGTATAGAGCTCATGATCTTTCCCTTCCTTCGACTCAGGACAGTGTATGAATGTGTGTGTAAATATTTTATATATCAAGCAAGTACTGCAAACAACCCTTCTCTCATTAAAAACAACGAAGTAGCTGAGGGTTTTGGCCCATGCCTTTAAGCCTTTAATCCAGCACTCAAGAGGCAGACGCAGGAAGATCTCTGTGAGTTCAAAGCCAACCTGGTCGAAATAGTGAGTTCCAGGACAGCTGGGGTTACAGGGAGACCCTGTCTCAAAAAGACAAAAAAAAAAAAAAAAAAAAAAAGAAGTAGTTATCCCATTTGTGTTTCAAACAATAGATGGAATTAAATTAATAATATATATTTGTGGTTGTGTATGTGCTATTCTCAGCCAGTAGGACTTTAGAAGCAACAGAATCCTCTAATGAAACAAAGTTCCACTATCACTTCCCAGTTTCATGTTGGATATCCTGCTTCAAATAAAGAAAGAACAAGAATATGATTCAGAAAATAATGTGTAATCTGAAGGAACTCAGAATAATTAGGGTTTGCTCTAAGCTAAAATGAATGCTGGCTCAGGTTGTTTTCAACCAGGCATCACCACAATAATGTGGCATTGAATAGTAAATGCTGCACAGTAGGATATAGCTGCTAGAAGATAAAAGAAATTATATGTGAAGGCAAGTGTTTATCACAGTTTTTTAAATTGAATAAATCACTTATATCACATTGTAGACAAGGTAAACAGTTATAATATATTATATTAATAGTTTATGTTTTATATTATAAGCATAATCTATATGTATACATATAGATTATTTATAAAGCATAATATATATGATTATTTTGTTTTATTGTTACCCAGACTAGATGCCTGATAAGAAGCAAACTTGTGGGAAGAAAGGCTTATTGAGGCTCATTATTTGAAGAATGTGATCTACCACAGCAGATAAGTCATGGCAGAAGGAGTGTGATGAAGCTGGTCCATTTTGTCCATCGTCAGGAAGCAGAGAGTGATGAAGGGAGTGCTCCATTTGCTTTATTATTATTTTCAATGCAGCCCATGGAATGTCACCCATGGTATTTTAAATCAACAAAAATACTGGAAAATCTCAACTAGTATTACAGGGTACAAATTAAGAACAGATAGATTAAAAAACGTTGTTCAGCACCATTAAACATTCATAAAACACAGATTATAACTGAAGAGTTACAAAAGAAATTTATCAGCTTATTTCTTTTGGCATTGACAACCAGAATCCTTAGAACTTGCTAATTGAAGTATATAGCCAGGAACCAATTTGTGGTTCTTATTGATGTTGATAACAGAAGGACCCTTAACAGCTGAGATGCCAAAAATGGGAGAACTCTTTCTATATCATAGAAAAAATAAGAATGCTGAAATATTTATTAGGATACTTACTACATTGATCAGGCCGAGTGAAACAATGGCTTATATAAATACAAACAACCCAAATTGTATCTAGTATTTGTGTGTGTGATGGTTAATCCTTGTGTCAACTTGACTGGACTAGGGATGAACAAATAAGAGAAAAAGGAACTTTGGATTGGACTACCTCAAGCTGGATGGCCCACCTTCAATGTGGGCATTACTTTCTGCTGGCAGGCAGTATAAAAGGCCATGGCAGAGGGAGCTGGTCCCTTTTTCCTGCAGCTTGCCTTTTCTCTCAGTGGTGAGTTTGTCTTGCTGCTGTGATCAGCTCTTTGGATCCCAGCTTGTATTGAGACACGCAGATCTCCTGGAATCCATCAAGAGTTCAGCACCAGATTTGGACTACTGAGACAACCAGCCTTGCAGACTGAGCAGTTCCCTGGATTCTCAGCCTCTCCAGTGCAGCGTGGCTATTGTTGGACTCCTTGAGCTCTGTCACATGAGCAAATCAAAAAATTTGTATATAGCTATATATTCGTTCTATTGATTCTGTTTCTTTAGAGAACCCTGAATAATACAATGTGCATCTTCATTTACATTAGAATGAGAGAGGGAAAAGGAGAGGGAAAGGCTGAAGTAAAAGGAGAGAGAGAGAGACAGAGAAACAGAGACAGAGAAATTCCTAGAGTAGCCCTAATTATTTCAACAAAATATACTTTGAAATTAGTTCACCTTGAAAATAGAGCCTTCTGTTATATAAACAAATTAAAACAATAGAGATCATTTTGCCAGTGCTTCCTCTGGCAATATTTTAATACACCAGTACTGAGGCTGCAGAGAAGGAAATCACCATGTATTATCCATCTAAGAAATCAGAGAATTATCTCAACAGCTTGTTAATTATATGGAAGCTCTACCTAGCTTTGTTTAAAGGCCCATCATGGCGATCAGTTTGTCTGCAAAATGCATTTTCCAAAAATGGCTTAAGGCAAGTCAGAATTTTATTCTTGAGAGGCTCTGAACATTATACGTTAAATGATTGGTGGAAAACTCTCCAGTATGAAAAATAGATCTCAGGAGAACACCAAAAATGTGATTAGAGAAAATTCCAGGGTAGATAGGAATAATAATAACAACTAGAAAATGATCACTCATCGAAATGACCTTCACTTATCTATATCAAGAAAACAAATCTGTTTTATTTTCTAAGTTTTCATTACCACACTGTTATAAAGAACATCTATTAAAAATATGATCATATAATAAAGGTTATGACTTGAAGAGTTGAAAAATAAACTATCAATTGGCAATTGTAAAATAATGAAGGTTTTATTATTTTCCCATCACATAACTGATAGCTCTCTTTCCCTTTTTAAGAATGTCTGTTAAATAGACTAGAAGCAAAACCAATTTCAACCTATCTATAATACAAAGCAGATAATCAACATGATATTTCAAATCACTGAGAAGGAAGCACTACAGACAACTAATATTTTATGAAATTATAAAAACTATAAATTGCCTATTTTATCTTTCACTATCTTGATGAAGTAGTCAGAGGTTAAAAATTGCACTTAGAGAGTCACATTTCATATCGAATCCAAAATAACCCATAGATATTATCTGTGGTTCAAGTAGAGGACAATGAATGATAACTTTGCTTATTAAGCATTTCTATTGTGAAATCATCTATGAAGGAACAGCAAAAGTGACCGGAAAACTGAGAAGCAATGGTGATATAATAGGCTAAATTGGAGCATTTCATGGCACAGACAAGGATAGATACTGTGGATTACAAAAACATCATCATTATTGACAGAATAGAAATAATTCACACATGGGACTTGCTTTTGGAAAGATGTAAAATAGTAATGTTTCCTTTCACAAATAAAAAATTAACAAGCATTTTTAGATTTTTGAGAATTAGGACTATTTTATGCAAATAATGCAATTTTGTTTTCAATTCTATTTGCAGAGAAGTTGGGGGAGAATTTTGGTTACTTAGTTCAATTTCTGTATTCAAATTTGAGAAACAATATTTTTATTAGGAACTATAATTAAAGTATTCGATGTACAGTACACTTTGATATTAAACTCATCAGTCATATTTGGTTAAGGTAATAAATTATCATTTCCTCTAATTTGACCATTTATTTATTTCATAAGCAGGATAATACTACTGGCACTAAGAGCTCAATCTCTTTACAATTGAAAGACCTATTGCAAAATAAATGAAAGTTAACAAAAATTGCTGTTTCCATATAGTATGTTGAAAGTATTGCATTCAATAACTAGCAAAATAATAGAAACATCTTGCTGTTGGGGAAGTTGTTAATTATGATAAATGAAATCTTGGCCAATGCACATGGTTGGAGAGGACATGGATACTAGGGGGAAAAACATACCTCTGTCATATCTCTAGACAAATGAAATGTCCTACAGTATACTAAATATGTATTCTTATATTTACAAACAAGTGTACCATATATCACTCATAAAAAAATTTATTTTTGCAACAGATGGAGGCTATTACAGAGTTCCACAACTGGTCACATACAGAAAATACGTATCGGAGAGATACCCAGTGCTAAGTGGCACAACTACAGTGGTGTCTCAACACCTAAGGCTCATGGAACCTAGAGTAAAAAAGGGTAGATAGAAGTCGGGTGTGGTGGCACACGCCTTTAATCCTATCACGTGGGAGGCAGAGGCAGGCGGATCTTTGTGAGTTCAAGGCCAGCCTGGTCTACAGAGCGAGTTCCAGGACACCTGGGGCTACAGGGAGACCCTGTCTCAAAAAGACAGAAAAAAAAAATGGGTAGATAGAATATTTATGCATCTCTCAGCTCTCACAGGTAAAGCTTCCTCATGCAACAGGGTGTGATAAACAAAGAAGGAAACAACCAAACAAGGGGTACAGAATAAGAGACTGCAGAGTGTGTTTCCCTGGGTAGGACTCTTTAAGGGAGTGACTCTAGATAGGCTGAATAGAATCTAGTGGATGAACTTGCACTAAGTGACAACTAGGTACAAAACTTGACCAGATAAACCTTAACAATGAATCCAGGAAATCTGGTGGGAGGGCTATGTGGAGTGAGAATGGGAGGATTAAATATGATTAAGGTTTATTATATGAAATATACCAAAACTCAATTTTTTTAGTTTTATTTATGCTTATGTATATGATTCTATTTTCGGCATGTGTATTAAGTACACACATGTTGTGCAATGCCCTCAGAAACCAGAAGAGGGCCTCAGATTCCCTGGAACTAGAGTTAAAGATGGGCAGCAAGTGCTCTTAATCGCTGAAACATCTATCTCTCTACCCCTAGCAATGTGTTTTGTTTGACTATTTGCACATCAAGAAATTTATTCTGAAGAAAATATTAAGTTGCATAAAAAGGTACAGAAAAAGTTGCAGATAGCATTGCTCTTTTGTTGTTAAAAACAGAGTTGACCTGAATTTCAAATGTATTTCTCAAGAAGAAACAGTACCTTTTAATACTAGGATAAAGAAAACTGTCACAGGAAATAGAATTTATTATTAGAAAGTATTAAAAAATAAATACTAAAATACATAAAATTAAAATAAAGGAGAAATTTTGGTGTTTCTTCAAGGAATTCTCATGAAAGCACTCAATAAAGTTCTAAAAAAAGGAAAAAAAAAAAACCTGAAAGATGCAGGACAGTTATGGCAGAATACATGATCTGGGATGGGGTGGGGATGGGGGGGAAGGGAAAGGGAAATATGCCTGATCTGAATTGGAAAATGATGTACGAAATGCACAAACCATCAATAAAAATTAAATTAAAAAAAATAATAATAAATAAAGATCACTCATAATCACCATCAGTAATAAAATATTATTTTTTATGTGTATGAGTTTATTGCCTGTATGTATGTTAGTGCATCTGTGTCATCCAATGACCAGAGAGATAAGAAGAGGGCATCAGATCCCCTTGAACTTTAGTTACAGATGGTTGTTGGTCAAGAGTTTTGTGCTAGGAAACAGCCTGTGGTCTTAACTGCTGAGACATCTCTCCAGCCCCAAGAGTCAAATGTTATTCATAAGCAAGTTTTCTGTGTGTGTATCTCTCGTTCCAGACTCTATGGTTTATTTCAGTTGTCACTTGGTGCTAACATTGTACTATGATAACTGCTCTGCTATAGTGTTCTTGTTATTGAGTGAAGCAAGTCTTTTATACTGTGCTTCATCATCATTACAATAAAACTTAACAAAGCAGTAAAGAAGCATCTTTCTTAGTCTGGCAAAGGGCATTTAACAATAATAGGAGGCAAAATTAATGCTGGAAATTGTCCTCTGTCATATGGAAATAGTAAAACAATGAATATTTCCATAATTCCTTTCAACATGTTGCTCTTACCAGTTCAGTCAGCAAGAAAAAAGAAAAAATAAAAAAGACGTTCAAACAGACTCAAGTGAGCCACGCATCACATTTGTTAACTGAAAATTAATGCTTTTGATGTATCAGCATTTCCTAAACTGACCACAACTTATACTTCACCACTATTCAAGATTCCAAACTTTTTCCATGCAAAGTGAGAAGCTAATTTTAAAATGCATCAAAAGTACCAAGACTATATCAAGTACCCTAAAGCACATTAAATTTAAGTTTACTAAACCAGAATACGGTCTCCATTACAGCTATAGTTTAATTGGTAAAAAGTAGAACATGGTTTCATTTACACAATGACATATTCTACAACAAGAAAAATGTGCTCATTTGTACTACAGGAAAAATATGTATAAAAATTTTAAATGTAGCTGGGAGTGGTGGTGCATGTCTTTAATCCTAGCACTCTGGAGGCAGAGGCAGGTGGATCTTTGTGAGTTCACGGCCAGCCTGGTCTACAGAGCGAGTTCCAGGACAGCTGGGGCTGCAGGGAAACCCTGTCTCAAAAAGACAAAAAAAAAAAATTTAAATATAAAGTTTAAGATAGGTTAGAGCAAAACATGTATGCAATATAGGATTACATTTGTGAGAAGTAAAATCATGGGAGAAATCAATTATTATCAGGAGAGCACCTTTGGGAAAAAGAGACAGAACTAATTGGGAAAGACCATAAGAAACATTTCTCTATTTTTCATATTTCCTTTGTTACTCTGGCTAAAGATGAACAGGTGTATTCATTTACTGATAATTCATCAGAATTGTACATTTAAATGTATGAGTATAAATTGTATGTAATAACCAAATAACCAAAGCCTTTTTTTATTAAATGAGCTTCAATGTTATTTTCCATTTCTTAACTAGGATAATCTTTCATGTTTATGATCCTAGTGTATGAAAATTTGCAGGAAATAAATATTCAGAGGATGGTGAAACACATTGTTCTCTATGTATTTTTTGTAGTTAAAATCCCAACTGTCACTTGGTTATAATCTAGAATTTCTTCAGTCTTCTAACCAAAAGTTTAATTACTTATTTGTCAAAATTCCTACTTCCAATTGCTGGTATAAACTAATTTCTGTGACATTGCTGGCTAAGAGATCCATACCTACTTATGTTCTCTCTTTCTCTCTGTCTCTGTCTCTGTCTCTCTGTCTCTATCTCTCTCTTTCTCTCTCGAGGGGGGGGTTGTGCTGGGTTAATAAGCCACAGGTTACAAATTTAAGATACTGTTCTGATTAGACCATCAAATCACTAATATCTATTGGTTTATTTGGAATGCTAAAAAGCACGTTTGTGTTAAATTACAACACAAAAGCATGTGTTGTTCTTAGCCAAGAGACTACATTGAATATAAATATATATATATATTCCTCCCCTGTCTTCCTACCACTTTTCAGTCCCACCTTCATGTGTTTGTTTTTCCACCAACTGAGTTCCTTTAGTCCTGCCTGTATGAGCACAGGCTTAGGCTCATCTACTGGAGCATGGTAAAATGCTCCAGGATCATGCTCCTGAAGGAAACAGACTCATCAGAAACTATCAATATTTCTTTAGTTTCCAGAATATCAAAATATGGTGTTTCTGTTTTATACTGAAATGTGAATATAATTCAAGTTTTAAATCTATAATTTAAAGCTATGAATAAGTTTAAAAAGTACAGGTTCCAGGACAGCTGGGACTACAGGGAGACCCTGTCTCGAAAAGACCAAAAAAAAAAAAAAGGTACAGGTTGCTTTAGTGACCAATGCAAGCTCTTTGATTAAAAATAAATAAGTAGAGGCTGGGAAGATGGCTCAGCAGTTTAGAGTGCTGATTGCTCTTGCAGAGGACCTGGGTTGGATCCCAGCACCCATATGGCAGCTAACAACTGTCCTTGACTACAGTTCCAGGGGAATCTGATGCCCTCTTCTGACCTCTGTGGCATTTCATGACATGGGTGCACTCACATGCATGCAGTCAATACACTCATACACATAAAAAAATAAAAATATGAAAATATAAAAAATAAAGAAGTAAAGAAAACCAAAATTCTTTCATTTTGACATCCTTAGTTAGAGACTGATGTCTAATAATTTTGATTCTTCCTCCTTATTTATAGAGATAGTTAAAATCATAGTCACAAGATTTTACCATCTTTCTTTTTTTCCCCCACCTTATTAAAATGTAGTTTGATACTTTGGCTTGTTTGTTTTGTTCCAGAGTCAAACATGTCATGCTTGCTCTTTGCAAAGACTTACTATTTTTCAAAGTCATTCAGCGATTTAAGACATGAGCTCAAAGCAGTTTGAAAATGTTACTAAAGATAGACAAGACCTTCTGGACAGTGAAAAGACTTATTCTGGAGCCATATGGTCAGCCTCAGGCCTAAGCCATTAAAACAAATGCTGGAGGAAACGCTTTGATACTCATTAGTGCATATGTCCATATTGTAGATGCACCAAAAATCACCAGAAAAATACTTTTTGACAACTTGTCTGTTGTCATTAATGTGGTCACGCAAAACAACAGAATCACTTTTAGATATCACCAACTGAATTGGTTAGGACCACAGATATTTACAGGAATGTGAAACACACTTTTAAGTAGGGTTTACATGCAGAAAGCCTGAATAGGTTTGAGAGTTTTGGGATTAATTCACCACAAAATATCCAAATTTCCACATATCTCCCTCTTGATATTATGTCTCATTTCTTGGAATGTTTTCCATAGAGTGAAAATATATTTATCTAATCAATCCTTATACCAAAGTTATAAAACTCACAGTGAATATGTACTTACTAATGTATTCATTGAAGCTATTTAATTAATTAATTTTAGTAAAGGTATTTATTTGTCTGAAAGAAAAACAATTTCATAGTTTTTAGGTCCTGATTCTCATTTTAGAGTTTAACAATAAAACTCTTCAAATTTGCTCTTCCAATACTGTTTGCTCTTTTCAGGCTCAAAGCCATGTTTTTAATGATAGAAAATGATAAATTGATGTGGCAACTTGCAAACTTCCACATTTACCATTTCTTTTATTGTAATTAGCATTAGAACCATAGTGCATATTCTCTGACACCATTACCTCACCTTATCATACAGACCTGCCCAGGCTTTAGACTTTCTAGTAATCTCAAATATTGGCAGGCAGAGAGAACCTTATCAAACAGATGTAATAATCATAGAATGATATATATAGACACACAGCTGAGCAAGTATTATCCTTATCAAAGAGGTTGCATCAAAGTTATAAAATATTTTTAATAATATTCCTCTATTAAAACCAAATTAAAATAATTTTCCAAATGAGAATATTATTTAAAACATATCATGATTTATTTTTGACTGTTATGACTCACTTTGAGGGATGGGCTAGCCTTCGTCTAGAAGACTGTTTCTACTCTAACAATGCAGTGAAGTAGCAAGAATTATATTGTTCAAAGGGGTTTCATACACTATAACTTATTACATGTATAATATGATGTTGTATCTATGAGGAATATTAATTTAAAAATAGAATATAAAATAGGCAGAGGAGATTTTTTTAAGGTACTGAAGCTTGATTTGAAGACCTCACATATGTCAATCACCCACTTTAATACAGAGTTATACATCCAAGTGCCCAGAGGCTACTTTTGTTAAGGAAATTAATAAATTTTAGAATATAAATGTTAATGTAGTTGAAATGCATTATGCTCAAGTATAAATCAGGTGAGAGAAACAAAAGAGAAAGATACATGGAAATCAATCTTTTCATCTTTTGGAGCACATGAGTTCTACTACTGCATTTTATTTTTTATGCATTTATTGATGTTTTGTGTATTTCAGACATCATTTCTCAGTTCAGTTTAGACATATTCCCCTTTCCCTTCCCCCTACCCCACTCCAGATCATGCACTCTGCCATAACTATCCTGCATCTTTCTCTCAGTCTTTTTTTTTACATTTAGGAGAATTCCTCCTTTAATTTTATATTACTCTAAAATATGAATACATACTTTCCACTCATATACTGTAATTACAGAGTCTGAGAGTAAGTGGTGGATTGATTCTAGAGCCTATTAAGAGATTTACATTATAACAACATAGTTGCTTTCAGATAAACAGAAATATAACAATAATGTTGTTCAGCTTGCCTTTCATCTGGGGATTTGCTGTTAGCATCCACAAATGAGGGAGACCATTCGCTGCTAGTTTTTCTGGGACTGTGTTACTTCACTTAGCATAATGACTTCGAGGTCCATCCATTTACCTGCAAAGTTCATGATGTCATCTTTCTTTACCTCTGAGTAATACTCCATTGCGTAGATGTACCACATTTTTGTCATCCACTCGTCAGTTGCTCTCTTTGTCTCTTCTGATTAGTTTTACTTTGAGGTCTATTTTGTCTGATATTAGAATAGCCACTCTGGCTTGTTTCTTGGAATATTTTTTCCAATCTTTTCACTCTAAGATGGTGTCTGTCTTTGAGGGTGAGATGAGTTTCTTGTAGAAAGCATATAGGAGGATTCTCTTTCCTAATCCATTCTCCCAGTCTATGTCTTTTCATTGGGGAGCTTAGACCATTAGTATTTAAGGTTATTATTGAGACATGTGTGTTTCTTCCTTTCATCTTATTTTTTTGTTTGCATTCTTGGTCTAGATTTGTATTTACTCTATTATGCTTTTGTTGATTTCTCTCTTTAATTGTTTAGAGATGGTTGCTCCTTTCCTCTGTTCTTTGGATTGCTTCAAGGATTTTCTGAAGTGTTGGTTTCTTAGACATGTATTCTTTCATGTTGTTCATGTCGTGAACGATTTTTCTTTCTCCTTCAACTATAACTGAGATTTTTGCTAGATAGAGTAGTCTGGGTTGGCATCTATAGTCTTTTAGCACAGGGAATACTTTGGTACACGTTCTAGCTTTCATAGTTTGGACTGAGAAGTCAGCTGTGATTCTGATGGGTTTCCCCTTATATGTAACTTGTAGTTTTTCTCTTGTGGCTTTCAGTATTTTGTCTTTGTTTTGAGCATCTAGTGTTTTAGGAATTATATGGTGTGGGGAGTTTCTTTTCTGGTCCTGTCTATTTGGCATTCTATGTGCTTCTCGTATTTGTATGGGAATGTCTTTTTTTCAGTTTGGGGAAATTTTCTTCCATTATCCTGTTGAAGATCTGGTCAATAGTGTTGTCTTGGGACTCCTCTCCCTCCTCTATCCTTATGATGTAGAGGTTTGGTCTTTTATAATAGTGTCCCACATTTTCTGGTTGTTCCACTCTTGTGTTTTTTTTTTTTTAATTTTTCATAATCTTTCCTGGAGCTTTCTAGTTGCTCTATATTATCCTGCAGGTCTGATATTCTTTTTTCTGCTTCTTCCATTCTGCTTCTGAGGCTTTTTCCCATCCTTTCCTGGTGGTTGGATGAATATTCAATACCCTTTTTCATTTCATCCATTGATTTCTTTAGATTTTTCACTTCCTTCTGGAATCTGTCATTCTCATCTTGGAGCTCCTTGGTTTGTTGGTCATTTTCTTTTTTCATTTCAGCCTGGGATCTTTTCAGTGTTTCCACTTCATTCCAGAGTTTGTCATCTTCTCCCTCTAGGTCCTTCTTGAGTTTTTCATTCTCTTCCCTTAGTTCTCTAATTTCTTTGAATATGTCTACAGTTGTTCTTCTAAGATCAGTGTCTTGGCTTCTTTTCTTGGAGATCTCATTGTAGGGATCTTCTGTAGGGTTGGTAGAGTTCAGTGTGGATTTATTATGAGCTTTCCCCATTTTCCCAAGTTGTTTGTTCTTTGTGTCTTTGGCATGTGGATTTGTCTGTTTATTTGTTTCTTTGAATTTTGTCACCTCAGTGTTGGCTGCACAGACTATGATCACCAATGCTCTGCCTGTTAGGTTCTCTGCACCAGAGCTCTACAAGGTTGGGGGCGGGGGGAGTTGCTACTTTGGCCCACAAGGGTCAAGACAGGTCTGCCTTGCCTCACTGGCAACTCACTGATCTACTACTGCATTTTATTTTTTCTTTCTTTTTTTTTAATTTTTTTTAAATTTATTTCTGTATGTGTATCAATGCACTGTCTGCATGCAGGACTGTGCACCCGTGTCGTGCAATGCCGCGGAGGTCAGAAGAGGGTCTCGGATTCCCCTGGAGCTGGAGTTCTCCTGGAATTGGAGTTTCAGACGGCTCTCGGCCGCCATGTGGGTGCTGGGGATCGAACCCGGGTCCTCTGTAAGAGCGGTCGCGCTCTTAACCGCTAAGCCATGTCTCCAGCCCCCTACTACTGCCTTTTAAATAGAGCACATGGTTTCAGGGAACTGTACCACTTCAATGACAATGCACAAGGGCTAAATTCTTTGTATGAAAACAAAGCTTTTAGGTGATTTTTTTTAATTCACAAATTTTCATAATATTTACATCATTTCCATTCCTCTTTTCTCCCTTTCAACTCTTCCCAAATTCAGCTGCCCCTCATTTCATAACCTCATCTTGATTATTATTGTTGCAAGAATGATTTATACTCTGCTGAGTCCATTTTGTTGTGTTCTTGTGTACATGTGTTTAGGGCTGATCACTTGGGGGTAGATACTCTATCAGGAAGCTGGTCTCTGGAAAGCACAGTTTCTCTCTTTCTCAACACCTTTTGTCTGTAGCTTGTCAAATGGAGCTGGGGCCTTTGGCAATGCCTCTATTTATTTCTACATGTCAACTGGCCTTATTATGATGCAGGCCTTGTTTAGGCAATCATGTTTTGCAGATTGCGTGGATGCAGCTTCCGTGTAAGGTCTAGAAGACACTATCTAGCTCAGGCATCCTGGTTCTGTAGGTCATATAATCAGTGCACCTCCTTTCTCACCATGTTCTCTAAGCCTTAGGTATGGGGGTTGCATTTTGGATGCATAGGTTGAGGCAGGGCACTCCGCAGTCACAAATTCTGTATTTAGACCAGCTGTAGATAGATGTAATCATGTCCCTCTGTTGCAAAAATAAGCTTCTTTGGTGTCCTACTTTCTCTCTTTGTGGAGTCCCCATGTCCTCCCCATGATCCCTTTCCAAATTGCTGACATCTATGATTTCTTAAAGTTACATACTCACATCTAAATGTTCAGAGCTAGACTCCACAAATAAGAGAGAATACGTAGCATTTTTATCTATGAATCTGAGTTATCTTACTCAGTATGCTCTCCAGTTCCATTCATTTATCCCCTGTCGGCATATTATTATATATAATACATATTAATATATTAATACATATTAAGGCCTGTAGACTCAAATTTGTGTCTTCAAATAGTTTTCTGTGTGAGTTTATCCACTGAAGTCTGGTTAACCCACCCAGAGTCATGTTCTTATAAGTGACAGACTCTCTCCTCCCAGCAGCCATCATTTACCAATAGTTCCTCAGGCAGGGTAAAAGATTCTTACCCATTTCCCCATGTCTATGGTGGGAATTTGACTGCTTTGAGCTCGCATGGCACTAGTTCATGCTGTCCCCTTTGCTGTGGGTTCATATGATTGACTGACCATCTTCTGGAAACTATTTGCTTGTGCCAGAACCTCTGGCTCTCACAATCTCTTTCAGCCTCATTTTACCCAATGAACCCTGAATCTTGAGAGCAGAATTTTGATTTAGGTGTTCTATTCAGGCAGCTTTCATGTTCTCCAGTTGTGGGACTCTGTTAATCACAATCTTCTACATGAATAAGCTGCTCTGGTTACAGCTGAGAGAGATATGCATTAACCTGTGGGTATAAAAGGAAGTCATTAGGAGTTAGTTTAAAACTATAAATAGTTAGAAGAATAATAGTATTGGGCTCAATTATATGGCCTATAACATGTCTCTCCTCAAGATTCTAGGCCTGGTTCTAAGCCTGATATTTATACTTTAAGAAGCTACTATAGTGGTAGGTTTCAGTATGGCTTTTTTGAAAGTCATTTAATATTACTTATCCCTACCTACACTCCCTCTTCTGGCTTGCCCTTCCATTCCTCACAAATTTTCAACATTCTTTCACTACTAGACCTCCCTCAGCCTTTATCTCACTATATATCTACTCCCATGTCTCACCCCCACCATGGCTATTGATTAGTTTTCTGACCTATCTGGATTTTAAAATGGAAAATGTATATATAAAATTTCAGTGATAGCTTCTAGCTATGAAAGAGAACATTTGCCTTTCTTGGCATGGATTACTTCACTCAAGATTCAAGCATTTGTCCATCAATTTCATAATTTGGGTTTGTTTACTTATTTTATTTTAAGTGTATTTGTGTATTGCCTGAATCTCTATAAGTGCATGTTGTGCAGTGCTCTCAGAGGTCAGAAGAGGGCATCAGATCCCCTGGAATTAGAGTTATCATGTATTTTTGCCACCATGTGGATCATGGGAATCAAACCTGTGTCCTCTGAAACATTGAGCCATCTCTCCAGCCCCCAAAATGTTGTTTTTATAAGAGCTGAGTAATACTCCATTGTGCTTATGTACTGCAACTTCATTATCATTCATCAGTTGATGGACATCTAGGGCATTCCCAATTCCTGGTTATTATGAAAAGGATAGCAATGACCATGAATATGCATATATATCTCTGAGGTAGGGTATAGAGACTTTTGCATACATGCCCAAGAGTGGTATGGCTGGATCATATAGTTGATTCTTCTGGTATAATGAAGAATCTCCACACTGTGTTCTTTAGTGGCTGCTCCAGTTTCCACTCCCACCAGTGGTGGAAGAGTTACTTTTCCCAATATTCTTTCCAGCTTTTGTCATTTTTTTTTAATTATATTCATTCTGAATGGAGGAAGAAGAGCAAAGTTGTCTTAATTTGCATTTCTCTGATGACTAAAGATGTTAAACAAGTTTTTAAAGTATTTCTCAGTCACTTGTGTTTCATCTTTGGATAGCTCCCTGTTGATCTCCTTGAACCAGTTTTTAATTGTGCTGTTTACTATTCTGAAGTTTAGTGTTTTGGGCTTTTTGTATATTCTAGATACCAATCTTCTGTCAGAGTTATATTTATTAAAGATTTTTTTTTCCTATTCTCTTGGTTGTCTTTTAACTTAAATGATGGTGTCCTTTGGTGTACAGAAGTTTTTAGTTTCAAAAGGTCTCATTTGTCAACTTCTGGAATTCACTGCTGTGCTATAAGAGTTCTGCTTAGGCAGAACTCTTTTCCCATCCCTATAAGTCCCAGCACTTTCCATACATTCTCCTCCATCAAATTCAGGATATCAAGTCTGATATTGATCCTGATATGGCCTTTGATCCATATAGAGTTTAGTTTTGTGCATGGGGAGAGGTAGGGGTCCAATTTCATTCTTCTACATGCAGTTTGACCAGCCCCATTGATTGAATTTGCTGTCATTTCTCCAGTTTATTTGTGGCTCCTTTGTCAATACATGCATTTAAGTCTGCATCCTCAATTCTATTCCATTGATCAATGTCTCTATTGTTGTGCCAATACCAGGTTATGGAGTATGATTTGATAACATACATGATAAAGCCCCTAGCCATTCTTAAGATTATTTTGGCTTTTTTGTGTTTATGCATGTGTCTAGGTGAAATTTGATATTTTTTCCAATTTCTGTTAAGAATTGTGTTAGTATTTTAATGGGGATTGTTTTGAATTTGTATACTGTTTTTGATAGGATGGACAGTTTCACAATATCAATCCTATCTATGCAGGAGTGTAGGATGCCTTTACATATTCTGACATCTTCTGCAAATACGTTCTTCAATTTCTTACAGTTTTTACTATACAAGTCCTTCGCTTCCTTTGTCATATTTATGCCAAGAGGTATTTTATGGTTTTTGAGCCTATCGTGAATAGGTTTGTAACCCTGATTTCTTTCTCTGTATATTTGTTGTCCATATGTAGAAATACTATTTATTTATTTTTTTTATTTTATTTCGGTATGTGTATGAATGTACTGTCTGAATGCAGGTGTGTGCACCCGTGTCGTGCAATGCCGCGGAGGTCAGAAGAGGGTGTCGGATTTCCCTGGAACTGTAGTTCTCCTGGAATTAGAGTTTCAGACGGTCCTCGGCCACCATGTGGGTGCTGGGGATCGAACCCGGGTCCTCTGTAAGAGTGGACAGTGCTCTTAACCGCTAGGTCATCTCTCCAGCCCAATACTATTTATTTTTGAGATTCTTTTTATACCCTGCTACTTGGCTGAATGTATTTATCAAATATAGTTTTTTGTATTATCCTTTACATATACAAATGCAAATAATTTGCATATATATACATATGCAAATAATGATACTGTGGCTTTTGTCTTTCTAATTTGTACCCACTGTATCTCCTTTATTTGTCTTACTACTCTAGCTAAGATTTCAAATCCTCTGTTGAACAGGAATGGAAAGAATGGACATCCTTGTGTTTCCCCTCATTTTAAGAGGAATGTTTTGCTGCTTTCTCTAATTAGTATGTTAACTGTGAGCTTTTTGTATATTGCCTTTATTAGGTTGAGATGTATTCCCTATATTCTCCATTACTTTTATCATGAATTGAGGTTGAATTTTTGTCAAAGATTTTTTTTCTACATCTAATTAGATCATCATGGGGTTCCTACTTTTGTGCCCATTTATAAGGTGGATTACGTTTTCTGATTTATATATGTTGGATCATCCTTGCATATCTGGGATGAAGCCATCTTCACTGTGGTGGAGTGTTTTGATGTGTTCTTGAATTTGTTTTGTGAGTAATTGATTAAGAAATTTCACTTCTATTTTCAACTGAAATATTGGCCCTTAATTTTCTTTTTGTTGGGTCTTTGTCTGGTTCGGGTATTAAAGTAATACTGGCCTCATGAAGAATTTTGAAATATTCCTTCATTTTCTATTTTAAGGAATAATTTGAGGAATATTTTTATTAGTTCAGATTGAGTAGAATTTTGTACTGTATCCATTTGGTCCTGGGCTTGTGTTAAAAAAAAAAAAACACCTTTCATTGAGCTTTCGTACAACTGAAACAATGGTTCCTAAACAATTTTAGGCCCCCGTCCATATCTTCAAGCCTGCATTAGAACTCATACTTGGGGCTGGAGAGATGGCTCAGTGGTTAAGAGTGACAACTGCTCTTGCAGAGGACCCGGGTTCGATTCCCAGCACCCACATGGCAGCTAAGAACTGTCTTTAAGATGAGCATGGTGGCACATGCCTTTAATCCTAACTCCCAGGAAGCAGAGGCAGGCGGATCTCTGAGTTCAAGACTAGCCTGGTCTACAGAGTGAGTTCCAGGCCAGCTGGGGGACCCTGTTTCAAAAAGAGAAAAATTAAAAATAAAATTGAATTAAAAAAAAAAACACACATACTTTACGCTATCCATGTTAAGTCCTATCCAGTCAAGTTTTTGAAACCAGATGTCCTTGCATGCAAATTCATCCCCTTGAGTCTAGTCAGCACATCTAGAAAGCTTAAGTAAGGCATATTTTCCTTCATTCTGCAGTTATAAGTCAATTCTCTAGTAGTTATCAGTCCAGGGCCAGCCCTCCACCCATTTCTCTTGCTCCACTCTGGTACCTTGTCTGAGTTGGCATGTGTCCAGTGTCTGATGCCAGCATCACCACAAATTCATGTGTGAAAGCTTCCAGTAGTCTGTAAGCCTCTGTTTCCCTCCTACATTTATGAAACAGCTCTGGCTCTTAAAATCATTCTGCCCCCTCTTCTGCAATGATCCCTGAACTGTGGGTGGGTAAGGTTTAATATAGGAGCCCTATCCAGGGACACACACTGTGGAGGCTCCCATTCTTTTGAAACTTGGCCAATTGTGGCCCTCTGTGTGTGTTGCACTCTACTGTATAAGGAAGCTTCACTGGTGAGAATTCAGGGATGCACTAATTTTCTCTCTGCCCTTCATTCCACTGTTTCGTGAGTCTTAGGTGTGGAAGTTGAACTGCAGTTGTCTCTCCTAGGACTGGGCATCTTTCAGATATATATTTTCTGTCTATGACCAGTTGTAGGATTCTGCAGTAACCTCTATCTGTTGCAAAGAGAAGCTTCTTTGATAAGGACTATGACCTATCAAGGTATATGTCCATGTTCCCTAAAATGATACCAGGTATGGGTTCCATCTCACGAAGTGAACCTTAATTCGAATGGTTAGTTACTCCCTTAACATTCATGCCACTACTGACCCAGTAGGCATATCTTGTCAGACTAGTTGTTATTGTAAATGTCAGGGTTCATAGCTGGATAAGACTGATGATTACTTTTCTCCTTCAGTACTTCAGTATAGCATATTCCAGCACTATGAAAGCTAACCAGTAGGTATGAAACTCCTAGGTCAGAACCTGCTTGAATTTTACATTTTATGACTCAATTATGTGTTGCCTTCAGCAATTAAGTCTTTCTTACAGTTCTGAAGGGTAATCAAGAGCAATGATAGTAACATGTAATGTTTGTGGTTCTATGGGAACTCACTGGGTAACAACTAAAAGAGGTAACACATTACTTGGTACTGGATTTTTATTTACTAAGATTAGGTGTATTCAGGGTTCTTCTCACCCATGGGCACCTTCCTATACCAAGAAGAATAACACCTCACATTCATGATGACTGCAATTCCTGTGGTCAGAACACTTCATTTGTGTATCTCTTCACATGACTGAGTATCTGTATCTTCCATCAAATCCTCTTCTTATAACAAACTAGCAAATGTTTATAAGTGTTTCCCTTAATATTTTGAGCTATCAATGACATTAAGCAGACCCAAGGAGAAAGATGACAGTAACCCTGATTTATAGATCATGACTGAGAAAAATTAGGTGACACCTACTTTTGTGATTGGCATCTGAATCTGGAGAAACTTGGAGGACTGTGATCTAAGCTGTGGCATCTTATTATAACTGTAGAATTAGATCAGAATAGTTCAGAATTGAATTGAATCGAATTGTAGGATAGTCAGGTAATATCTGTCGAAGAGTGCCTTGGTGCATGCAGAAAAATTCCAAACATCAGATATCCAAAGGGAAATATTTTTGCTTATTTGAGCATTGAGTGGTATATAAAGATAGGCAAAAAGTCTCTTTCTATCTCTTTTGCTCCTTATGCAGTTAGAAAGCAAAAGGACATGCAGAAGTTAAATTTAATTTATTCAACATTAACTTCAATAAATTAGTATAAATATTAAAATCAGATATTGGTTTACAGCATCATAAGAATACTCTGGCAGAACAAAGCTAGATAGAACCAGCCAGATGGCAGAGCATGCAAGCACTTGATTGTCCTGAATATCCATCTCCAAGAAAAAAACAGAATTGTCACATGGTATGAAAATTAATATTCCTACCACAGTACTCATCAATAAGAACTATTTTAATTTAAAGTCATATAAGCTCACTTTTCTAGAACTTGAATATCCCTCTATGTTCAAAAAAAAAAAAACAAGTTCAAACTTCAGGTTAAGGTTGATTGGGAGATGACATTTGGCAACAGTTGATATACCTGTAAAACTGAATTAAGCTTAGATATGTTTTCTTGTTAATGATATATGCATGCAATTCCAGGTATTTAGCAATATTAGTTAGTCAAAGATCCCATTGTGAATGATTAAAGGTACATTAAATATGCAATTTGTAATGCAGGCACTCAGAGATGATTGCATTTTTGATCTAATGAATTAATGTGTTTAAAGAAACAAGGACATTAGGCTTAAATTTAAGTTTAAGTTCTCAAAGAAAAGGGCTTTCAGTTAAAATAGTCAAAGAATGTCCTTGAAAATCTCATTGTCTTTTTCAAGGAATTACATAATGGAGTTCTATGCAGTGGTAAAGAAAGATGACATCATGAAATTTGCAGGTAAATGGATAGATTATGTTAAGTGAAATAACACAGTCCCAGAAAAACAAACAATGAATGGTATCTCTCATTTGTGGATGCTAGCACCAAATTCTTGGTTGAAAGGCAAGCTGAGCAAAGTTAATGCTATATTACTTTTTATATGAAGACAACTGTGCTTTTATAATGTGAATTCCTTAACAGGCTCTAGAATTAACTTACCACTTATTTTCAGACTTTGTAATTGTAGTATACGGGTGGAGGGTATGTATTCATATTTTACTACACTAATACAAAATTAAAGGGAAAAATGTGAATTCGTAAACATATTTTGGAATTATCATACAGTTTATTCTCAGAGGTCATATTTTGGTATATATGTGACATATATATATATATATATATGCATATTTTGGAGGAAGACAAATGGGTGGGAACAATAATGACAAAAGGACTGGGTCAAAGAACTGACTGAAACAGTTAACTTCTGCCCAAACAATAAACCTCTGCCGAGTAAAACTTTTTTTTTTTTTTGGTCTTTTTGAGACAGGGTCCCCCTGTAGCCCCAGCTGTCCTGGAACTCACTCTGTAGACCAGGCTGGCCTTGAACTCACAAAGATCTGCCTGCCTCTGCCTCCTGAGTGCTAGGATTAAAGGCATATGCCACCACCACCCTCCCTGGGTAAACTTTTAAGAGACTGAGAAAAGGATGTAAGATACGTACAGCAGAATGCATGAACTCAGGTGGGGTGGGTGGGGGACATGGAAAGGCGAATGTGTCTAAATTGGACTGAGAAATAATGTATGAAACACACAAAACACCAATAAAATATTTTATTAAAAAAAGACTATAAATACTTTATCTTTACTCTTGTATTTGTTCTCATCATAATCACAATCATTCAAATCATTTATCAGCAGCAGCATGAGTATTGATACTCAGTGCTTGTCAATAAACAGTATTTTTGTAAGTGCTATTGTAACTAGATATGAATACTGTTGTTTCACTTTCATCAACCTTAAGATGAACCTCAATCCTATTTGACTTCCAAATGTAGTAAATTTGTGTGATCCTTTTGAAAAGAACCAGGAATGAAATTTTAGGTTATACAATATTTCCCTTTAACTTTGACAATCTCTCCTTTCATATAGGCATGAACAAATTTAGTGATTCTTTCATTTCTAATAAAAACACAGAAAGGAAATAATCATCCTACAGTAAAATTAAGATTTACAAAGCACAATTTACATAATAGATATTTCCTATCAGCAAAAGTAAAAGTAGTTTCAACCTGACAATTTATATGGAAAAATCATTGTTAATTCCATTTCTTTACTTCTTTTCAGGGGTTAATTAGGACAATAAATAGAATTATAATTCATGAACATTAGTCTGAAAAAGCAAATGTATATGACTTTGATATTAAAATTGGGGTGATATTTCTCCTATGCTTTACTAATACATGAAATCCAGGCAAGCATGGAGTTGTGAAAGGTAGAAGTGACTTCCTAATATCAGCAATGATACCAATATGCTATTGCATGGAGCCCCAGACTAACCTTTCCAACCCACAAACTCATAAGACTGTAGAAAAATAGTATGGTTGGAATCATTATGTTGACCATTTTTCCTACAAAGTAGTTTCATAAGAGAAAGATGAAAACTTACCTCACCATAAGAAATCAAATGTGATATGTTGTCTAAGACCTACCTAGTTCATAAATCAATAGAATACCTCAATTTGTTTCACTCCAGAAATTCAATTCTGAAGTTTTAGAACCATCAAATAACTGTTAAATATGATTATGTATCAGGAAATGAAGGAGGAAAATGTGAACTGAATTATTCTCAGAGACATAAAAGGTAGCTTCAGTGAAGCACTCAACCATGATGTCTGACAGACATTGAGCTACAAAGAAGCACAGCCACAAAAATTGCTTTCAATAGAATAGAACTAAAAATGTAAATTTTAGAATATTCAGTTTAGTAAAAAGAATAAGGAAGTAAACATGATTATCCTCAAGAAGCAGTACAATATTCATAATTAAGATTATAAATACAAAGTTCAAAGAGAAAATAAGATCTAAAAAAGAATTCTACAAGACCATATATGAAGATTATTAGCAAATGATGTGACCTTCAGAGTTAACTCCATGATAGGTTGTTGGAAGGACAGTGATTAATTACTTGCAGGAAGAAATCAAAGTAATGTTTTGATTATATCAGAAGTATATTTCTTCTGTGCCTGGTGCCTCAAGCCTTTAATCCTAGCACTTGGGAGGCAGATGAAGACACATCTTTGTGAGTTCAAGGCCAGCCTGATCTACAGAGCAAGTTCCAGGCCAGCTGGGGCTACAGGGAGACCCTGTCTCAAAAAGACAAAAAAAAAAAAAAAAAGTATATTTCCATGTGATAGCAGAATATATTTTAGTTACCTTTTAGTCTAATAAATATTTTAAAATTCCATCTTGTAGAATATAACCACAAAATTGATAATTTTGACAATTCTTTTGTCCTAGGTTGAATAAATATGAGCAAATATGATAACAAAATTACTATACTAGTTTCTCATAAATATCGCAGTGATTTAACATGAAAGAAAATGGGTTACATTGCTAGCTAGATGACTCTGTGTGTGCCACCAAGCCTGATGATCTGAGTTGCATCCCTTAGATACACATGATGGAAGGAGAGAGCTGACTCCCCAGAGTTGTTCTTCTATGTCCACATGCATCACGGAGCATACATGCTCTCACAAACGATATATACAGACATGGATATATTTTAAAATGCAATACTTTTTTTTTCCTTTTTGGGGGGTATTTTTGAGACAGGGTCTCCCTTTTAGTACCAGCTGTCCTGGAGCTCTCTCTGTAGACCAGGTTGGCCTTGAACTCACAGAGATGAGCCTACCTCTGCCTCCTAAGGCTGGGATTAAAGGTGCACACCACCATGCCCAGCTAAAAATGTAATGCATTTTTAGAAAGAAAAATATTATAGCAAATATTTTGTTGCTCATTCATACGGTAGTATTTTTTGCTTCTGAAGTTGCAATGAAGAAGTTTTAAAATTTATCATTGAATAGTTTTATAAATCACAGAAATCTTATTTGCTGAAATTAAATTCATACTGAGCTCCTATTTCTCCAATTAAAACATTTGTTTTCCTTCATAAGTCCTTGGGAATACTGGGTTCACATATTTATCATATCGACTTATCTTTTCCTCATTGTATTTCCCTGAAAGAAAGACTCTGAAATACATCAAACTTCACTGGCAGACATTTCCAGGAGATTTAAGAACCTAATAATTCTTTATACATTTGCTTGACAATTAAGATTTTATTATCGATGTTACTGATATTTTAAATTGTGTATATAATTAGATACTCAAAATTTCTCTTTAATCACGTCATAAGATTTTGTTACTTTCATTGTTAAACTATGAAAGGAATATATAAAAATAATTTATTTTTGCCGGGCGTGGTGGTGCATGCCTTTAATCCTAGCACTTGGGAGGCAGAGGCAGGCAGATCTTTGTGAGTTCAAGGCCAGCCTTGAAGCTCAAGGCCAGAGTGAGTTCCAGGATAGCTGGAGCTACAGGGAGAACCTGTCTCGAAAATACAAAAAAAAAGATATTTTTTCTACCCAAGATTTATTTCATGAAACACTTGTCATTATTTTTTTTTCTTACAGCATTTTCAAGTCACACTTCAAAACAAACAGGGACTTATTTTCTGTTGTTTCTCCAGTTTGGATATTCTTGGGGTCTTATTAATTTATCATCTGGTTTATTTTTTTTATTTTTTTATTGTTATTAAATGTTTTCCATACATCATACATCATTTCTCAATAGAATTTAGAGTCACTTCCTTTTCCATGCCCCCCACCCCTGTTCCTGCACTCTGTCATACATGCCTTGAGCCTTTTTCTGAGTCTTTTCCAGTTTTGTGTTTGTTCTCTCTAACTTGTATTGCATATATATATATATATATAAATACACAACACACACACACACACACACACACACACCCGCCACCACACACACAACACACACATATATATGCAGGCAAAACAAATAAAAATAAATAACCTAGCTTTTTCAAATGAACTTTTTGTTGTTGTTCTTTCTGAGACTGGGTTTCCCTGTAGCTCCAGATGGCCTGGAACTTGCGGTGTAGATCAGTCTGGCCTTGAACTCACAAGAGATTCGACTGCCTCTGCCTCTCCAGTTCTGAGTTTAAAAGCATGCACCATCATGCCCAGCTCAAATGAACTTTTTAAGTCCATGAAATTGTGATTCAATTTTCCTTTGCTTCATTTCCCAGTATCTTTTCTTAAGACTATATGTAAAGGATTAGAAAGCTGGAGAGACAGAAAGAGGAAACCTACCTCCAGAGAGCAAAGCAGATTAGAAACTGTGGTGATGGCCCATGCTCTTGATATCAGAGACAGAAATCAAGCAAGCAAGGTAAAGATAGATAGAGGGGTTTGGCAACAGGTTTCTTGGCTAATACAATAAAAATCTGAGTACAAAATCCTTCCTTGCCTACATAGAAATAGGCAGCTAAGTCCAGGATCCTGGGTGCTTACCGGTTGTCATTCAGTCAAAGTGGGTTTGAGGGATGGTCCAAGCCTTTAATGAAAGGAGTGGAAAAGCTGGAGAGGTAGAGCGAGAGGGAAAGTAAGAGGAAAAGGGGGTGGGCAGAGACAGGGAGAGTCAAAGGGACCAGCCAGGGAGTAGGCCCTGCTGTGAACTTTCTTCTGGATTTCCCCACCATCTATAAGGAAATAGAAAGTAGGAAGAAAAGATAGTGGCAGAATAATTCATTGCTGATGTCAGAGGCTTTCCTGTAGTATATATGTTGCGTAATTACACAACTTATAAACACTTTACTATTGAATTTGGCTCGAGATAGAGAAATATCCTTTCAAAGTTCCTATGCCTATCAGTTAATACAGTTAATACATTATGCCTGTTTCTGTATATCCCAGCTTTATTTGAATATTAGCTCCCCTGAGGAATAACTTGTGGGTGTTGCCACAAGCTTGTACCCGCTAGTGATTAGGAGATTTATATGCCACAGAAGGCCTTGTCATCGTTCTCAGGAGGAAAAAAAAGTAATCCAGGATTAACACACATCCAAACCTCTGTGTCTTACCAAAGTAACCTACCATATGTAACTAGCAATGTGTAAATACGTATATATCTAATCAATTGTGCTTCGAGTAGTAGGATTAAAAGCTTATCCCTGGGCTGGTGCTGACGTAGGAGTCTTGCGTGACTCAAGGAGCCCTATATTCGCTTTATTGGTTTAGTGGCCGTTGGGAACACTCTCTGGGCATTCCAGAGACCGCTGTATACGTGCAAGTGTGGTCTCCATACAGCTTTCCCATGTTTATATCAGGGCTTCAACAGCAGGGCCTATCGCCTCTCTTCCTGCAGTTATTCTGGCAGTTTGGAGGCAAGGAGCCGTTACCTTTTGTGGGGGCTTGGGCTTCCCTGGCGCAACATTCGCTTGATAAATATCCATTGTTGATGTCAGAGCCTCCGGTATTAATAATATTTTGCTTAAAGTAGCATGAGCTTAAGGAGACTTTAGAGAGAAATTAGACTGTTTCCTTCTCACCCACTTGTGCCCCTTTCCCAAAGCCGGGGAACAAACTGAAAAAGAGGAGGATGTAGATTGTAAGGGTTGCAGAGAGATAGGGGGGAATCGTGAGACTACAGCAAAATAGAAATAGTCTGGAAGCCTAACTGATGGGCACAGGCCTGTGCATACAAGCTTCTCCAACTTGACTATGGGAAACTTGGGTTGTTCAAAATTTGGACATAGATACCTGCAAAATGCACCCAATTACCTTATTGTATGACATACTGAGTACATCAATGTTATCTGCAACAACTGAGGGGGGGGGGGGAAGAATTGTAATTATCTTGTAGAATCCCTTAAAAATAAATAAAATAAAATATAAAAAATAAAGAATACTTTCATAATATAAGGCCATTGTTTTTATTTTATATAAAAAATAAAAATAAATTTTATATTCTTAAAGTTATAGTTTGTCTTCTGAAATACATTTCTTCATGAAATGATTGAAGAGATATAAAATATCAATTCATTTGAGAGAGGTTGGCTAGAAGGTTAATTGTGGGAAAATGTTGATGTCAAAACAAAGGGTGCATTCTTGTTAAGATTCTAATTACTCCACACATCATTACATTAGACAGAAAGTAAAAGTTAGAAAATACTCCAAAAAGTCCATGTAATGCTTCAGTTTTACCATTTTGTTATGGATTAACACTGATGCAATCCATGGCTCTACCCATACCCACTTCCTTTAGATCCCACATCATTTCTCTTCTTCACTAAGTCTCATTTTCTTGAGTTTATTCATGTTTTTAATTTATTCACTTCTTGCTGTTGTTGGTAATCTTTGAAAGACTAAATTCAGGGAATGATTTATTTTTTAATAAAACTGTTCGTGTATTGCACTTTACATCACCATTTAGTACAGCTTTGTCATCTTGATAATTTTTGATGAGTTATGGTTCCATTTTCGAGAGAAAGAAGGCTTTTATTCAAAGCATGGTTAATATATGTGGCATCCGCTGTGAGTCTTATCCTCCAAAGAGAGACTAATAGCCAAGTAGATTATTTGGGGATATATGATAAACACTTGCTGCCACTGTTGACAGTTATCTCCAGGGCTGTTTGAGGTTACCGCTGCAGTTATTGCGGAGAGTCTTGGCTTGTTCAGGGGACGCAATATTTTGCTGTATGCTTTAAGTGGCCTTTGGGTACGCTCTCTAGCAGTTAAGAGGCCAGCTGTATGCTAGCAAGTAAGAGTAAACGTCTTTCATAACATTTTTATACTCTATACACAGTTCTTCGAGCACCAGGGACTATAGCTGTCCCTTTTACTCCTTGCATATATATCCCTTATAGGAAAAGGGCCTTTATAATTTGGGGGCGGGGGTTTGAATCCCTAGCCAATCATTCTCCTTTAGGCAGAAAATTCATTGCTGATGGTCAGATTTGCTGTAGTAATATATTTTGTTCAAGATTACAAACTGTATACAGCATTGTTACTATATGATTGGCTCAAGATAGAGAAATTATCCTTTCCAGTATCTAAGGCCTATCAAGTCAATTAAATACATATATGCCTGTTTCATGATATCCCAGCATTGATATTGGTAGTCTCCTTTGGAGGAATAACTGCTTGGATGTTGCCACAAGCTTATACCCTCTAGTGATTAGGAAGATTTTATATGCCACAGTAAGGCCGGTCAGTTTTCTCAGTGGAAAAAAAAAAGTGTATATCCCAGGAATTAACACAGCCATCCAAACTTATGTTGCTATACCAAAGTAACCTACCATAGTAACTAGCAATGTTTAAAATTACCTATATATCTAATCGCTTATGCTTCATTATATAGGATTGAAATCTTATCCTTGGGCAATCGGTCACCCATAAAGGAACAGCCAGAACTGGTGCCAGATCCTAAAACGACATTCCAAGACAATAGACTGTTTGTGTTTTTGACCACCTGCTGCCCCATCTCTAAGCCGAAGGAACTAATCTGTTGGAAGAGGGGAGTGGTATATTGTAGGTGCTGCGATTGGGGTGAATGGTGAAAAACTGAACACATATAGGTTTGGACATCTTATTTGATCAACTTGAATTGGTACATACAAGCCCTCCAAACTGGATGGTGGGGGGAGCCTTGGGCTGTGTGTGCTGGGGCAAAACTGCTTGCAAACTGGTTTTATATGAAGGATGCTTGTGGCTAAAAAAAAAAGGGGCATATACTGACATTTTGAACTAACTGGGAATATAAAATACTAGTCGTTTTTTTATTTATAGTTTGTATTGGTTTGGTCTCTATATTTTTCTGAATTATACAACATAACAAGTTGTAACACTTTTCTTTTACTTGTGAGACAATTTTAAAGGAGAATTAGGTTTTTAAAATTTTACTTCTCCAAAATAAGTAGAAGTCTTTGATGATTTCCAATCACGTATAGCGTTTTAAGAGCAATAGTTGTTTATTGGGTAAAATTTATTAGCAGGTACTCAACTCTGGGCCCAGCTTTATCCACAAAGTATATATATTTTAAGGCTTAGTGAACTTGTTTAGATTACATCCATTTAGGTGTCAGGGTTTTGGTGGAAATGGTAAATACAATTGAACTAATTGGGCATATATACTGTTCATTGTTTTCTTTATACTTTGATCTTGTGGTTAATAGGTCTACAACCCTGGCCTTTATTGTTTTCTGCCTGAATACACACACACTAACTTTCTCCTTACTTGAGACAGTGATAATCTTAACGAATAGCGCCCTTTAAGCCCTACCGCACATCCTTAATAGTACATACAGTCAGATGGACAACCTTTGCGGTAATTTAAATGCAAGCTTATGCCTTGGCTCCTTTTTCTGGTATGTGTACTACACTTCGGCATCTACTAACGTCAAAACCATAACCCCCTAAAAAAAAAAAACCCGAGGCCCCCGCTGTCGGAGCGGTAGATGGGCGATGTGCGGGTCTATCCTTTCTGGGTACAAATGGAAAACTCTGTGTCCAAGTCCTAGTAATAATTTTCATTTTTCTGATCTTGAAACTAACAATGGAGGCAATTTTATGTTTCCCCACATGTCAAAAATCACCAGAATCTAAATGCCTGAAAACATACAACTTATAGCTGTGCTGGATGGACTGGAAAATGGCCAGCAGAGAGGTATGACCCATATCTGAACATTAAAGAAAGAGGACCTAGAGACTGCCTGAAGTCACAGACACTGAGCATCTCTCTGAATACTATTGGGGTATAACTGTTTATAATGGGCCCTAAGGAATTTTACCTTCCAGAAGCTGATTTAAACATTCCTCTCCTCTCCCCTTTATAGGAAAAAGAAACATGATGGGTAATGAAAACCACTCCCTAACTGTAAACTAGAGCAATTGTTACGGTGGTAATTTCCTTATAAAACAGGCATAAACGTTTTAAGAATATAAAATTTACATATAGGTCGGAATTTATCAGGCTGGTTGTAACTCAGTCTTCTGGGTGCTAATACCATACTTAACAACCCTACCATTTGTGTTCGCAGGGACATAAAGGATACTCCTGTTCCTTGCCCTCAAGGTAACTAAGTCTTGAGGGATATTGCATAGTAGGGCTTGCTCTGCAAATGTCCGCTCAAATGTGGATTCACCAGTCTTCCTTGTGAGGGAGTTCTTGGAGATCTACTAAAGAGACCTAGTCAGTGTCTCAGTCTATAAAGAGAAAGTCGCTCATGAGCTTCAGAAAAGGCAGCCTGGTCTAGGGAAGATCCTGATTTTGTCTTTGAGTGGTGGAACTGGTTAAATGAAGCTGAAAGGAGCCGGGGGCTCCCACTCCCACCAAAAAAACAAACCAACAAACAAAACAAACAAAAAAAACAACCAACCAACAAACAAAAAAACTATACAAAAAAACACTTGAGGACCAGATCCTCAACTGCTTTTCTATGAGAAAACAAAAAACTGGCTGGAGTAGATGGCCATGGTTAAGAGCACCCCTGCCCTTCTTGCAGAGGGACCCTGGGGTCGATCCCCCGCACCCACAAGGCGGCTAAGATACCGTTTGTAACTCATTCCCCAGGGAAACTTCCGAGAGCCCTTCTTCTGATTGCCACAGCATTCACACAACATGGGTGCACAAACCCTACATGCAGACAGTACATTCATACACATACAAAAATAAAATAAAATTTAAAAAAAAAAGAAACAATAACCTTGAGTTAATCGGGCTGTGTGGCTTAAGCATCCAAAAGGAAAGTAAACCAGAAATTAATAATCAGTTAAGGCCTGATGAAATTGTACTGTCAGATATTAAAACTTGAAATTTTTAGTAAAAAGACAAAAAAAACGAGGAGCGAGAACATTGTTCTTTGGCCTGTCTTCAATTCTTACTGGCAGTGCATCATTCTCGGTGTCTGCGACTGCTTTTGCCATTCTTCAAAAACATGAAACATAAGCTTTTTAACCCCAGTATAGACTGAAGACTCATGTTCTTCAAGAATCCTCTAAACCTTAATTGTCAGATGGGGACCACTGAGATATTCACTCTTGTGGACTGAGCAGCTACTGGGATTCAGCCTATGCAGAGTAAGGCTGCCATTGTTGAATGCTACCCAGGCTGTATCATGGAAGCCAGTACAGGAAGATCAAGAACAGGATGGCTTCCTTTTACTGGAACCGATTTTGGGGGACCACGGGAGGGGAAGATGACCCCAGTGTGGAGGGCAAAGGGCAAGACTGTATGGGTTGTTTTGGTAGTTTTATAGTATTCTATATTGGCCAACGGAGAGTCTTCAAACATTTTGTCCCTTTAAGGAAAAACGAATGAGAAAACATCTGTTAGCCAAAAAGAAGAAGAAAGAAAGAAAGAAAGAATGAAAGAAAGAAGAGAGAAAGGAAAGAAAGAAAGGACAAGGAAGGAAGAAGAAAGAAAGGAAAGAGAGAAGAGAGAAAAGAGAGAGATGAGAGAGAGAGAAAAAGAGAAAGAGAAAGAAAAAAAGAAAGAAAGAAATAAAGAAAGAAAGAAGAAGAAAAGACAAAAAAGAAAGAAGAAGGAAAAAGAAAATCCTCCATTTCCAATCGGTGATATGTGATGTGTGTGTGTGGTGTGTGTGTGTGTGTGTGGTGTGTAATATATATAATATATATATATATATATATTATTATACATATTATCAACAGTTAGAGAGACAAACAACAAAACTGGAAAAGACTCAGAAAAAGGCTCAAGGCATGTATGACGAGTGCAGGAAAACAGGGGTGGGGGGCATGGAAAAGGNAATAAAATTAAAAAAATAAAGATATCTTCATAGAATTATCAAGGCCATTGTGTTTTATTTTATGATAAAAAATAAAATAAATTTTATTTCTTAAAGTGTATTGTTTTTCTGAAATACATTTCTTCATGAAATGATTGAAGAGATATAAAATATCAATTCATTTGAGAGAGGTTGGCTAGAAGGTTAATTGTGGGAAAATGTTGATGTCAAAACAAAGGGTGCATTCTTGTTAAGATTCTAATTACTCCACACATCATTACATTAGACAGAAAGTAAAAGTTAGAAAATACTCCAAAAAGTCCATGTAATGCTTCAGTTTTACCATTTTGTTATGGATTAACACTGATGCAATCCATGGCTCTACCCATACCTTCACTTCCTTTAGATCCCACATCATTTCTCTTCTTCACTAAGTCTCATTTTCTTGAGTTTATTCATGTTTTTAATTTAATTTCACTCATTGCTGTGTATTGGTAACTTTTGAAAGACTAATTCATGGGATGGGATTTTTTTTAATAAAATGTTCGTGGGTTTGTGCACTTTACATCACCATTTAGTTACAGCTTTGTCTAATCTGATAATTTTTGATGAGTTAGGGTTCCATTTTCTTGGAATGAAGAAAAAAAAAGAAGCATTTTTAAAGCCTGGTTATATGTGGCATCCGCTGTGGTCATTATCCTCCAAAGAGAGATAATAGCCAAGTAGATTTGGGGATATATATAACACTGCTGCCACTGTTGACAGTTATCTCCAGGCTGTTGAGGTTACCGCTGCATTATTGACGGAGAGTCCTGGCTGGTCAGGGAGAGCGCAATATTTTGCTTGTATGCTTTAAGTGGCCTTTGGGTACGCTCTCTAGCATTTAAGAGGCCAGCTGGTATAGCTAGGCAAGTAGAGTAGACGTCTTTCATAACATTTTTATACTCTATACAGCAGGTCTTCGACACCAGGGCTATAGCTGTCCTTTTTCTCCTTGCTATATATCCACTTATAGGAAAAGGCCTTTATAATTTGGTGGGGCGGGTTTGAATCCCCTAGCCAACATTCTCCTAGGCAGAAAATTCATTGCTGAGGTCGCAGATTTGCTGTAGTAATATATTTTGTTAATTACAAACGTATACAGCATTTTACTATTGAATTGGTCTCAGATTAGAGAAATTATCCTTTCACAGTATCCTAAGGCCTATCAAGTCAAGTTAAATACATTATATGCTGTTTGTCTGATATCCCAGCTTATGAGTATTGTAGTCTCTTTGGAGGAATAACTGTTGGATGTTGGCCACAAGCTTTACCCTCTAGTGATTAGACGAGATTTATATGCCACAGTTAAGCCTGTGTCATTTTTCTCAGGTGAAAAAAAAAAGTGTTAATCCCAGGAATTAACACAGCCATCCAAACCATCATGTTGTCTATACCAAAGTAACCTACCATAGTAACTAGCAATGTTTAAAGTACATATATATCTAATGCTTTGCTTCATTATATGGATTGAAATCTTATCCTTGGGCAATCGGTCAGACCCATAAAGGAAACAGCCAGAACTGTGCCAGAGTACCAAAACACATCCAGAAAGTAGACTGTTGCTGTTTGTTGACCACCTGCTGCCCCATCCTCTAAAATGCCTGAAGGGAACAATCTGTTGGAAGAGGGGGAGTGGTATATTGTAGGGGCTGCGATTGGGGTGAATTGGTGAAAAACCTGACAATATAGGTTCTGTGGACATCTTTTGATCAACTTGAATTGGACATCAAGCCCTCCAGCTGGATTGGGTGGGAGCCTTGGGCTGTGTGGCTGGGGCAAAACTGCTTGCAAACTGGTTTTATATGAAGGATGCTTGTGCTAAAAAAAAAAGGGCTATAGCTGACATTTTGAACTAAACTGGGAATATAAAAAATACTAGTCGTTTTTTATTTATAGTTTGTATTGGTTTGGTCTCTATATTTTCTGAATTATACAACATTAACAGTTGTAACACTTTCTTTTACTTGTGACAACTTTAAAGGAATTAGGTTTTTTAAATTTTACTTCTCCAAATAAGTAGAAGTCTTGATATATCATCACGTATAGCGTTTAAGAGCAATAGTTGTTGATATTTGGTAAAATTTATTTAGCAGGTACTCAACTCTGCCCAGCTTTATCCACAAAGTATAGTATATTTTAAGCCTTAGTGAATTGTTTGATTACATCATTTAGGTGTAGGGTTTTGTGGAAATGGTAATACAATGAACTAATTGGGATATAGTCACTTTATTGTTTTACTTTCTACTTTGATCTATTGGTTAATAGGTATACACCTGGCACTTACTATTTTTTGTGATACACAACATCACATTAACTCTTTACCCTTATAGATCACATTCTTAAGGCGACTTAAGCCTACCGCTTACATTTTCCTTCCCCAATAAGTAACATCAGTCATGGAACCCTTTGGGTACCCAATTTAAATTGAAGCTTCTGCTTGGCTCCTGTGTTTTGGTATGTGTGATACAACCTTGCGGCATCTACTACGTCAAAACATAACACCCCCCTCCACAAAAAAAAAAAAAAGGGCCCTCGTCGGAGGCGGCGTGGGCGAGCTGCGGGTCTATCCTTTCTGGGACTACAAATGGAAAAACTCTGTGTTCCAAGGTCCTAGTAAATTTTCATATTTTCTTGATCTTGAAACTAACAATGGAGGAGAATTTTATGTTCCCCACATAGTAAAAATCACCAGAATCTAAATGCCTGAAACATACAATTATAGCTGATGCTGGATGGACTGGGAAATTGGCCAGCAGAGAGGTTGACCCATCTGAACATAAAGAAAGAAGGAACCTGCGACTGCCTGAAGGTCACAGACACTGAGCATCTCTCTGATATACTATATGGGGTAACTGTTTATAAGGGCCCTAAGGATATTTACCTTCCAGAAGACTGATTAAACACTTCCTCCCTCTCCCTTTATAGAAAAAGAAACATGATGGGTAATGAAAACCACTCCCTAACTGTAAACTAGAGATATTGTTACAGGTGGTAATTTGCCTTTAAAAAAACAGGCATAAGCGTTTTAAGAATATAAAAGTTTACATATGTCGGAGAGTTATCAGGCTGGTGTTAACTCAGTCTTCTGGGTGCTAATACCATACTTAACACCCATACCATTTGTTCCAGGGACATAAAGGATACCCTGTTCCTGCCGCTCAAGGTACAACAAGTTCTTGGGATATTGGCATAGTGGGATTGCTCTGAAAATGTCCCCAAATGTGATCCACCAGTCTTCCTGTGCAAGGGTAGATTTTGGAGATCTACTAAGGGAACCTATCAAGGTGTCAGTCTATAAAGAAGAAGAGTCGCTCATGAGCTTCAGAAAGGCAGCCTGGTCTAGGAAGACCTTGATTTTGTCCTTGAGTGTGGAACTGGTTAAATAAGCTGAAAAGGAGCCGGGGGCTCCACCTCCCCACCAAAAACAAACAACAAACAAAACAAAAAAAAAAACAACCAACCAACAAACAAAAAAACCCATAAAAAACACTTGAGGACCAGATCCTCAACTGACTTTATGAGAAAACAAAAAACTGGCTGGAGTAGATGGCCTATGGTTAAGAACACCCACTGCCCTTCTTGCAGAGGTAGACCGTGGGGTCGATCCCCCAGCACCCACAGGCGGCTAAATACCGTCATGTAACTCAAATTCCCCAGGGCAACTCCGAGACCCTCTTCTGATTCCACAGGCATCACACAACATGGGGTGCACAAACCCTACTGCAGACAGTACATTCATACACATACAAAAATAAAATAAAATTTAAAACAAAAAAGAAACAATAACCTTGGTTAATCCTGGGCTGTGTGGCTTAAGCATCCAAAAGGAAAGTAAAACCAGAATTAAGTATATCAGTGAAGGCCTGATGAATTGTACTGTCAGATATTAAACTGAAATTTTTAGTAAAAAAAAAAAAAACGAGGAGAGAACATTGTTCTTTTGGCCTGTCTTCAATTCTTACTGGCAGTGCATCTTTATCGGGTCTGCGCTGCTTTTGCCATTCTTCAAAAAACATGAAAACATAAGCTTTTTAACCTCCAGTATAAGACTGAAGACTCATGTTCTTCAAGAATCCTCTAAACCTTTATTAAGTCAGATGGGGACTCACTGAGATATTCCACCTTGTGGTGGACTACGCAGCTTACTGGGATTTCAGCCTTGTCAGAGTAAGCTGCCATTGTTGAATCTAACCCAGGCTGTATCATGGAAGCCCAGTACAGGAAGATCAGAACAGGGATGGCTTTCCTTACTGGAATTCCATTTTGGGGGCCTACGGGAGGAAGATGACCCCAGTGTGGAGGCAAAGGGCAAGACTGATGGGTTGTTTGTGGTAGTTTATATATTCATATTGGCCAAGGAGAGCTTCAAACATTTTCCTCTTAAGGAAAAACAATGAGAAAAAAACATCTGTTAGCCCAAAAGAGAAGAAGAAAGAAAGAAAGAAAAGAAAGAAAGAAAGAAAGAATAGAAAGAAGAAAGAAAGAAAGACAAAGGAAGGAAGAAAGAAAGAAAGAGAAGAGAGAAAGAGAGAAGAGAGAAAAAGAGAGAGAGAAAGAGAGAAAGAGAGAAGAGAGAAAGAAAAAAAGAAAGAAAGAAAGAAATGAATAGAAAGAAAGAAAGAAAAGAAAGAAACAGAAAAAGAAAGAAGAAAGGAAAAAGAAAATCCTCCAATTTCCAATTCGGTGATATGTGTGTGTGTGGTGTGTGTGTGTGTGTGTGTGTGTAATATTATATAATATATATATATATATATATAATTTCCAGTACACTCTTAAAATTGTATCTTCAAATAACACCAAAGCCTCATAGTTCAAATTTGCTCTTTAGCCTATATTGCCTACTGTCACTGAAATCTGTCTTCTTTAAAAAAGACAGTGATGTATACAAAATGTTCCCAAATGTCAGAATGTGGTCATTTTATTGCATAGGGAAAATAGGAGAGAGCAGGACATGTTCTTCTTTTAGTCTCACTGCCCTGTTCTGTCAAAGCCATGTGTCTGATTGAGATGCTTTATGTAGTTTTCAATAAGATCTCAGGTTGACTTTTTCTCTACCACACCATTCACGAACAAAGAAGCTCAAAACCTTCCGGCAGCCATTAGTCCCATTGTCTTGGGAGTGATTTGGATGCAGAGGTATCAGAGAATAATAGTGGGTACCTGTCCAATTAAATAAGCGCCTTTATAGGTGGAGATCATTTTAGAAACAAATTTAATCTTCCTTGTTGATTCAGCAACTCACTCCAAATCCTTTTGGACCATGCTTCAAGGCCCTTGTTTTTGATTGTCCTACAGGGATACAAGATGATACCTACTTGGATCCCGAGATTCATTTCTGAGATTAATATTAATGTCAGCTATTATCTAGAGGCAGCCGACACAACTGATTACCAGCTAAGAATTCATTTTCCAGGAATTCTAAAAGTGTCAAAATTAATCAAGTCAAATTGGACAGAGTTCCACAACCTTAAGTGAATTTGAAGGGCCTTCTTTTAGCTGCAGTTCTCCCCAGAAGAAGCTCATCATCAGAGCAAGGAGAGGGCCCTTCCTTCTGATCAAGCTTTGTTCCAATCCTGAAATATTTCTTGACATGTCACAAAAATTGACAAATATGTGTGAAGAAATGAACAATCTTAGCTCTGAAACTGTCTTCTCAGCCTTGTTCTGCAGCTCTATATCGTTCACTTTGTAATCACTATCAAAAACTATACTAATTATCATTATAATTGTTTGCTTCTTATTTATATTTTTCTTGTATAAATACTTGATGGTTTTTATTTTGTTACCCTTATTTATTAAGTAAAATCTTTTTTTTATTAATTTTATTTATTTCTGTATGTGTATGAATGTACCGTCTGCATGCAAGTCTGTGCACCCGTGTCGTGCAATGCCGCGGAGGTCAGAAGAGGGTGTCGGATTCCCCTGGAACTGGAGTTCTCCTGGAATTGGAGTTTCAGATGGTTCTCGGCCGCCATGTGGGTGCTGGGGATCAAACCCGGGTCCTCTGCAAGAGCCGTCGGAGCTCCCAACTGCTAGGCCATCTCTCCAGCCCCTAAGTAAAATCTTAAAACTATTCCATGATAATGTAATATTCCTATCATTTAGTTTTATTTTTTTCTCCAATTCTGATAAAGGTAAGAGATTTTCCATTTCACTTTCATGTGGTATTTGATTTCATTTGTCACATTTCATAAATGCATTGGGATAGAGTCGATTCCTAAAAATGTGACCAGATCATGATTCTGGTCACATTTTTAGGAGTCGACTCTATCCCAATGCATTTATGAAATGTGACAAATTGGGCTGGAGAGATGGCCTAGCAGTTAAGAGCACCGACCGCTCTCACAGAGGACCCGAGTTCAATCCCCAGCACCCACATGGCGGCCGAGAACCATCTGAAACTCCAATTCCAGGAGAACTCCAGTTCCAGGTGAATCCGAGACCCTCTTCTGACCTCCGCGGCGTTGCACGACAAGGGTGCACAAACTTGCATGCAGACAGTACATTCATATACATACAGAAATAAATAAAATTTAAAAACAAAATAAAAAAAAAAGAAATGTGACAAATGAAATCAAATACCACATGAAAGTGAAATGGAAAATCTCTTACCTTTATCAGAATTGGAGAAAAAATAAAACTAAATGATAGGAATATTACTTATCATGGAATAGTTTTGCCTATAAGTGGGATATATGCAAGGATAAAGGCAGTAAGTCCCTGTTGTCGAAGACCTGGTGTGAGCATGAAAAATGTTATGAGACGTCACTTGCTAGCGTACAACTGGCCTCTGAAATGCCAGAGAGTGTTACCAAAGGCCACTAAAGCAATACAGCAAAATATTGGTCTCCCTGAGACAAGCAAGACTCCTCCATCAATATCAGCTACACCTCAACAGCCTGGAGATACTGTGCAACAGTGGCAGCCAAGTGTCTATATATATCCCAAATCTATTTGGCTATTAGCTCTCTCCTTGGAGGAATAACTCACAGCAGATGCCACAAGCTGTGTCCTCTGGTGGTTGAGGCGATGTTGGTGAGCCACAGTAAGAACTTTTCACCACTTTATAAGAAACCACAGTTTGCGGATTAGCATGCCATCCAAGCATCTGTGTCTATGGCGTCACAGCTTAGCTTGACAGAATAAGTGTACTGTTAAATGCCTGTGACATCCAATAGCTTGTGCTTGTTGTAATTGACTTTAAACAAGGGTATCACTGGATAAGCTGTCAACCCATGAAGGGAAACAACACTGAACATGACTGGAGTCCAAAATGACAACTCCAAAGAAATTAGACGTGTTTCTTCTCATCACTTGTGCCACTTTCCCAAAGTCCCAGGAACAAACTGCCGGAAGAGGAAGTGTGGTAGATTGTAAGGGCTGTGGAGAGATAGGGGTGAATCACTAGACTACAGGAATATAGTCTGGACTCCTGATTGATCAATATGTCTGGGCATACAAGCTTCTCCAACTGGTCTATGGGAAACTTGGGTTGTTCAAAATTTGGACATAGATACTTGCAAAATGCACCAATTACCTGATTGTATGACATAATGAGTAACATCAATGCTATCTGCAAACAACTCTGTCATTGTATTGTAGAATCCCTTAAAAATAAAAAAATAAATAAATAAATAAAAAGAATCTGCAATGTGGTAGGCATATGGGTGCTGCGCTCAAAAAGACAATAAACAAGTGAACAAAGAAACATAAAGATAGTTGTAATGCAGTCTGAGCAGTATAAACTCCATAAAATAAAAGAATGTGAAAGAACAAAAAAAAAATTACAGGTGTGTTTACTTCAAAGGTGTTTTTTTCTAAAGATACTTAAAAGTTGTCTAGATGAAATATTGAGTTATTGTTTGTAAAATATAATAGAATCTTAAAAATCAAGTAATATTTAAAGAATCATTGTTATAATACTGTAATTTCAAAATAGACTTTGTTTAAACAAATGGGAAAAACAAAATTTATTTAAAATGAAAATATAACAGCAAATATTAATTCAGATGCAGAACTTTGATGTCCATGAAAAGCTTTAAATGTGAACATAATATGAACTTTAGCATCATCGAGTTTTTGTTAAGGGTTGTGACAGAATTTTGCAGCAGCCTTCAAGGCATCTGTTTAAAGGAAGCCTAAAGCTCTGAATAAAATCTACTAAGTAATATTGAGTCATATTACAGAGTGATGTTCTCCCAAAGACAGAAATCACTGCAAGGGTGTGTCCAGTTTCTTCACTAGCCATATCAGCTAGAGGATGTTGTCTGCCATATTTTAATAGAAGAGAATCTTAACTGTATAAACCATCTGAAAACATCGGATATGGGCACCACTGGTGAGGAGGTTCTAAAATTGCCATTCATGCAACTGAAGCTGATTGCCTCCTGCCTCACCTCACCTTTGTTAAATTTCCTGGAAAGCAAAGAACGGGGTTGTTTTGGATCTACTAGCTGCAGATACATACCTAATCCAGTTTATCTAATTATATATGCAAGAAATGTAGTAATTTGTGAGAATAAAATAAGGAAGTCAGATGAGATTTTAATAATCAAAAATATAATTTATGTAACTTTTGATTAAAATATTTCTCAAGTATCTATAATTTTGCAAAATATTGATTTCCCCTTTTTCATATGACTTGGGAAAGTGGAATAAAGGCCTAAGGTTCTGCTGTATAGAAAACTTATACAAAATTCACAGGGGACTTCCAATTATAAACAATTATCAAACAGTTTAATAGAAGTATTTTATGCCTCATTGAACCTAGAAGATAGAGAGGAGCTATTTATTACATTAAATTCTTTGTATAAATGATTAGTGTTGCATTACAAATATATACACATAAAGTACACGTACTTATTAATGTTAAAAATGTTCTGAGTATATTTTGGCACGCATGGCTAATTGGGTTATTTTGTCTCATACTTTGCTCTAAATTTATATTCCAATAATTTTTCATGCAGGAAAATTAGGTTTGAAAGAAAAAACAATTTTATATATTCTGAATTTGAGTTGACTACAGGATAACAAAAGTGATACGGAGGCAATTGATTAAAGAAGACTAGCCCAGCGTGGTGTTGCACACCTTTAATCCTAGCACTCAGGAGGCAGAGACAGGTAGATCTTTGTGAGTTCAAGGCCAGCCTGGTCTACAGAGTGAGTTCCAGGTCAGCTGGGGCTACAGGGAGACCCTGTCTTGAAAAGACCAAAAAATAAATAAATAAATAAAAAAGAAGAAGACTAAAGCCAGGGTTTAGGACAAAGACTCACAGAGAGGTCAGAGAGTCATTAGCATGCAGATGACAATGAGTGTTGCTGTATAAGCAACTGTAAGCTATAATGTCATGAGTTAAGCCTTTCATCATAGAGAAGGGCAAATGAGGAGGACAGACAGAAAAGGAAATCGAATTTGAGATACCTGTGGTAAGAGGGCAAACAAAGCCTTCTGGATGGTCAAAGGTGACATTGCTCAACATATCAGGGCAGTCTAATAACCAGCAAAAATCCACTACAACTGAGGCATTAGAACAGGTTGTGTTGTAAAGATAAAGATTAAAGAGGATTAAAGAATAAGTGGTATGAGATAATGAATATATATATATATCACTTATGAGTAATGTATAAGGTCTTGTTTAGTTTTAGTGATTGGTATTCTTTGCAGGTTCTTATTCTGCAGCCTAGGATAGCTTGAAATTCACTATGAACACCATACTGGTCTCAAACTCATGACAATGTTCTTGCTTCAGACTCTCAAGTGTTAGAATTACCAACATGAACCATCATGCCCACCTTATTCTTATAGTTCATATTTCTTGTTTTAGAGCCCTGCTGATCAAACTAATAAAAGTAATTAGAAATATAAATGTTGACTTATGTACTTTGAAAGAAATGCTTATCAATATTTATTCTTTAGCTTTAAATTTGTTTTAAATAAGTGTCCACCTATAATACAGTGTTCAATTTTTTCTTTACAAATAAAAAGTTTAGTATCCTGGCCCTCAAGAGTGTTGTTCAAATACATGAGGCTGTTAGGAACCCACAGGCTACTAGTTTGCATGCTCATAAAGAAAAAAAGTGAGGCAATGGATGGCTTGAGGTATGGATACTTCTAACATGAGGATTTCTCCACTTTTTTCATCTTTAAGGATATATTTTATCTTTATCTTATATGTCCAACAAAGACATAAGCTTATGCTGTATTTTAATGCACCATGTGTGTAAAACCAGAAGTCATAAATATTAACGTATTTCTTTCTCTCTCCTCTCTCTCTCTCTCTCTCTCTCCCTCTCTTTTCTTTACAGGAATACATGCTGGCATGAGTGTCTGTGTGCATCCATACATGTGCAGGTCCACCATTCCCCCTTGGGTTACACACACACACACACACACACACACACACACACACCACACCGCCCTACATTATTCATGCAAAATCCTTTCCTATATTACTATAATATTTATTAGAACAATTTTGAATAGCTATAGAAAATCCCCTTGGCTTAGGTCATACTACTCAGAAGCAGATACTGTGACAGAATATGTGTGCAGGTGATTTATTAAAGTAGCAATCCCAGAAGATATTTGTCTGAGGAAAACAGAAAAGGAAAAGAAAAATCTCTGCTTCAGTTTGATCCCATAATGAACTCTGTAACATAAATTATATCGCATTGTTTGACCTGCCCAAAGCAAGAGAGTTGAATTTTCAAATTCACTTTGTAGCCAGTCACTGATTAAGTGGTACCCAGAGGGATATGTACTTCCAAACTTCCAAATACTTCCAACTTTTAGTAGCACAAGAATTGCTTTTGAAGAAACTTCCAAGGATAATATTAAAAAGAAAAGTGCAGAGAGTAGTATAGAAACAATGAAGGCATCTAAGTGAATCTAACACGAGTAATATTTCTGTAATTATCATGATATCACACAGGCGAGATGATGCTTACATTCCCACCTGCAGTGGTTTGAGCATTTGGCCCCTAGTTTGTGGCATGGTTTGGAGAGGGTCATGGAATGTTTAGAAGGTATGGATGGAGGAAGCACATCACTGGAGGCAGACTTTCAGAGTATGTATCTTCCCCACCTCCAGTTTGGCTCTCTCTGCTCCTTGTGCCTGCTTGAAGATGTGACTGCTAAGCTTTCTATTTCTGCATATCTCCATAACATGATGGACTCCTAACCCTCTTAATGCTGATTCCATTCAGTGGTTTCTCTTGTGTGCCTGAATTTAGGACTGTCCACTTGGAGTTAGGTAACTTCTCTGGGAAATAATCACTAGAGAAAACTCATTCTCCCTCCCTAAGACATAAGGATGATCTGCAACAATGAAAGCTCCACAATATGGTAGTCTAACAATATCACCATATGTATGGAGATATTATATATATATATATGGTAGTCTAACAATATCTCCATATATATGGAGATATTATATATATATGGTAGTCTAACAATATCGTCATATATATGGAGATATTATATATATATGGTAGTCTAACAATATCGTCATATATATGGAGATATTATATATATGGTAGTCTAACAATATCTCCATATATATGGAGATATTATATATACATATGGTAGTCTAACAATATTCCATATATATGGAGATATTATATATATATATATGGTAGTCTAACAATATCGCCATATATATGGAGATATTAATATATATATATATATATATATATATATGCAAAGGTGGATGGGGTCTCCAGGGGTCCCAATTCCAGATAAACACTGCAGGCAGTCAATGGATGCTGAGGGAGGGATATATACATATGCATATCTATAAATTGTATGCAGGTGTATGTAGCAATAACAGTTAAGGAAGTAGACTTGAGATTAGTTGAAGGAGGACTAAGAATGATGAGAAATGGTGCAAAGATTACACTCATGTATGATGTTCACACACAAAAATGTAATTTAATTTCATTAAAAACAAATTTTGAGTACCACCATTTCACATTGGACTATCTTTCGTGGTTGGGCATTGTTATGTTGTATAGGCTTTGTAGCTGGGTATTACTCATTGCTTTTCTCCTGATTAAGTTCACATTTTAGATTTTAATTGAAATACTTGCATTTAAAATTACATTAGGTTGATAGAATATTAAAATTTTAACTATAATTTTCTATGTCCCTTTTAATAAGAAATAGTTCCTTATAAAATATGTAAATCTTAAAAATGAAAGGATATTTGAAAGTGGCAAAACTGAAGGAAATATTACTTGAGTTTTAAGAATTAAATTCTAACAGAATTTTTCTCCAATATCATTCAAAATTTTATCACAGGAAGTTAAAAATCATATTTACAGTCTTTAAGTGGTCCAAGGGCAGAGTCCTGTCATCCATTTTTTGAGGCAATTCCATATCATTCCCTGATGATTAAGGGTTACCACTACTGGGCAGTCTCTGCAGTGCCTGCTGATTGAGGGTTACCCACTACTGGGCAGTCTCTGCAGTGCCTGCTGATTGAAGGTTACCCACTACTGGGCAGTATCTGCAGTGCCTGCTGAAGGTTACCCACTACTGGGCAGTCTCTGAAATGCCTGCTGACTGAGGGTTACCCACTACTGGGCAGTCTCTGAAATGCCTGCTGACTGAGGGTTACCCACTACTGGGCAGTCTCTGCAGTTCCTGCTGAGTGAGGGTTAGCCACTACTGGCCAGTCTCTGCAGTGCCTGCTGACTGAGAGTTACCCTCTACTGGGCAGTCTCTGCAGTGCCTGCTGACTGAGGGTTACCCACTACTGGGCAGTCTCTGCAGTGCCTGCTGATTGAGGGTTACCCACTACTGGGCAGTCTCTGCAGTGCCTGCTGATTGAGGGTTACCCACTACTGGGCAGTCTCTGCAGTGCCTGCTGATTGATGGTTACCCACTACTGGCTAGTCTCTGCAGTGCCTGCTGATTGAGGGGTGACCCATTACTGGGCAGTCTCTGCAGTGCCTGCTGACTGAGGGTTATCACTACTGGGCAGTCTCTGCAGGGCCTGCTGATTGAGGGTTACCCACTACTGGCTAGTCTCTGCAGTGCCTGCTGATTGAGGGGTTACCCACTACTGGGCAGTCTCTGCAGTGCCTGCTGACTGAGGGTTACCACTACTGGGCAGTCTCTGCAGCGCCTGTTGATTGAGGGTTACCACTACTGGGCAGTCTCTGCAGTGCCTGCTGATTGGGGGTTACCACTACTGGGCAGTCTCTGCAAAACTGTATGAGCCACTGTCATTAGCACTTCTCATTAGAATCACTTTCAAGCCTGCTTATCACAGATACTTCCTGAAATCAAGCAGATTACATTAGAACAAGCCCATTTGAGTTGTAAATGTTTTCAGTGTTGGCAATGGCCAAACCACTGTAACATCATTTGAAATTAATGATTCACCATTTTGCTATTGTCACTCATTTTTAAAGGATTAATTTGAAGGTAACTGAAATACAGCTTTGCATTCCAAAGAAAATGTAATAAAAAATAAAAGACAGCAGAGGAATCACCATGTCACTTGTCACATTAAACTATGTCTTTAATGGTTGGGCATTGTTATGTTGTATAGGCTTTGCAGCTGGGTATTATTCATTGCTTTTCTCCTGATTAAGTTCACATTTTAGATTTTAATCAAAATGCTTGCATTTAAAATTATATTGGGTTGATAGAATATTAAAATTTTGACTTGTGTATGGTGGAATATGAATTATTTTAAAATTTGGTCACAATAAAAACTCTAACAAATGTTAGAATAATGTATTTTCATTTAAGATTTAAATAACTTTTAGTATTCCTAAAACATCAAAAATGTAAATCATAAATGAAGAGTATGTTGATATGAAGAAAATTATGTATACTTTTGAAAGTTGTGTGTTGGGCTGGAGAGATAGCCTAGCGGTTAAAAGCACTGACTGCTCTTGCAGAAGACCCGGGTTCGATCCCCAGCACCCATATGGCGGCTGAGAGCCATCTGTAACTCCAATTCCAGGGGAACTCCAGTTCCAGGGGAATCCGACGCCATCTTCTGACCTCCGCAGCATTGCACGACACGGGTGCACAGACCTCCATGCAGACAATACATTCATACACATAAATAAATAAATAAATAAATAAATAAATAAATTAATTAATTAATTAATTAAAAAATATTTAAAAAAAAGAAAGTTGTGTGTTAAGTAGTTGAACCTAAATATAGCTACTACAATACTACCAAGAAGGTAAATAAAAAGTAGACCATTAATATAAGTAAATTGTTCATTACAATGCAACTATTATAAGAGTAATTGTTCTGCTGTCTGAAAATGTGTTACTGGATAAATAATTTTTCCTTTAAGAGTGAAGAAAGACAGCAGAGGAATCACCATGTCACTTGTCACATTAAACTATGTCATATACTAACAACACACATGATATAAAGAATAAAAGAAAGATAACTTCCATAAACCTCAGGGAAAGAATGAATGAATGCAAGAGCCATGAAATTATGCACTAAAATTTTTCTCTTTACTATCTCAACATTTGGATAAACTTAAAAGACATCATTCAATAAATGTCAACAAATGACTAACAAGTGAACAATGGACCAAAGAAGAAAATGAACCTAAATCTATATCCAAGACTTTAAATTCTATACACCTAGAGTTTACAAATCCTTTTTAAATTAACTGCAAGAAACCAAAACTTACTCCAATGACAGAGGTAAGACATATTAATTGTAACAATAAACCTGAGAAAACTCCTGAGTATTCATATTTTATTAGGTATCAAATTTTATTTAAATTTTGAATACAAAGAAATACCTCACTAAAAATCTAGATAGGATGAATGTGTCCAACTTGCAGGAATTTCCATTGAATTTTATAAACAAAATTCACTGTGCACATTTTGCATATTAAGAAGGCAAACTTAATACTTTAAGCATTCTGTTAATTAATATGCAAACCCTATTCCTGAATGTTGAATTTTCCTCCAGGGTTTCCTTAGGATGAAAAGGCAGTTGTTAGACAAAAAATGCTAACAAAGTGTTATGATAAACCCATCTGTGAGAATTCCTCAGTTGCTAGTACAAGAACAATTAGAACAGCTCGTGTGAGCATCTCGGCATCATTTCTTGGCTTCAGTGAACAGCAGTGCACATAACATTTCAACAATACCCTCAGAGGGACTCATTTCAGAAACCACTGGGAAATGCTCACCACAGCTGAAAGTCTGGCAAGAAACTGCTCTGACTTTGAGGTATGAAACTATATTAACACTAGTTTAACTCTGAGGCATCAATAACCCTTTGAAAGCGATCAAGGGGGATATTTCCTTCTCTATGTCAGTCATTGCCTCTAAAATGGTCTTCTTATGTCACAAATAATTTATTGTAAAATGTAAACATTGAATAAGTAAAAAACAAACTGGCATTAAATGGATTTTTTTCTGAAAGTCAAAATCTGCCTTACAAAGGAAGGGTATTCTGACACATTAAACTATGGATGAAACTTGAAGATATTATGGGATATGAAATAAACAAATTCCAAGTATTATAGGGTTTCACTTATTGAGTCATCTAGAGGAGACAAAAATAAATGTTGCCTACAAGGATGGTAGCTCCAGACTCTATCATATCCTCCAACTAATTTTTTGCTTTGTTGTTTAGTTCAGTTTTGCTTAGTGAAACATTTCTGAGATAATTGTGGACATACAGGGAATAATTGTTGCATAACAATGTAAATATGCTTAATACTACCATTGGACTACACACTTTTAAAAATATTTTATTTATTATTTTTAGTTTATTTGTATGAGTATATGTGTGAGTGCGCCTGTGTTTCCAATGCCCATTGAGGCCAGAAAAGGACATCAGATCCCCTGGAACCAGAGTTACAGACAGTTGCTAGCCATCATGTGGGTGTTCGGAATCAAACCTGAGTCTTTTGCAAGGGCACCCAGTGCCCTTACCCACTGATCCATCTTTTCAGACCCTTGGACTATACACTTTTCAACTGTTAGAATTGGGCCTGGGGAGATGGCTCAGCAGTTAGAGCACTGACTGATCTTACTAAGGACCTGGGTCAGATTCCCAGCATCCACATGGTAGCTCACAACCATCTGGAGCCCCTGTTCCAGGGGGATCCAGCACCGTCTTCTGATCTTTGTGGGCATCTTGAAACACAGATGCACTTACATACATATAGGCAATACACTCATATACAGAAAATTAAAAATATATATATAAATTTTAAGTCAATATAAAAAAATCAAACTCAAAATTTTAAACATTGTAAAAAGTGGTTTTGTGGTTAGGAACAAAGAAAAATGAAAGTGGATTGAAATAAACAAAGTGTGTGTGCGTGTGTGTGTGTGTGTGTGTGTGTGTGTGTGTGTATACAATGTGTGGCTGCGTACACATGCATTTGTGTGTGTAAATGTACTTCATGCATGTCATGGCGCATGTGGGAGTCAGAGGCCATCCTCAAGTGTCTGCCCTTGCCTTCTACCTTGTTGAAGCAGGATCTCTTTGGTGGTGTGATCCTGTGTGCATCAGGATAGCTGGCCTTTGAGCTTCCTCTCTGCTATCCCAGCTCATTCCACATAAGCACCGGGATTATAGACACTTGTAGGACACATCCATTTTGGTCATTGTTGTTGCTTGCTTGCTTTACTGTATGTTCTGAGGATTCAAACTCAAGTCCTTGTCTAGTGTGCAATCTCCTCAGACTCAAAGTATTTTTATAGATGAAGTAATTTGGTAGACGGAAATGAGTGTTTTTTTTTTTATTTTGAATTGTTTTACTGATTTCTTAAAATATCAAGACTTGCTGTTTACTCTCCCCCAAACCCTTTCACTAAGGTCTAAGCTGTGAAATTTGCAACTTACATCAAGAATATTACCATAATCATAATATAAAAGTAGTTTTAAGCCACGTCTGCAGTAATATTTCATAGAAGATGGAGAACAAGGTGAAAATGGAGAACGAGGTCTGGTTTTCTTGTCATATTTTGAAGAGAAAGATTGATAGACTCAAAGAATATTAGATTGAAGGTCAAAGCCAAAGTTAGAGTAGCACAGGAGATTCAAAATGAGTGAGATGACCAAGAATATTTCCTTGTCAATTTTCTGTATCTGTTTATTAATAGCAATCTGATAATAAAGCTAGCCTGTCATAAACAGTTAACAAATACCAAGCTTAGCAAATGATTCCAATTTACTTAATCGTAACTATTTGAGTGAAGATCTTCTCAGACCTCTTAGACAATAATTAGTATCACAGATAGGGAAATAGCTTTGAAATATTACCTATGTTTCCATAGGAATTCTTGCATGGCTAACTTCCTGAAGTGTTCTGTTAGAATTAGCATGTTTGTTTCTCCTTTCCAAGTTCATTTGTCAGATTTCGACTGTTGTTTGCATCTCTAATTGCCTCCACAGCCTCTTCTGTTCTTGCATTTTCTCCTTGTCCTCTTAGCTATTTCTCCTGGATCTCTCTTGACAGGGGATTAAGATAGGCCCCATTCTTGTTAACAGCAATAAGTGCTGAAGGCACTTGAGTGAAGCTTTCAATGAAGATAGATCACCTACAGCAAATGTAGTGTCTGTAGACTCTGCAAAGGAAATGACTGTCCTAAAGCTGTAAACAGAAGGGAGAGAAAACAGATAATGTCTTTGCAATGCAAACTAGGCAGGAGTGACCAACTCACCCTTAGTGTTTCTCTAAAATACCATAGAAATATCACTTTGGTTAAGATAGCATGTTTCGAGGTTCACTGAATCCAATGTCTGTAAATAGCATTCATGCCCATACATGTAATTTTATCTCAGTATATTAACTGAGTTTAATTTATTTCCTGTGCTAAGTAGCAAAGGAAAGAGACACAGGTTTTCCTCATTTGGATTATAAGCACTTTTTAATCAATTTAAATTTCACAAATTGCTTATAAAGAAACCTACAAGTCAGACAGTAAATAATTCCCATAATTATTCTATTATATAATACTTCATTAAATTCATTACATCAAAATGGAATTTTAGTTTATCTGATATTTATCAATTTTATTAAGTGATTAAAACCAAACCTTACATGGAAAAGTACATTTTCATAAAACATGATTTTGATTTAGGCTAAAATTTTCAAATGTATTCTGGACATCTACAGTAAAGAACAAAAGTTAGAGAGTGATTCTCCTATAGGCAGTACCGGAAGCTAAAAGTAAAACATCTATTCAGCTACTCTTAATCTGCTATCTGAGAAGTGGTAAGAATTTGCTAGAGAATTACTGTTTTAACAAAGCCTTAAAATATAACATTACTCAGAAGGAAAAAGAAAATGACATCAGCAAAAGCATAATGCATTTCTTTATTAGTGTCCTTTACTACTTACAAGGTAAAGTTGTCTCCTTGGATCTTGTCTTTGCATATGATTCAGTAGAGAGACTCAGACATTTTAAGCTAATATTTATTTAGCAAGACAAATCAATAGTATATCCAATAGGGAGATTGGAATGTCCTGACCCAAATGGGGAGGGCAGCAGCCCATTGAGGTGTACTTTGTGGAATGGGATATGGTGTGTGTATCTGTGTGTGTGTGTGTGTGTGTGTGTGCGTGCGTGTGCATTTGCAGAGGTACACATGTGCATGTGGAGGCCAGAGGTCAATGTTGAGTGTATTTCTCAATCACCCTTCACTGTATTTTCTATTGAGATGGAGTCCCTTACAAAATTTAAAGTTTGAAGATTTGGCTACTGTGGCTGGACAAAAGGCCACAAAGAACCTCCTGTCTCCATTGCAGGGTCCCACACCAGGCCTGTTCATGTGTGCTGGGCTCTGAACTTGGCTCTTCATTCTTGGATAGCAAGCACTTTACCAGATAGACCATCTCTCCAGCTTCTGCATCCTGGGTTTTTAAGGTGATTCTTATGCTCCTTCTTCTACTTAGCTTTCTATTGCTGTGATAAAGCACTGACCAAAATCAACCTCGGGAATAAAAATTTTATTGCTGCTGTGATTTGAATGAGAAATGTATCCCACAGACTTCATGTATTTGAGTACTTGGTTCCGGTTGATGGTGCTGTTTGTAGAGGTTTAGAAGTAGCAGCCTTGCTGGAGGAAGCACATAGCTTGCGGCAGGTTTGAGAGTTCATACCTACTTCCTGTTTCTCTCTCTGCCCCACCCTACTTCCTGTTTTTCTCTCTGCTTTCTGTGTGTGTGTTTGAAAATGTGAGCACTCAAGTTTTTGCTCTGGCGCCCTATGCTGCTCTGGTTTCCCACCATGATGGACACAGTGTTTTATCACAGCAACAGGAAAGAAACTAATACAATTACAGCCCACACTTCCAAGTTAGAGTCTAGTCCATCATTGAGGGAAGTCAGGGCAGGAATACAATCAGGAATGAGGCATGAACTGACTGGTTTGCTTCCCAGAACTAGCTTGATCAACTACTTTTCTTTATACAACCCAGGCCCACCTGCTAAGGATGGTACTGCCCATAACGGGCTGGATCACACTTCATCAATTACAAATTAAGAAAATGCCTCATAGTCCTGGCCACAGTCCAATCCCATGGGGAAATTCCTCATCTGGGGTTCTATTGGAGACTGGGATGAATTAATTTAGAATAAGATGGAGCTCAAAAGTTCTGAGATGCAGCTTGGGGCCCGATGAGGGATGAGCTGCTGAAATAGTGGGTTCATCAAAGACTTTGTTGATTGGAACACCAAATTGGGACACAGCCGCCAAGCCCTGAATTTCTCTTTTGAGCTATGGGAAAATAATCTTGGCCAGTCTTCACTGATTGTTATCTATCTTCCCCTAGCTATTACCTGCTTTACTCAGGACCTAAGTGCACCTATGATTCTTATCTACCTTTGTTGCTTTAACTAAGATTTATGTGTGCTTTCAATGGTTTACCACCTTCCCTCAAAGTTGTTTACTGCCCAAGCTTTCTATGAAATTTCTCCCCCATCCTCTCTGTATGAGGACACTTGGTTAATATTTACTTTCCTTGGAATCCTGGCCCTTTTTGTCCACTTTGTAGGACCACTACTTTTTACTATATAAACAAGTAACAAAGAAAGAATAAATGAGGTTTACAGAAGACAAGTCTCACCGAGGCACTCTGACCCATGTCTGGGTACAGCTCCAGGGGAGCTAGGGGTGGATTAGCCTTGGTGGGGGTCTCCAAGGAGTTCCCTCATCCCAGGTGTTCATTTTGTGTCAAAATGACAAACACTAACCATTACAGTCCCTGCCCTATAACAGTATTGTTAATCACTTTTATTTCATTTCACAGGACTACATATGCTCTGGGGTTAAGATGGCCCTGCAACTTTTTACTTAATTTCCTTTTGTGGAAATTCTTTAGTGTGTATGTATGATCATTGAAAATGTTCCTTAGAGCATAATTTCAGATATGGGTTCAAGAAATTAACTATGACTTCATGGATGTCTATCCACAATACAAAATAGGATAGTTATATCAGGAAACACAGCTGTAGTTTCCTGGTTACCTCACATATAATTCTTTACCTTCTTAGTCAAGATGAACCTACCTGAAAGAACAAACACTTGAACATGATACACTGTCTATGCCTAAAACTGTCAGCTAAAAACACCACAGTATGCACACTCATAATGGTAAATGCTGTTCTTCTCAAGTTTTGGTTTTGAAGATTATTTTAAGTTAGGTATTATTGCAGAAATTTTGATGTTTGATATGAAGAATTTCAGTGTGTGAAGGAAACTAGTCTATGGCCAATTATGTCCTTAGAAATGGATAAGTTTAGGCTAATCAGAATGCATTCATAATGTAAAATTAAAAACCCAGAATAAACTGGGGAAATGGACAGGAGGCCCCAACCTTAGGTAAGGAACTATTGGCAGTTGATTACTGCTAGTTGAGAGAGTGTTGTTCTTCTTTAAAGGAGTGACACTAGATAGGCTGAACAAGCTCCAGTGAATGAACTCACAGAGAGGGACATCTGGGGTTGCAAACTTGATCTGATAGACCTTAACAAAGATGACATGATGCTTGAAATCCGCTAGGTAGATTATGGGGAGTGCAGACTGGGGAGGGAATCTAAACCTGATTAAGATGTGTTATATGAATTGCTCAAAACTTCAGTAAAAATACATTAAAAATGTAGTTGAAAAGCTTAAAGAAAAGCATCAGTTACTTTTCTGTTACTGTCATAGAACACCACGGCCAAAGTCACTTACAGAAGAGTTTACGGGGCTCATGATTTCAGAGGGGCTCAAGCCCATCTGTTGCGGAGGGCTGGCAGGAGCCTGAACAGAAAGCTAAGCATCCTCAACCACTTCCAGGAAGCAGAGAAACAAACTAGAAGTAGGCAGGCTTCTATACTCTCACCCCACCACACAGAGATTTGTCCACCTCCCTTTCCCCCTGCAACAGCAAATATCCTAATGGTTCCATGACCGTCACCAAACTGCACCACCAAGCGGGCACCAAGTGTAAAAATGCTTGGAGCCTATGGGGTTTATTTCTCATTCCACCCACAAGACAAGAAGAAAGTATTTAGAATATCTCAGATTACCACCTTGAGGAGGATAGGTGGGACAGAATTTCCTATGAACTTTTGGGATAATTATTCAAGCTCGGTATATAAATGTGAATTAGCTGGCTCTTGCATAAATTATACACAGTTATGGAAGTGGGTGCTGTGATGGTTTCAATGAGAAATGTCCCCCATAGCCCCAAGTAATGCCCCATAGGCAAAAGTATTTGAGCACTCCATTGCTGGCGGCACTGTTTGGAAAGGGTCATTGCATCTTTAGGATGTGTATTCTTGCTGGAGGAATAGGTCACTGAAGGCAAGCTTTGAGAGTTCACTGCCTTGTCTCCTGCTTCCAGTTCTGCCTCTCAGCTTCTTGTTCGCTGTTGGAGATTTGAGCTCTCAGCTGACATCTTTTGCCAACATGCCTGCCACTTGCTGCCATGCCTCCCCACTATGGGACTCTTATGCATCTAGAAACAGAAGTCTAAACAAACTCTTCATAAATCATTTTTGTTCACATATTTTATAGCAGAAACAGAAAAAAAATTATATAGGTGATGTAAATTATGAAGCTACATTTTAGGTATTCAGGGAATAAGAAAGTAGGCAAATACGTTGTAGACATGACACCCAGTTACAAATATTGAAAAGGAAAGAAAAAAGTGATGGAAATTTTTGCCTAAAGGCAAATTTATTAGATGAATCATCTGAATTTATGTTTATATATATATATATAGATAGTCTATATAATATATATATATAATCCAGGATAATCCTGTGGTTTCATTTTGGAACCGTGAAGTAAGGAAACACTAAAAAAAAGAAAAGATGGGAACATATTGAAAGGCCCCTTGAGGAAAATCCCACTGAGCAAAAATTAGATGGAAGGTGAGCAACAAAGCAATAAAAGTAATTGTAGCAAGTTATTGTAATCCATAGAACAAAGTAGTTATGTCTATATATTTCTTTCCTTAAAATAATGGAGATAGAGGATGTTCTTATAGAAACAATGACAGAAATGGAAAAATTTCATATAGAAAGTATCGGAGTATCACATCTCCTCTTACCATGTATGTGTGCATCTCTTTTGACTCTAGTCACTTCTTTCACTATCCACCTGCCCAGAGGTTCTGGGCATCTCCTACAAAGAGGGATGTGAAACTCCTGCAGAAGGGCTGCTATTCCTGTTGTACCACGGGCTGTCCAAACTATGCCCAAGCCTGTGTGCAGGGGATCGGACAAGTAAAGCTGCTACACCTGAGGTAGGAGATCATAACAACCATGTGTGCATACAAACTTGGATTTATGTTTATAACCATGACCCAATGCGTACATCTTTTTTTCATGAAGCATGTAACTAATAGGATAGTCATTGACTTGAAATCATTAGACCAGTAAATGTTCATGTATGAAACAGCTATGGATGCCAATGTTCATGGAAAAGAGTGTGAAAATTTTCAGTGTGTGTGTACTGTTTAAAATGTGTTTATTATTTTAAAATAAATCTCCCCAAAAGATACCAGTTTGTGGAAAAAAAATAATTAGAATAAATTTATGTAGGGAATGGATGGTAGACCAAATTCATAGAGCTATCAAAATTTAAAGCATCAGTGTTTAGGCCAATTGATATAGTGATATAGAGTGTATTTGGATACAAAATTGAAGAGCATGGTTTCATTCCATTCCCTTCTTGAGCAGTATTCTTACCTTGAATCTAGCTCCACAGAAATTCAGACTATAATCATGAAGCAGTATAAACAATTATTGCTAAAATCTTCAAAAGCCAAAGTCACTCAGAAATGGAAGGGAATTATTCCAGGTTAAAGCACACTAATTAAACAAATGATCAAAGCAATAGTTGATATTAACTTTGATACTGGAATAACTTTGGCATTGTGAAAAGACTTAGATTATCTAATAGTAATCTATCACTGTTAATTGCCTGACGTATGTATATTCATGTAGATAAAAGTAAACATGTTTACAATGTACTCTTAAGCAAACATATATATATATATATAATATAAATAGAGAGAGAGAAAACAATGAATGATAAAACAAATCTGGTGCCTCTGTGTGCAAGGATGGAATTCGTGATTTTTTTGTTATTTTCTTAATTTAAATATAGTTTATAACTTTTTAAATGACAGTCTGGGATAGTGGAATCAGTGTATCTTAAACTGTACACTCTTGTCAAGATTAGGATGTGACTGGGTAAAGACTGAGAAATGAGGAAGTGGTAGTTTGCTTTGAAACAAATAAGGGTTGTCATTTATGAGTAGAACAGGTAGTCCTACATAGGGCAAACAGCAGATCTATTCTTCATGCCTTTGGGTGGGCAAGATAAAGACAACTATTTGTGAACTATGAAAAATGCATAGCTACAACTTTAAAAACAGAGATTCTTGGGGGCTGGAGAGATGGCCTAGAGGTTAAAAGCTCCGACTGCTCTTGCAGAGGACCCAGGTTTCCCCAGCACCCACATGGTGGCTAAGAACTGTCTTTAACTCCAGTTTCAAGAGAATCCAACACCCTCTTCTGACCTCCATGGCATTGCACGACACAAGTGCACAGACCTACATGCAGACAGTACATTCATACACATAATAAATAAATAAAATTAAAACAAATAATCATTTAAAAAACAGAGATTCTGGGCCAGCAAGATAACACAGGGATTAACGGCTCTTGTTGGCAAGCTCCACTACCTGCTTTCAAACCCTAGGACAAAAATGGTGGAAAGAGTGCATAGACCTTTGTATGTTTCTCTCTGACCTCCACGAGTGTTCTGTGACATTCACATTCCATCCCGTACACACTGTCACACCACCTGCACAGGTACATACACACTAAATTAATGCAAAAAATAAAAATAGAAAAGCAGATTTTGCTTAGAGAATTTATCTAAATTCAGAGGAAGATTCATGTGTGATGAAAAACCTATGTTTGAAGCGGACCTGTGTATACATTTTTATTTATTTATTTTTTTTTTCTGTCAGGAATGATGGGCTGGAAATTATAGCTCCTGCTGATAAAATATTGCTTGAGGTAGTAAATATATATAATGGCATAAATTTCCAAGGGTCAGAAAATTATAAAGATATAAAGAACCATACCATAATAGCACAGGCAAGATTATTATTTTTACATTCTAAATAAGTATTAAAAATAGATAAACAAATTCTCATGTGTAGGAATATGACTTTGAGTAGAAAAAGTTTGGAACAGAGTAGGTATCTCCATGGCTAATGTAGAATATTCAACTAAGACAACATGCATGTCTCTCAGCTTCTCTAATGCACAGTCATGGTTTCGCAGAGTAGATTAACAGAAAAGAAAGACAAGTCTGTTTTGCAAGTAAGATGGATTTTATTAATCTTAGCAATTCTATGTCTACCTCCTGGTTTCAGAATGACATTGTTTGTCTCTGAATTCACATGGTGACAATGTCTAGCCCCCTTTGTGGTTTCTCTTCATAGCATAGGACATTGAAGGGACAGCACTCTAACAGGGATCTGTACATTTGGATTCAACATATAAGAAACCGGTAATATAATTTTTCTTCCTCTCACCTCATTCCTTGATCTTAGCACAGTATCTCCAAAGCTCACAAAGATTTCTGAGGGATCAGGAAGGAAGCATTAAGTGCTCTCTACATCCCTCTAGGTAAGAGCTTGTGAGCTAATAATGAGAAGACTCAGTCTCAACCAGAACATTGGAATGAACATGGAGCAAACCACCGCATCGCATTCTGGCTGTTGGCTCTTCATATTTTCCCTCACGGAGACAAAGACCTTTGCAAATGTCATCCTCAAAGATTAGTAATTAACTGTTTTTTGAAACTTATCTGCCAACCTATATGGTAGTGGAAACCAGTCTTTAACACCAAATTAGTAACTGAACAAAGTTAATATTAATTAGAACCTTGTATGTAGATCCTAATAGCTGTAAATCCCTGAAGTTGCCTAAACTTACATGACTTTTGTGCCAGTAAATGGAATAGATGTTTCTGGCAATGGTTTTCATCTCCTTCCTGGGATAGTTCAGTCTAAATGTGACTTACAAAATTTTCTTAAAATTGAATGTGCAATATGTAAAGTATCCTATGCCTTGAACATTTACACTGTGTGACTGGAGAGATTTCACAGCAGTAAAGACTATTTGCTGTTCTTGCAGAGGACCCAGATTTAGTTTCCAGTCCCCACAAGGTAGCTAACAATCTCTAAATACAATTCCAGGGGCTCCAATGCCCTCTTCTGGTATATGCAGGCATTGTGAATACATGTTGTGCCCTAACATGCAGACAAGAAACTAATACACATAAAAAATAAAAATAATTCATTAAAAAGAAGAAAGAAAATTACTAATTTCTGGAAGAAAATTTTTGACTGAAAATGAGTGGTTAATATGTTTCACAATACCTGGCTTTCAGTATTTTTAAGGCTTATAGATACACTCAATGATGTAAGTATGCACATGCACACAGAGACTCACACACAAACACAGACTGGGGAACAATCTGCAAAGGAATGCTGAGCTCTGTTCAATGCTGCCTAGATATCTCATTTCGGCAACAGGATGCTTAAAAGGCCTGAAGTTCTGTTCCATATTTATGCCTACTGCAAAAAATCCCAAATATCAGAAATTAGCAGAAATTCTCTGTCTTATTTAGCCATTTGAACATTATATTATTTATTGTTCCTTGTAGGTTTTGCTTTCCTTACTCAAATGTTGATTTTAACAGCTGTAATTCATAGTAAACTTATGTATCATAAATAATTTACATAAAAATAAAATTAATGATTTCACTTGTAACTATCAGGCAGTGTTCCCTGACTAGATGCTGTGGGTACATTGAAGGAAGTACATAAGCACCTTTAAGCCTACATGCATTCAGATCATGTCTATTTTGTAGCAATGGAGACCTATTCAAGCTTATCCTATTCTAACATGAATTCACATATTCACCAATTACCAGGCTGACAGGAATCCTAGAAGATATCTACTAGTTGTTATTCCCTTGGAGTAGACAAAAAGCCCCATCAGACTAAAACCTCTACTAAATCTGTTGGAAGATCCACCTTTCCAGTTTTACTGGGTTACTGTACCACCCATAAGGGGGTGGGTTCACACTAATTTATGCTAAATAGATGGGTGGAATACCTACTGTGTTATGAGATAGTAAACTTTGCCTACCCGGAAGTCCAGCTTTTAGTATAGTGGTTCTGGACATAACCATAGCCTGATTTTCTGTAAAGCTTAATATCTCATTTTCTTTTTTTACATCCCTTTTGTTCTAGTTTGTCTTCAATTGCTGTGACAAAACACTCTGACCAACACCAACTTGGGGAGGAAAGGGTTTATTCAGATTACATCCCCTGGGTCACAGTTTATCACTTAGGGAGCTCAAGGCAGGAACTCAGGGAAGGAACCTGGAGGCAGGAGCTGAAGCACAGGCCATAGAGGAATGCTGTTCACTGACTTGCTCCCCTGGCTCATGCCCAGCCTGCCTTCTTATATGGTACACAACAACCTGCCCAGGGTGGCACTACTCATTGTGGGCTGGGCCCTTCCACACTGCTCGACCATCAAGACAATACTCCACAGACGTGGCTGCAGACCAATCCAATGGAGCCAATTCCCCAGTTGAGGCTCCCTCAAACCAGGTGTGTCAAGTTGACACTAAAACTATCCAGCACAACTGACCTCTTATCAACTTGACACACAAAACACATCACTATTAAACCACCACCTTTCCAGTTCTTATCCCCAAAGTATGATGTTAACATTAATCACAACCCAAGACAGTACAACTTTAAAAGCCCCACAGTCCTTAAAATGTCCAAACACTTAAAAGTTCACAGTCTGTTAAAAGTCTCTTAACTGTGAGCTGCTGTAAAATCCAAAACAAGTACTGTCTTATTTCAAAGGGAAGAATCAGGCACACTCAAACAAAACCTAAGTCCAGCAAAGTAGCTCAAGGCTGGACACCTGGGATTCACTCACAATCTTCTGGGCTCCAAAGGGTTTTGGAAGCTCCCCTTCTTCAACTCTTCCATCTGTGGCACACACAACTCATCTCGCAGGCCCAGGCAGACTCCATTCCACACTTGCTGCTGCTCTTGGTGGTCGTCCCATGGTCCTGGCATCTCCAAAAAGCTGGGGTCGCCACTGAAACTGAGGCAGCACCTTCGCCAATGGCTTCTTCTGACCTCTCCTGGTGCCAAGCCTCAGCTTCTCTCCATGACCCCTGCAATCTTGGGGTCTTCACTGCAACCGAGGTGCACTTCCTCCAATGGTTTTTCCTGACTTCTCACAGTGCCAAGCCTCAGCTGCTCTCTGTGACCCCCTCAAATGTCAACACCAGAACCATATAGGAGACTCTTACACACTACCAAGTCCTGCTTCTGGCTCGAGATGGAGGCTCAGGCCCCTTCTGGATCACAACTTCTGTGTGCTGACCCTGAAGAAATTCTTCCCAGATTTCACCACAGTGATGCTGGTCTCTTGTTACTTACAGCTGATTTTTCAGCCCCCAGATAACCAGCATCAATTGTCCCAGTACAACAACAATTTCACCTCAGGTTCTGGTTTCTTGTTACTTACAGCTGATTTTTCAGCCCCAGCTGACCAGAACCCACAGATTACACAGTCCTGATGATCTCTGTTCCCCTTTGAAACTAGAAACTTCAAATTCTTGTCTTCTTTTTTTTTTAATTCTTTTTTTAAATTTTTTCTATTTTCTTTTTAATTTTTTTTTTTTTGGTCTTTTCGAGACAGGGTCTCCCCTGTAGCCCCAGCTGTCCTGGAACTCACTCTGTAGACCAGGCTGGCCTTGAGCTCACAAAGATCCACCTGCCTCTGCCTCCCAAGTGCTAGGACTAAAGGCATGCGCCACCATGCCCAGCTTAAGATCTGTAGGCATTCAATGATCTTCCCAGCCCAAATTTCCAAACACCTCCACAATCCTTCCCCAAAAGACCAAGGTCAGGTCTGGCACAGCAATACCCCACTCCTGGTACCAATTTCTGTTCTAGTTTGTCTTCAATTGCTGTGACAAAACACTCTGACCAACACCAACTTGGGGAGGAAAGGGTTTATTCGGCTTACATCATCTGGGTCACAGTTCATCACTTAGGGAGCCCAAGGCAGGAACTCAGGGAAGGAACCTGGAGGGAGGAGCTGAAGCACAGGCCACAGAGGAATGCTGTTCACTGGCTTGCTCCCAAGCTCATGCTCAGCCTGCCTTCTTATATGGTACACAACAACCTGCCCAGGTACTCATTGTGGGCTGGGCCCTCCCACATTGCCTGACAATCAAGACAATACTCCACATACATGACCACAGACCAATCCAATGGAGCCAATTCCCCAATTGAGGCTCCCTCAACCCAGGTGTGTCAAGTTGACACTAAAGCTATCCAGTACATCTTTTCTAAACAAGATTTTTAATGCTTTGGGCTGCCCCAGCACCTTATATTTCTTTACTTCTCTAAAGAATCCTTTTCTGTGCCAGTCTATCTTATGTCTGACCTCCATATGGGCTGTAAACCTGCCTGGGTTCATTTTTTTTCCTTCTCCCTCCCATTCTCCTCCTCAAGAAAGCTGTCAAGATTCGCAGCTTGCTTGCCATGAGGATTTTTCTTTAAATCCTGATAATATTGTCCAGAAGCTTCCATTTCTATCCATTCTTAAATTCTTTTATGAATCATACTATGAACACTCTAGAGGATGCTGTGTCTCCACTGTATCAATTCTGAGCATATTGTCTGCTATGTTGTTTTGGATTTCCTGAAAATTAAAAATATTTTATTTATTAATTTTACTTTACATATATAAGTGTATTGCTTGCATGTAGATAGGTACACCTCTATTCTGCAGTGCCCACAGAAATCAGAAGAGGACATTGGATGCCCTAGAACTGGAGTTATGGATGGTTGCTAGCCTCAATGTGGCTGCTGGGAATCAAATCCTGGTCCTTTGCAAAAGTAGCCAATGCTCTTACTCCCTGAGCCATCGTTCATAAAATATGAATGTTCTCTTCCATTTTGCCTTCTTAATTTCTCTTGTTATGAGATTCAGTCAGATCACAGATTCTGATATCCTTTTCCCCCCTTTCTGATGGATGAGATGTAAAAATAAGGAGATTATCACTGTAATTGCTAATCTCAGCTTTCAAATTGATGAGATCTAGAATCAGTTGAGAAAAAGAAATCTGGGCATGCATGTTGGGATTATCTTGATTAGATTGAGAACAGCACCATTCTCTGGGATGAGATCCTTACATTTATGGAAAAGAGGAAAGTGAGCTGAGCACAAGCTTTCATTTCTTTCTGCTCCCTGACTGTGACTATATACCTTACATTCATGCAGCATGACTTCCCTACCAGGAGGGCCTATACCCTTTAACTGTGAACAGTGATAAACCCTTTCTCCCTTGTGTTGCTCTATTTGTTACTTTTCAGTTACTATGATAAAATATCATTACCACGGCAACTAATAGAAAGAGTCCACCTTGGTAGGAAAGGCATAGGAGGTTGCAATTAGAATGGAAACCTGAGCACTCACATCTTAAATCAGGCACAGAAAGCAGAGTAATATACTGGAAATGAGATAGAGCACTGGGAGGGAAAAAAAAAATTGGACACCAACTCTGGGATTCCAATCAGACAAATTAACTTTTTTAAATGGGCTAGTGACTGCATCCCATGTAGGATTCATAGGGTGCAGTCCCAACTCAGGGGCAGGTTTCACTTTTATAGGCAAAGAACATGTCCTGCTAGATTTTCCAATAAACTCTAGTCAGGCATCAAAAAACTGAAATTTCAGTTCTTACCAGATGGAGGATTACTAAAGCTAAGATAAGCTGTTGATGGTAGTAAGTAATTTTTTTTTTTATTTTATTTATCTCTCTATGTGTATGAATGTACTGCCTGCATGCAAGTCTGTGCACCCGTGTCGTGCAATGCCGCGGAGGTCAGAAGAGGGCGTCGGATTCCCCTGGAACTGGAGTTCTCCTGGAATTGGAGTTTCAGGCGGTTCTCAGCTGCCATGTGGGTGCTGGGGATCGAACCCCGGTCCTCTGCAAGAGCAGTCAATGCTCTTAACCGCTAGGCCATCTCTCCAGCTGGTAAGTAATTGTAAAACATCTACAAACATTAAGATAGGTAATTAGCTAACAGGCAGTAAAAAGACATCTGTGAGATAAGGGGATTACAAAGGCCAATATAACCAGCTGGCTCTACTTGGCCTTCTTTTTCTGGGCCAGATACTGACTACTCAGATGGAGTCACCCAAATAAAATGGTTACCTAGGCTGTATACACCATCACAATGGTTATGAACTCCCAAACCTGCTCCATGTGACATGCTTCCTCCAGCAAGACTTCATCTCCTAGAGAGTCCATGGCCTTCCCAAAAGAGTTTCACCAACAGGGGCCAAGTATTCAAGTACTTGGAGGATATGGGAGACATTCTTATTCAAACGACCACATCCAATATCTGACCTCTATGTGCTCATGACTATATCATAATGCAAAATGCATTTAGGTCATCATCTTTAATAATCTCAATGTTATTCCAAAGTCCATAGTCTAAATTCTCTTCTGAGACTCAAGGCAACCACTTAATGATAAGCCCCTATAAGTCAAAATGCAAGTTTTATACTTCCAATGTATCAGGACACAGAATACACCCTGATATTCAAAAGGGAGGAATGGGGGCATAATGAAGACATGCCAGATCAAAGCAAGACTAGAAATCAGTAGGGCAAACGACAGATACTGAGCTTCATGTCTTATATCTGAGACTTGAGTGCCAAAGAGCTTAAATGGCTCAGACCCTCCATCTTTGCTACTTGCAGCATATATCCCTCTCTTAGGCTGATACCATTTCTTGCATACAGCTCTTCTTGGCTGATGTCTCACAGCTCTGGCATCTTCAACATCTTAGAGTCTCCATGGCCAACCAGGCTTGACCTTCACAACCCTGCCCAATGGCCTACCAGAGCCTCTTGAACTGGTGGGACCTTCTTTACACAGGGATTTTCCTGCTTTGCTGTAAGGAAAAAGGAAGCCTCCTGTGGCTTCTTTTGTGCTAAATTACCTGCTTATCTGTTTATACTGAAATCAGGCCTAAGGCAGGGTTTGCTTGTGCATTAGCAAGCCTGTGACATCTTGGGATCAAAGGCATTGACAAGTACTTTGATGTTATGGGACTTGAGGCACAGGGCTGAAACCAGGCCCTGAGATATGATGTCACTCTTGGTATAAAAACTGAACGCTGTGAATAAAAAGTACTTCATAACATCAGACAGGGAATACCAGCCGTTATTTGTGCTGGTATTGGGCTAATGTAATCTTAGCCCATGAGGCTTGTGTAGTAGTGACCAGTGGGTTGGACAGTGGCCAATCAGGCCACCAACTCAGGAAGCTGGTGTAAACCAGTGGGTTGGATGGCAGTCAAGCAGACCACCAACTCAGGAAGCTGGTGTGGGGCTGGAAGGAGACTCATCAGGTCACCAGCTGTTCTGTGTGGTGAGTGCCAGGGCAGGAATTAGACTGTAGAGTGCCAATCAGGCAGCAGTCTGGCATTAGACTATAGAGCGCCAAGTAGGCAGCAGTCTGGAGGATCTGGAGTTCCATTAGGGCATTGCCTGGTGTAGTTGTTTGATTATACAAGAAGGCAGTGGAAAGGTTGTCAGCCTTTGGCCCCATGGTTTAAGACAGCTGCTGGTGGCTGTCTTGCATCTTCCCTATTCCCTGTAATCAGGTGGATGGGGTTCAAGAGTCCACCTCTATGTTTGGCAGAGTGATATCACACTTCCCACTGCCTGGTCTCACAGCTCTCTGAAACCACAAAAGAAGAATTAATGTCTCCCTGAATTTTGCATTTTTCATGCCCTAATAGCCAACTTTGGAGGGACCATGGTCCCCTAGGATAACATTTGCAGATACTTTTGTATGTTGTGGTTTTCTAGAAACAGAAAACTCCATAGGCCTTTGTCTTTCACAATTTGCAAGCTTTCCTGTGTAGGGTCTTGCCCTGAGGCCATTATTCTAGTGCAAATCTAAAGGCCTCTTCTTAATGGCTCTAAATTCTTAACAATGGAAGCATCTGTTCCAATGAATGGCCTTCTCTGTCTTGGCTCCAACATTATTAAGCTCTTTTCTCTCCAAACTATAATATTTATATTTCTTTCTGCCCCACTTGCTTTTGTTCATTGTTTATCTGCATGATATTCACCATTAATAACCATTCCATGGATTCAACATTAGGCCGCTTTGAAATTTCCTCCACCAAAAAAATTAGTCCATTTTTTTTTTTTTTGGTGTTTTTTGAGACAGGGTCTCCTTGTAGCCCCAGCTGTCCTGGAACTCACTCTGTAGACCAGGGTGGCCTTGAACTCACAAAGATCCGCCTGCCTCTGCCTCCCAAGTGCTAGGATTAAAGGTGTGTGTGCCACCAGGCCTGGCAGTCCATTACTTTTTTAATTTAGCCTTAGGCAAGTTCTTCAGTTGTGGACAAAAGGCAGCCATACACTTTGCCAATGCATCCCTTTTGCAGTTTACATGGGAACACCCCACTGCTAGCACCAACATCTTAGTTACTTTTGACAAATCACCATGACCAAGGTAACTCAAAGAAGGAAGAGTTTGTTTGGCTTTCAGATGCAGAAGGATAAGAGTCCATTATGAAGGGGAGACATAGCAGGAGGCAGCTGGAGCAAAACAACTGAGCAGTCACATCTTCAAGCAGGCACAGGAAGCAGAGAGTTAGAAACTGGAACTGGGACATGACTGTGAGCTCACAAAGCCTGCCATTAGAGATGTGCTTCTTCCAGCAAGGGGTTCCATGACCTTCCCCAACAGCACCACACATAGGGGCCATTTATTCACATATTTTGAGTTTATGGAGGCCATTGGTATTTAAACTACCACAGGTGCTTTTGTCAGGGTATGTTATCACAGCAATGGAAAAGTGAATAAGAAACCACTGATTAAAAGCAAACATTTGGGAGTGTGATAAAATCATGTTTCTTTCCCCAAAGTTAGGTTTCTTCCCTTGTGCACCTTAGCAATGGACCAGCATTATGTGTGTTTTCTTAGAAACCACTACTGATTAACTCATTGGATGTTGCTTTATATGACCCAAAACAGACATCCTCAGATATAGAACTAGGGATATAGTTTACCTGTGTCAATTAGAAAGTGGAGCATAGGAAAATTATGTCACATCATCACTCAATTTGCCACAAACATGCTGATTCCCAAGAATGTCATTAATTCTCTGATGACTGCAATTTTTCTATTCAATTTACAGGTGCTGCAAGGTTATTGATACATAGGATGATACCCACTTGAAAGGATGGAAGCTGGGTAACTGACACTGAAGCCACTAACATTTTGATAAAACAAACAAAAATAAATAAATAAATCCTAGTCTCTGACCTGAGAAAAGTTTACTTTTGAAAATATAACTTATTTGTGCACCTAGAAGCTAATTAAATGAAAGAGATAAATAAACCTATGAAAAATGATGTTATTTTACTTACTGCACTGCAAACCCAGGGAAACTCCATTAGAAAAACTGTAAGCCCTCCAAAAGTTATACAATGATATAAGTAAAATTGGGATGAACAATAGCTATTTCTGGAATTACATAGCAATATGTTCTTGTTTTGCTTGTAAACATGAAATAACATAGAACAGTTGATGCTTGCTTAAACTTTGCCAACAAATATGCACAATGCCAACTGGATTCAATTTATTCTGTCTTAATTTGAATTAACTTGACGGGTCTTTTGACACATGCTGAACAGACTAATTGTTGCTTATTTGGGTGCACTGAATCAGTGAACATGGCAATCAGAATCCAGGCAGATGTTCATAGTTTCTTTGATTGCACAGAGCCTCAGGTTGGAAAATAAGAGAGAATCATTCTGCTGATTTACTTTGGTTACCGCCTGTCTCAGTACAGACTGCATTATAAATACCACTGTTAAAATAAGCAGATGCTGCTGAAGAGTTAGAAAGAGCAGATAGGAATGCTAATTATAATTCCACTTTTTTAATGCATTTGACTTGTATAGTTTCTATAAGCAAGATTTGTTAGTAGTAAAATTGTAGAAGCACAATTTTCTTGTTGCCTTACTTTTGTAGTATTAATTCTACCATTACTGTAAGTTTATTATAATCAGTTTCAAGGATAGTAAGTATCAAGTAATAAAACAGTGTGCCTTTTAGGTTGATAATACAACACAGTTGGTAGAGAACTTACCTAGCATGCACATAGCCTTGGGTTTGATCTCAAGCAATGCATAAACCACGTATGGGGCCATATACCTGTAATTCAATCTCCTGGGAAATGGAGGCAAGAGGATCAGAGATCAAGGCAATCTTTGGGTAAATAATGTTGTCAACACCAATGATACATAGAAACCTGTCTAAAACAACTCAAAACTAAGTACATCTTTTATCTTTACTTTTTACTTTGTCCAGTCTATTTTGTGCTATTTACAGCATGATCATTTAAAAAGAACTAGGATGTTACACACTCCACTGAATCTATAATAGAATTATTGGTCCAATAACCCCTATAAGGAAATAGAACAGATTAATAGAAATTGATTTGACTTATCCTATTTTGACACTTCATCAGTAAAAAGGAAAAACTAGGATATGAGAAAGTATAACCCTCACTGGATTTAACTCCACTGAATATGTGCATTTCTTGAACTCCTGCCAAGGTTCTTTTAAAATATTTTTTGTTTATATATTATTTACTTTAATGGATTTATTTATAAATCGTTCTGCTAACTTTAGTTCTTATGGTGTTTAATTCTGATATTAATTTTAACTTCTTTTGGTCTTTTCTAATTTTTCTTATTTTCCATGAAAACAAATTTTAACCAACAGATCTTTAACATCTCTTGCTTGTAAGAGTTTTATGTATGGGTATTGGGGATGTCACCCAGGGGTTATGAACATTCTCTGCTCTCTTCCAGAGAACTCACCTACTTCAAATGGCTCACAACTGCCTCAACTCTAGCTCTAGAGTATCTGGCATCGTCTTCTGTACTTTGTGGCACCTACAGACAGATGACATACACACACACACCATACAAATTAAAATAAAAAGAATAAAACTTAAGAATAATGTATGTTTTGAGATTTGAATGTTTACCACAAGTTGATTAGTTACTTAATTTTCTTTTTAAACTTTTTGGACATATATTTATATAATATGAATATAATATATAATTATATTCATTCCATGTTACCCCTTTGTAGATGCTTTATTTTCACTCAGAACCCTTTATTCTTCCCAGCTAGTGTCCCAGTGGCTATATCATGAAGAAAATGCTACCCCTTCCCACAGAAATCATTAACAGTCAAAACCTCCTCAGCAAAGGGTGGGGCCTCACAGGCCTCTCCTTTATCTATGGAAGGTCAAAGGGCCTAGACTTGTGCAGGTTTCCTGAGTTCATATATGCCCCTAATTGCAAAGGCCAGTAGTATCTGGATGGCAGCGTTCCATGTCACTCCTCCCCATACCCCAGCCATTACATTCTTTCTCTATTCTCTTATACAATGTTCCCTGGGCTTTGGGGGCATGGATGGAGCGATAAACAGTTCCTCTGGATGGCTGTGCAATCTGTGGGCACTTTGGGCAGTCTCTGCATTAACCATCACCCTCTGTAGAAAGGAGCTTCTCTGTCTCAGCCTGAGACAGAGTGGCTTTAGTCTACAGGCATAAACACAAATGCTTAGAAAGAACTTTGATAGTATGTTCTTTATGGAAGTAATCATGATATATTTCCCTCTTTGGCCCATGAACTCCACAGCCATTAACTTTTGAACAGGTTTTAGTGTACAAATTTGTATTCTTTCTGGTGGACTGGGTCTCTAAACCAATTATAAAGCAGCTGGTTACCCAAGTGGATATACCTTGCCTGGGAGATCTGTGTGGTTGCAAGTATGCTTAACAGCTGGAAGAGACCATTGAAGAGTTTTCTCCACCAACAGCATGGATAGCCTCCTGGCAAAATAAACACTAGCTAGAAGGGAGGGAGTTTCCAGTTCAGATTCAACTTGATTTCTTTATATCCTGAAACCAAGGTGTTTGTTTTCAGCATTAGAGACATATCTATACTGTAGAGCCATAGTAATAAAAACAGTATGTTAACACCAAACTCATATTCTTAAAAGCATAGACAAGTGCAGTATGTGTTAAAATTCCACAATATTTTTAGACTTGGTATAAATTTTCAAATATTTGAATTAAATATGCCTAGTCGACATCTTCCATTTAAAAATCTTTCTAATATATTGATCATCATAGAAATAAAAGACTGCATTCACTCATAAAAACATTAGTTATCAGAAAATAATTTCACTTACTAAAATAATTTTTTCCACTTCCATTTTAAAGCAGGTCTATGTAGAGTTTTCTCTTATGCAGTATATATCCATTGTCAAACTCAAAGCCATTATGCTAAGCGAAGTAACACAGTCCCAGAAAAAAAGGCCAATGGTTTCCCTCATTTGTGGATGCTCACACTAAATCCTCAGTTGAAAGGCAAGCTGAGCAACTTTATTGTTATATTTCTTTTTACCTGAAAGCAATTGTGTTGTTATAATGTAAATCTCTTAATGGGCTCTAGAATTGACCTACCACTTATTTTCAGAAATGGTAATTACTGTATATGGGTGGAAGATATGTATTCATATTTTAGGGTACTATAAAATTAAAGGGAAAAAATGTGAACACCAAAACATATTTTGTAATTAACATAGAGTTTATTCTCAGAGGTCATAATTTTGATAGAAATGTGATATTTATATAGACATATTTTGGAGCAATAAAAAGGGGAGGGAAAAACAACAACATAAGGACTGGATCAAAGAGCTGACTGATACAGTTAAATTCTGCCCCAAACAACAAGCCTCTGCAGAAAGAGAAAAATCTTTGGAAAGAGTGAAAGAAAGATGCAAGACATATATAGCAGAATGTATGAACTGGGGTGAGGTCGGGGGCAGGGAGAGGGGAATGTATCTAAATTGGACTGAAAGATGATGTATGAAATACACAAAACATCAATTAAAATGGGAAAAATATTTTATCATATAAAGTTCTTCAAACAGAAAACATAGCTGAGTGCATTGTAAGTCTTTAAAGTTATTATTTTTTTGGGGGGGAGTCTTTTCAAGACAGGTCTCCTCGTAGCCCCAGCTGTCCTGGAACTCACTCTTAGACCAGGCTGGCCTTGAACTCACAAAGATCTGCCTGCCTCTGCCTCCCAAATGCTAGGATTAAAGGCTTGCACCACCACGCCTGGCTTTTTAAATTTTTAAATTTTTAAATTTTTAAATTTTTTTTTATTTTTTATGTGTATAAGTGTACTGTCTGCATGTAGGTTGTTGAACGTATGTCATCCAATAACGCGGAAATCAGAAGAAGGTGTCGGATTCCCCTGGAACTGGAGTGAAAGACTGTTCTTAGCCGCCATGTGGGTGCTGGGAATCGAACCCAAGTCCTCTGCAAGAGCAATTGGTGCTCTTAACCACTGAACCATCTCACCAGCCCCTAAAATTATTTTATTGAAATAAGTAGTAGTCTGTTAGAACTTATTAATAAGCCAGATACCTTAGAAGCTGTGAATGTAAGATTTAAAAAAGGAATGAAAAAACTTCACAGAGGACTGAAGGCTTAGCTTCCTGGTAGAAACATTTGTTTACTGAGTTCTAATCTCAGTACAGCAAGCAGGCAATCAAACAAGCAAAGGAACAAATGTACTGTTAGGCCTAGGGAGGAACAATGTGGCAATCATTGCTCCCATTCCACCAACATACCAGCATTCTATACATCTAGACATTAATAGAGTTCTATTTTTGCTTGGAAAATCATCTCACTTTATTGATTTTATGTTGAAAAGAAATCAGTTATTTATTCCATTTTATAATACTATAATTCAATTTTATCAAGCCAGGTGATATTTTGAATTCTCAGCAATCATGGCTAATCCTAGAAACATGACTACATACCTTCACGTTTCACCAGCTGAGCTGAGCAAATCATACATATTTATTGCTGCAGGTTCAATGATTCAAAAGTTGATTCATGTCTTAGCTGGATCTTCTGCTCATGATAGCACATGCTAATATCAAGACGGTAATTAGACTGCATTCTCTTCTGGGAGGATGCAGAAGAATCCACTTCCAAGCTCATAAGCTGGTTGTAAGAATCAGTTTTCTTGCAAGTGTATGACCCAATGTGCTGGTGATCAAGATCTAGAGATTGACCCTTCTCTGTGAGGTGGCAGTTTTCATAACTGCTTCACAGCTTGCTTTTTAAAGCACAGAAACTCTACTTCACCAGTAGTCTAAATAGAATGCTATATAATGTATTCATGGGAGACATACCTTACTACCTTTCCCATATAAAATATCTTAATCTTGCATTGAAATTATATTACCGTTCCTAAATTTTAACCTTTAAAAGCAAAACAAATTGCCTACTCTGTGAGACTGATAGTCCCATGGCCAAACATGTGGTTGTGAAGTTGCTGCCTCCCATGATCAAATGAGCTAAAGAGCCAGATGTGGAGTTCATAGCCCCACAACCAAGCATGGACCCAGTAACAGCCGAGGAACCACATCAGGTGGTGCAAATCCATGAAAATCTGTGTATTCTATGTAACAGGCAGCTTATATAGGTTTGGGGGTAGGCAACCACTATATCACATGGCATCACCTCCCAGTAGCCAAACTTAGACTCCCACACCATCACATGTCATCCCAGCTTCTTAGAAGAGGGGTGTGCTGACAAGCAAGCTGACTCATGACATCTGAGAGCATGCTCTCTGAAAAACAGTGTGCCCTGCATCTTTCGCTCCACCAAGTGTGCTAGACAGATTGATAGCCAGCAGACTCTCAACATACATCTGAATCCAGAATTGCTGTCCCATGCTACTCACAGTCAAAGTGATGATAGTTTTCAAGGTATTATAACCAATTATGGAAGCTCTTAGAATTCTCACCAACTATTCTTCATAAATAGTTCATCTATTTCTCCTGAAAAAGTCAGACTGATCCACTTATTTTAGAGATCAAATATTTGGATTTTTTCAAAGTCAATGTTTATTGAATCTCTGTGCATTTTATACAAAATTACAAATCAAATCTAGACCTATGCCCCCTCCCTGCCCCCCACCCCACAGAGCACATGCATTCTGCCAAGCATGTTTTTCATCTTTTTCTCAGTCTCTCTCAAAATTCTCAATGCAGAAGTTTACTGTTTCAAGTAGAATTTTACCGTTTCAGTCAGTTCTTTGCCACAGTCTTTCTGTCATTGTTGTTATTCCTTCAAATATGCTTCACTCCAAAAAATGCACATATGCATGCCACATATATCATAGGTTTTAGCATCTTCAGCTTATGATTTTTTTTTAATTAGGCTGAGAGATGTCATGTTTGAAGTCTTCTCCTTTTCAAGCCCAAACGTTTGTTTTGGAGATAGGGTCTTGCTATGTAGCACAGCCTATCTTTGAACTCGCTGCAATACTCCTGGGTCAATATCGCAAGCTTTGTGATTACGGCCATGCACCATCACACCCTGCTTTTAAAGGTGAATATTAAAATTTCTTTACTTATAATTGCAGGAGTAAAAGGTTCATATGTGCACTTTACTAATTAGTGAAACTTTTAAATGTAAAAGTTTTCCCATTTTGAGATAGTTTCACAAACAATGAAGACTAAAGCTAAGGCTCCACGCAAGGACATGAGGTAAAAAAGCTATGTTTAGAGAAGAGCTCACTGAAAAACCTCAACATAGTCATGTCTCACCCCTGGCCATTTTGTCAGAGGAGCTCAATGAAACAGGAAGCTTTTGCAATAGCATCAATTATAACTTGCATTTATCTAATTATACTTGATCTGAGTCCTGAAGAGATAAGAGCTTTCAGTGATTTATTCCATTCACAAAATACACTTTTTCCCCCACTTCCCACTTATTCTTTGTAGCTCTCACCACAATGCGTGTCTCTACTATGTCTTTTTCCAGAGTTTTTTTTTTTTACTTTCTAGATTATATGTTCCTTGATCAGGAATCTTGAACAGGTTCGTGGGTCTCCAATCTTGGTCACCACAGTAAGACAGACAATCTTGCTGTCTGTAAAGGGCAGAACAAGGTGAGAGCTCCTGCCTTTTATAGAATTATTAATGATTCCAACAAGGATCTTCTTATGACTATATTTACTATGTGAGCTTCCCTTTTCTTTCTACAGCCAAGGAAGTTTTGGGCTGTAAGGATTCAGTGATAATTCTTAACACTGGTGCTCCTCAGTTGGGTATAATTATCTTTTCCTGGGTTAAAGACTGCCTAAAGATCATTTCCTAGATTTAGTCCTTTAAAAATATATGGCAGGAGTCAGAAAGATGGCTCAGGGTTTAACACCACTTACTGGTGTTGAGGAGGTGCCAGGTTTGAATCAAGCACATACCTGGCCAATCATAAACATCTGTAATTTTAGTTCCCAGGAATGCAACATGCTATTCTGGCCTCTATAGGCACCAGGTGTGCATGTGATGCACATACATTTATGCAGACATTCATATGCATAAAATAAAAATAAGTCTTTTTAATTAAAGTGGCCTAATTACCCCAGCTTATGAATTTTTTTCCACTTTTCAAAAGATAAATGTATTCTGTATGTCTAATGGAAACTCAGCATTGTTATCTTTCCCATACGTCAAGGTAAACCACGATGGCAGCTCTGCTAGGACACTTCTGAGGCCTCAGACCTGGGAGTTTTCCCATATCTGCCTTGGTGAATTTTATTGCCCACAACTTGCTAAGCTCTGCCTTCTCAGCTCTAACATCTGATTGGATTCCTAGGATGTTTGTGGCCCAAGACCTATATATTCTCCCAGTTTTACCTATCAAACTCATTCACCTAGCCACCATATAGCCCATCCTGCTGCTCCAGAAATGAGGCATCAACATTGGTACCTCAACTCAAAACTTGCACCTATCTTAGCTTAACTGAGGCCCCTTCTATTACCCCATTTGCATTTGCATATCAAAATAAAGCGACATGCAAACTGAATACCAAGCATAATTGAATTGGGCCATAATCTAACAAATTGGCAAAATAGTAAAAAAGAAAGATACAAACAACCATTCAACAAAAATAGGATCACTTACCCATATCAGGAAACAATACCAAAGACAAAAGTCCACGTGCCTAGATCTCATAAAAAAACCCCACAAAGTATATGAATAACCAAGATAATATGTCTACTACAGAAATTAGCAGCCCACCATAATATTGCCTGAGAATGGCAAGCCAACAGATGTACAAGGCACTGATTTCAAACTTGCAAATATTAATATGTTCAGGGAACTCAAAAATGATATAATTAAAAGACTGATTGATGACAATGAAAACAGAAACAGTTGAATCAAATAACCAAAACAATTCAAAATATGAAATTAGAATTTAATAAAATGATAGAATCTCTGAAGAAAAACTTGATCTGAAATAAACCTTAAAATAAAAAACTTGGAACTTCATACAAAAATCTTAGAGAACAGAAGCAAAAGTGGAGAGATTGGAACAGAGAATATCAGATCTTGAAGCCAAGCTTGGAGAAATGAGTCACCCGATCAAGGAAAATGTCAAATCTAAAATATGCAAGACCACTGGGACACTGTAAAAGACTTAGCATATGGATGATAAACATAGAAAAAGCAGAATAAAACAGGGTCAAAGACACAGAAAATATATTGAATAAAATCATTTTTAAAAATCCCAAATCTAGGGTCATACATATCAAGGTAAAAGATACATGTAGAGCACCAGGTAAAAATGACAAGAAACTCTTCATTTCAGAACTCTAAATATATAGAATAAAGAAAAGGTATTGAAAGCTATGAGAGAGAAGCATAAATCACAAATAAAGACTGGCCAAAGAGAATAATAACTCATTATTAATGGATACTATGAAAACCAGAATGGCCAGGACAAATGTCTGCAAAGGCATGCAAGAACACAAATACCAACCCGGATTACTATACCCAGAAAAACTATCAGTTGTAATAGAGTAAGAAAGAAAAACTTTCCATGATAAAAATAGATTTAAGAAATTTATGTCCATGAAATGAGCACTACAGAGACTGCTTAATGTAATATTTAGGTATGGAACAAACACATTCAAAAGAATGCAGAAACAAAATATATTAATACAGTACACTCAAACAAAAGATTCCTAAGAAAAGAGAAATATAGTACCGACACAATACGAATTAGTAAATACTGGTCAATCATAACTCTCAATTGTAATGGTCCTAACTTCCCAGTAAAAGGACATAGACCTATTTTATTAGAAAACAGGATCCATCAACTTACTGCCTCCCAGAAACATACCTGACCATCAATGACCAACATTATCTTAGGAAAAAAGGATGGAATAATTTATTCCATGCAAAGGTAATTAAGAAGCAAACAGATATAGCTTTTCTACTATATGACAAGATAAACTTCAAAATAAAACCAATTGAAAGAGAGAGAAAAGGTAATTTCATACTCATTAAAGAAAAAATACACCAAAAAGATATTACATCACTAAACATGTATGCACCACACAAAAGCACACCTGATTTCATAAAAGAAGTTGTATGGGAGCTAAAGAATCAAACAATAGAGCCAGGCTGGGTGGTGCACGCCTTTGATCCTAGCATTCAGGAGGCAGAGGCAGTTGAATCTTTTTGAGTTCAAGGCCAGCCTGGTCTACAGAGTGACTTCCAGAAGAGCTGGGGCTACAGGGAGACCCTGTCTCAAAAAGACCCCCCCCCCAAAAAAAAATCAGACAATGACTTTAATACAGAAATTGTGGGTTAATTTGGTAGTCCACAGTGACCAACAGACAGGTCAAGCAGATAAAAACAAAATAGAGAAACTGTGCAGTTAAATGAAATAATAAATCAAATGCATAAACCTGACTTCTACAGAACATTCCCCCCAAACAAGAAAAATACACATTCTTTTTAGCAGCTCATGTAACTTTATACAAAACTGACAATATATTAGGACAGAAAAGTCTCTCAAAATTTAAGAAAATTGAACTGTCATCATTTCTCATCTTTCCCTACAAAGGTATAAAGTTAGATATCAATAACAATAAAAATGGGAAATAAGCACTGACTATGGAAGCTAGACAACAAACTATTACATGAAATTTGGATCAATGGAGGAATCAAGAAAGAAATTTAAAAATTCCTATAGTTGAATGAAAATGAAAACACAACATACCAAATTCTATGGGACACAATGAAGGTAGGCAAAAGAGGTAAATTTATTACACTAAATGATTACAACAGAAAATCTCATATACATATATATGCATATATGTTGATGCATCTGAAGTTCTGTAAAACCAAGAACAAAGTCTAAAAAGAGTAGATGAGAAGAGATAAATAAAATCAAACCCAAAATTAATGAAGTAGAAATGAAAAAGCAATATAAAAATAATCAATGAAACAAATAGTTGGTTCTTTGAAAAGATTAACAAGACTGACAAATCTTTAGCCAAATTAACAAAAATAAATTGAGAGAGGGGACTGGAGAAATGGCTAAGAAGTTAAGAAAACTTGCTGTTCTTCCAGAAGACCTGAGTTCTATTCCCAGTACCCACAAGGAACCTAACAAGAGTGTGTAATTCCAGTTTCAGGGTATTTTACACCCTTCTCTGGCCTCCGAAGGAATTGCATGCAAATGGTTCACTTACATATATGCAGGTATAGCACTTATACATGGAAAATAATGAATAAGATATTTTTAATAAAAGAAAGAGAAGAAACATATCAACAAACTCAGAGATGAAGAGAAAAACACTACAACAGATCCAGAGGAAATTCAGATAACTATATAACCATACTATAAAAAAATCTATATTCTACTAAACTAAAAAATCTCAAAGAAATGAATAAATTTCTAGATTTATATGGATTGCCAAAATATGATTAAATGGCATAAATAATTTAAACAGACATTTAACAACCAATGAGATAGATGCAATAATTAAAATTTTCCCAACTAATAAAAGCCAAGACCAGAGGGACACAGTGCAAAATTCTACCAATTCTTCAAAAACTAATAACAATATTTTTCATAATATTCCATAAAACAGGATAGGAAGGAATATTTTAAAATTACTTTTATGAATCTCATATTACTCTAATAGCATAACCAGTCAGATACCCAGCATGAAAGACAATTACAGGTCAGTCTCTCTAATGAATGTAGAAGCAAAAATTCTCAATATTCACAAAGCAAATGCAAGAACACATCATAAAGATTATCCACCATGATGAACTTGGCTTCATCCCAGAGATGCACAGATTATTTGAAATATGTAAGTCAATAAATGAAATGTAATCCACTCATAAATGACTCAAGGACAGAAACCCCATAATCATCTCATTAGATGCAGAAAAGGTATTTGACAGAATCCAACATCCATTCATTATAAAAATCAGGGATAGTATAGAGAGGGGACATATACCAACATGGTAAAGGGCAATATACAGTAATTACACAGCAAATACCATACTAAATGAATAAAAACATAAATTGTTTCAATTAAAAGCAGGAACAAGACAAAGATGCCCATTCTTTCTATTCCTGTTCAATACAATATATTAGTTCTTAGAGCATAAGACAAATGAAGGCTATAAAGAGGATACAAATTGCAAAGAAAGAGATCAAACTATACTTATTTGTAGGTGACATGATTTTATACATCAAAGACCCTAAAGATTCTACCAAAAAAAAAAAAACCTCTAATTGATATATACATTTAACAAAGTAGCAGAAAATAAATCCAAAAATCAATATCCTTCCTGTATATCAACAACAAAAATATACAAAAGAAATTAGATTAACAATAGCATCCATGATAGCCTTAAAACCCATAAAGTACATCTAGGATTAAGTCCAACCAAGGAGATGAATGGCTTGTATAATAAAATCTTTATGACACTGAACAAAGGAATTGAAGAAAATACCAGAAGATGGAAAGACCACCTGCATTAGGGTTCTCTAAAGAAACAGAAGCAACAGGACGAATATATAGCTATATACAATTTATTGATTTTCTCACATGACAGAGTTCAAGGAGTCCAACAGTAGCCATGCCACACTGCAGAGGCTAATAATCCAGGGAACTGCTCAGTCTGCAAGGCTGGATGTCTCAGTAGTCCCAGTCTGGTGGTGAAGGCCCGATGGATTCCAGGAGATCTGCGGGTCTCAGTACACACTGGGATCCGAAGGGTTGATCACAGCAGCAAGACAAACTCACCAGTGAGAGAGAGGCAAGCCACAGGAAAAAAGGGACCAGCTCCCTCTGCCATGGCCTTTAACACTGCCTGCCAGCAGAAGGTAATGCTCACATTTGGGGTGGGCCATCCGGGTTGAGGAAGTCCAATCCAAAGATTCTTTTTCTCTCATTTGTTCCTTAGTCCATTCAAGTTGACACCCAGGATTAACCATCACACCACCCATGCTTGTAGATCGGTAGGATTAATATTGAAAATTGCATTCCTACGAAAAGCAATCTACACATTCTTCATTGTAATACCAATTATAATTTCAACATGATCTTCCAAGAATTTGAAAAAATAATCCCAAATTTCTTTAGGAAACACACACACACACACACACACACACACACAAATAATCCCACCCAGGATAGCCAAAATAATCTAAAGCAATCTTAACAATAAAAGAGATGTTTGGACAGGTCAACAGGACAAAGAATAAACAGAGAGACATTTGAACTGAACAATATAATATACCAAATGGAACACATAGACCTCTACTGAATATTCAAACCTAATACCAGAGAATACACTTTCTACTCAGCACCCCATGGAACATTCTCCAAAATCAACCACACACTGGGACACAGAAGAAACCTCCATGAATACAAAAAGATGGAAGTAATTTCATACATTTTATCAGACCACAGTGCAATATAGTTCAACATCAACACCAGGATAAGCCCTACTGCCTACAAGTACACATGGAGACTAAACAACACACTTTTGAATAATGAATGTGTCAAGGAAGAGATAAAGAAAGAAACAATGACAATACAACACAACAAAACCTATGGGATACCTTAAAAGCAGTCCTAAGAGGGAAGTTTACAGCCCTGGGTGCCTACATTAGAAAAATAGAAAGAGCACAAGTGAATGATCTAACACTGCAGCTAAAAGCACTTGAGAGGTAAAAACAGATGAACCCTAAACGCAACAGACAGGAAGAAATAACAAAAACCAGAGTAGAAATCAATGAAATAGAAACAAAGAAAACAATACAAAAAATCAATGAATCCAAAAGTTGGTTCTTTGAAAGAATAAACAAGATAGACAGACTTCTAGCTCAGTTAACCAAAAGAAAGAAGGAACAACTTCAAATGAATCCAATCCATGATGAAAAGGGAAATATCACAAAAGACAAGGAAAATATCCAGAAAATCATATAGGAATACTTCAAAAACCTATACTCTACCAAGTTTGAAAACCTAGAAGAAATGGATGAGTTTCTGAAATCCTGGGAATCACCAAAGCTCAATCAAGAAGAGATCGATAGCTTAAACAGACCCTTAATATATGAAGAAATTGAAGATGTAATAAGAAACCTCCCAACTAAAAAAAAGCCCAGGCCCAGATGGTTTCACAGCAGAATTCCATAAAACATTTAAAAAAGACCTACAACCATTATTACTGAAATTGTTTAGAATGATACAATCAGAGGGAATTCTCCCAAATTTCTTCTATGAAGCCAGCATAACTCTATTACCAAAACCAGGCAAAGATAGAACTAAAAAGGAGAATAAAAGACCCATCTCCCTAATGAACACAGATGCCAAAATTCTAAACAGTATACTGGCAAATTGCATATAGACTCACATCAAGAAGATCATCCATCATGACCAAGTTGGATTCATACCAGGGATGGTTCAACATACGAAAATCAATAAACATCATCAAACACATAAATAGAATGAAAGACAAAAATTGTTGCTGAAAAAGCCTTTGACAAAATCCAGCATCCCTTCATGCTTAAAGTCCTGGAGGGTATTGGATTGGAGGGATCATTCCTCAATGTAATCAAAGCCATATACAGGAAACCCACAGCCAATATCATCCTAAATAGGGAAATGACAGAAACATTCCCTTTAAAGATAGGAACTCGGCAAGGCTGCCACCATCATCACTCCTCTTCAATACAGCGCTTGAAACACTTGCTAGAGAAATAAGACAAGGAAAGGAAACTAAAGGAGTACTAATTGGAAAAGAGGAAGTCAAGCTATCCCTATTTGCTGATGATATGATTGTTTACTTAAGGGATGCTAAAAACTCCACCAGAAAACTCCTAGAAATGATTAACAGCTTCAGCAAAGTGGCAGGATACAAAATTAACCTTAAAAAATCAATGGCCTTTCTTTACACCAAGAACAAGCAACTGGAGAAAGAATTCAAAGAGACCTTCCCACTCACAATAGCCTCAAAAACAATAAGATACCTAGGAACAAACCTAACCAAAGACACCAAAGACCTCTACAACAAAAATTTTAAACCCTTAAAGAAAGAAATTGAAGAAGACCTCAGAAGATGGAAAAACCTCCCATGCTCATGGATTGGGAAAATTAACATTGTAAAAATGTCCATTTTACCAAAACTCTTGTATAGATTTAATGCAATCCCAATCAAAATCCCCAAGAGTTTCTTCACAGGCTTGGAAACAAAAGTTCTTAAATTCATATTAGAAAAACAAAAGACCCTGAATAGCCAAAACAACCCTGTAAGAGAACTACACAGGGGATCTCTCTTACAGACTTCCTATACTACAGGGCTATAGTCATAAAACACACTGGTACTAGCACAAAAACAGACCTGTTGACCAATGGAACAAAACTGAAAATCCAAACCTGAGCACATACAATTTCAGCCATCTCATATTTGACAAAGGTGCCAAGAAGACACAATGGAGAAAAGACGGCATCGTCAGCAAGTGGGTGTTGGCAAAACGATCACACTTGTAGATGAATGAAATTAAACCCCTACCTCTCACCCTGTACAAAAGTGAACTCCGATGGAAAAGAACTCAACGAAAAAACCCAAACTCTGAAGGTGACAATGGTTGGCAGCAGCCTACAAGACATAGGCATAGGAAAAGACATTCCTAAATCAGACAGCAGCTGCACAAGAATTAAGGTCGACAATTGACAAATGGGACCTCATTAAACTCAAAAGCTTCTGTACATCAAAACAAACAATCAAGAGTGGGAGGAAACCTTCACCACAGAACATCTCACAAACCATTGATTTCCAGAAATATAAACTACTCAAAAACAAAGAAGAAAGAAACAAATGACCCACTCAATAGATGGAGCAAAGACTTGAACAGAGACTTCAAAGTGAGGAATTAGAGATGGCTGAAAACACCTTAAGAAGTGTTCAACATCACTAATCATTAAGGAAATGCAAATCAAAACCACTTTCAGATATCATCTTACTCCAAAAAGACTGGTTAGGATCAAGAAAACAAATGATACCAAGTGCTGGAGAGGATGTGGGAAAGGGGAGCACTCATCCACTGCTAGTGGGAATGTAAACTCGTGTAGCCACTATGGAAAGCAGTGTTGAGAACCCTTGGAAGACTTGGAATGAACTTGCCACCTGACCCAGCCATACCACTCCTAGGTACGTACCCTCAAGACTTGCCCTACCACAGAGATATATGCACAGCCATGTTTATTTCAGCTCTCTTCACAATAGCAAGAGCTGGAACCAACCCAAATCCCCCTCAACTAATGAGTGGATAGAGAAAATGTTGTACATCTACACAATGGAGTTCTATGCAGCAGTAAAGAAAGATGACATCATGAGCTTTTCAGGAAAATGGCTGGAGCTAGAGGACATCATGCTGAGTGAAGTAACACAGTCCCAGAAAAACAACCGACAAATGATATCCCTCATCTGTGGATGCTAGTGCCAATTACCTACTTGTAAGTATTTCTTGTGCACTGCACCTTGAGCTTTTGTCCAAGCAGTTGGGAGTGATACATATTGGAAACAACAACAACAACAACAAAAACAACAGAAAGGACTGCATCAAAGAACTGACTGAAACAGTGAACTTCTGCTCAAAACAGTCAACTTCCACATAGAGAATATTGAGAAAGACTGAGAAAGATGAAAAACATGTTTGTCAGAATGCATGAGCTCTGGTGGGGTGGGGGGATAGGGTGGGGGACACAGGTCCAGATTTGATAAAAAATATATATAAAAAAAAAAAACATATAACACCTGAAATTGAGAAAAAAAAAAGAAAAGAAATGCTGGATTCATTGCCATGCCTGATCTCAAATTTACTATAGAGCTATCATAGTGAAAACAGCATGACACTGGCATAAAAACAGATGCATAAATACAGACACATCAATTAGTGGAATAGAACTGAGGACACAGATTTAAATCCATATATTTATAGCCACTCGATTTTTGAAAAAGGGGCCACAAATACACAATGTAGAAAAAGACAACCTTTCCAACAGATTGCTGATCAAAGAGGATAATTGGTTGCAGAAAAATGAAACTAGATCCCCATCTCTCACCATTGACAAACTTCACCTCCAAATGTTTTAAGGACCAAATCATGAGTCCGGATACTCTGAATCTGATAGAAGAAAAAGTAGGGAATACACTGGGACTTACAAGCAGAGGAAAGGAGATTCTGAACAAGACTCTTTTCGCTTAAGCATTAAGTTCAACAAATTGACTTTGTGAAAATAATTCACTTCTGTATAGCAAAGGGCTCTATCATTTGAATGAAAGAAGTAATCTACAGAGCAGGAAAAAAAGAATATTTTCCAGCTATAGCTGTGAGAGAGAATTTGTATCTAGAATACACAATGAATTTAAAAAATCATTAAAAAATAAACAATCTAATTAAAAAGTGAAGCAAGATGCTGAATAGGGAGTTTTCTAAAGATGAAATGCAAATGGCTGAGAAATATTTTTTAAATGTTCAACATCTTTAGTATTCAGAGAAATACAGATTAAACTCACTTTGAGATTTTACCTTACTCCACTCAGAACCCCAAGGATTAAAAAGTAATAATAATAATCACAAATGCTCATGAAGATGTTGAGAAATAAGAATTCCTATCCACTGCTGGTAGAAGGCCAAAACTGCTGTAGCTACTGTAGAAATCAGTGTGGAGACTTCTAAAATAGCTCAAAATTGAACTATCAAATGATTCAGCCATACTCCTCTTGGAAATTTACCTAAAACATCACATACTGTACTACAGAAATACCTGTTCATCTATGTTCATTGTTACCCTTTTCATAATAGCCAGAAATTTGAAACAACCTAGATGGCCATACACACAATGTATCACATGAAGGTATGGTACATTTATACAATGGAATATAACTCAGCTTAAATTTATTGGTACTGGATCAGGAGTGGTGGCATATGCCTTTATTCCTAGTACTAGGGAGGCAGAGGGAGGTGGATCTCTGTGAGTTCAAGGCCAGCCTGTTCTACAGAGTGAGTTCCAGGACAGCCATAGTTACAGAGACCCTGTCTCAAGAAGACCAAAAAAAAAAAAGATACTGGAGAGGTTGCTCAGTGTTTAAGAGCACTGGCTGCTTTTGCAGAGGAAACAGATTTGGTTCCCAGCACCCACATGGCAGCTAACAACAAACCAAAATTCCAATTTCAGGGACTCCAACATTATAGGATGACATGAGTACCCTTACAAGAATGCAGACAAACCATTCATACAAATAAAATAAAAATAAAGAAATCAAATAAATTAAATAAAAACCCCTGAAATTATTATGTTCACAGTAAATAGAACTTGAAACAAACACCCTGAATGATGTACCCACATCCAGAAAAACATTGTGTGTGTTCTTTCATAGCTGGATTCTAAGGTTGAAATCTTAGTTAGATATGCAGGTTTCAGTTTGACCTGCAGACTTCAAATAATACTGGCATTTCCGTCTGTTGGTTACCCACCAGACCTTGAAGGTAGGATCCCACTGCTGAAGATCCTGAATACATAAACTATAGAACAAACAACACGTGATCAAGCTGGTGCTAACTTCAAAGACTATTGTCTAGGTTTCATTGTGTTGGAAGTTGCAGTGTGTGCTACTGCAAGAGAAATCATCAACCTTACCCAGCCATAAACCCTGTGATCTACAATTGGCCTCATATGATATATTCATTGGTGCAATACTGGCATGAATATTATGGGAGTAACCAAGAACTTTCTAATTGGATTTAAGATCTGCTTCATAGGATGGAACCCATATCTGACACTGAAATCAGGCCTAGGAATCTGAGTCTAGACAGGTCTCAGGACATAGGAAAGAGCCTATTACTATTATTCTGCTAAACAGATATGGTATTAACTAATCCTAATGATTATACCTGTAGGTTAATTCATCTCTCAACTCTTTACATAGACGATTTCTTATACAGAAGATGGTGATTAACAACAACAACAAAAACACACACACACACACACACACAATTGGACAAAGTGCAGAAAAATAAGAGCCTCTGTGCTTTGTTTCTTGTTTCTTTTTTTTTTTTTAGTCCCTTGTCACTCATCACTTGTGCTTTCTGTTTATTTTATAAAGATGCCAATCATCTTGGCTTAGATTTTACAATAATCTAGAGTGAATTCATCCTAATTTTATCTGTGAATATATTTTAAAATAAGTGAACTTCATATTTTGAGGTTCAAAGTGACCCTGAGTCTTTTTTTTAAATTTTATTTATTTTCGTATGTGTATGAATGTACTGTCTGCATGCAGGTTTGTGCACCCATGTCGTGCAATGCCTCAGAGGTCAGAAGAGGGCGTCAAATTCCCCTGGAACTGGAGTTAAAGACAGTTTTTAGCCACCATGTGGGTGCTGGGGATCGAACCCGGGTTCTCTGCAAGAGCAGTCGGTGCTCTTAACTGCTAGGCCATCTCTCCAGCCCCAACCCTGAGTTTTTAAGGCACAAATCAATCCATTTCATCTGGTTGGATTTGTTGTTGCTGTTGCTGCTGTTGTTTGTTTTTTGTTTTTTTTTTTGAGACAGGGTCTGCTTGTAGCCCCAGGTTGCCTAGAACTCACTATATAGATGAGGCCTTGACCTCACAGAGCTCTGTCTGCCTCTGCCTCCTGGTGCTGGGATTAAAGGCAAGCATTACCAACTCTGGCTGCAACTGTTTTTTTCCACAGATATAGCAGACTTGAAGTTGAAAAAACTGGCAATCCAATAATAAGAAATGCCTAAGCTGTGTGCGGTGACACACACCTTTAATCCCAGCACTCAGGGGGCAGAGGTAGGTGAAACTCAAGGTGAATTCAAGGCCAGCCTGATCTACATAGTGAGCTCCAGGAAGGCTGGGGCTACAGGGTGATGCTGTCTCAAAAGACCAAAAAAAGAAAAAAGCCCCAAGGAAGGCTTGCTGTTTTTATTCAATAGGCCAGAAAAGGAGAAGTCCAGCACATCAAAAGCCTCAGAGAACTTATCACTCCACTCCCTACACCACCGAGGGCAGGAAAGGAAAGGCTCAGTGGTGAGCATAAAGAGGATCCCAGCATTCCTGCTGAGGTAATGTCATAAAAAGTCCCATTGACTGACTGACTCTGGGTGGTGATGAGCTCTTCCCTCTGTTATCAGTGGAAATCAATGTTGAATCTGATTGTCAGCTCCCAGTTGGTGAGAGCACTCCCTCTCCAGTGGAGTGATATCAGAGGCCTGGGAACAAAGTGAAGACTTTTACTCCTGTTCAGTAGTAACATGCCATCTGTACTTATACCAGTGGAAACAGTGGATGGGGAAACCTTCTTCCATCTCTATAACCAACTCCTCTGCCTTTCTCTGTTTATGCTTTCAAATTCTTCTCACGATTGGTTGATGGCAGCATTAATATGGAGCCAGCCACATGACTTGGTTATCATCTTGAACAGTAACATTTTTTCAAAATGGTGATGACTCATGTGACCTCACCAGTATCTTTTTTTTTTTTTTTTTTTGGTCTTTTCTAGACAGGGTCTCCCTATAGCCCCAGCTATCCTGGAACTCACTCTGTAGACCAGGCTGGCCTTAAAGATCCGCCTGCCTCTGCCTCAGAGTGCTAGGATTAAAGGCCCAGCTAACCTCACCAGTATCTTTTTTTCAGGGGGGGGGGCTTTTTGAGACAGGGCCTCCCTGTAGTCCCAGCTGTCCTGGAACTCACTCTGTAGACTAGGCTAGCCTTGAACTAGGATTAAAGGCATGTGCCACCATGCCGGTCCACCAGTATCTTAATGCAACCACAGGGCATAATTCAAAATGGTGATGCCCAGGAACTTACTGGCACTAGTGAACTCTAGGCAAGCATGGTAACCTGGCCATTCCTTGGATTGCAGGCATTTAATCATATGTCCTAATTCTCTTGCAATTTTTATTTGTTTTGTTTTGTTTTGCTTTTCATCTTGGATTCTTGAGGGGATAACAGAAAAGCAAGATATTCCAATACAGTATCTATTGTTTGTAACAAGTTCAATGCATTTTTATGTCACAGGAAGCCTGTAATGTGAAATATAAGGGAGGAGGGTAGATATTAAATCTTTATGGTTGTCATCTCCAAGAATATACACAAACTGATTGTGGGTGTAAGCTTTCATGCATCTGTTCACTTCAAGTATAGCCAGGGAGGATTTCAACTTTGGTAAGGGCAGATACTTCTGTCAGCCTGATCATGATTCCTCATGGGTGTTCACTACCAAGTACCCATGGTTTCATAAAGTGTAGAAATACCAAACAAGGGGACTTCTCAAAATCAAATGTTCTGTCTCTTACCAATCACTGTTCTCAACTAAGGACCCAGCAGATGAAAAGGCTTGCCTAGACAAATGTATACAGTTTATAAAAAGGACAGATATTTCAGCTGGGCATTGTGGCACATGCCTTTAATCCTAGCACTTGGAAGGCAGAGGCAGGAGAATCTATGTGAGTTCAAGGCCAGCCTGGTCTACAGAGTGAGTTCCAGGACAGCTGGGGCTACAGGGAGACCCTGTCTTGAAAAGACCAAAAAAAAAAAAAAAAAGGACATATATTTCCATCCTTCCAGTATTCACTGGACTCAACAGCTCTCATGTCAATGTAAACTACCTAGTGAAATTCTGAAGAGAAACAAAGGAATTTTGTATAAGTTAAATTGGTAAATTGTCATGTGCTACTTCAGCTCACAGAGAAACTGACTCTGGAGTTGGGATTGGCTCTCCCACTTCAGACTCAAGCTTGTTATCTCAAGATGTTCTTCAAGACTCTTGTCAGAGTTCAGGCTGGGCCCCTGACCCCGTGACAAGGAAATAAAACAACCAAAAAGCCTAAGAGTAAAGGAATTGTGCAGCTGAGAACAGCTAAGTGATGGCCTAATTTCAACAAAGGACAAAGTTTATTTTTATTTATCTCATGGTATCAAATGTATAAAGTTAAAGTAGCAAATGGGATTCTCTATTGTGTCACAATAATTAAAGTAACACATACTAATGAAATGTATAGCAAGTATAAAGTCAGGTTTAACTACTTAATGAAAGAACCAATAGGATAGACTTTTTTAAAAGGACAATTCAGCCCATGGAAAGGACAGAGAGCATCCTCTACAAATTCCTCAGTCAGTAGCTAAACAATCACAGTTTTCCTTAATTGATTATGCTGGCATTGAAGAGCTAATCAGTTGGTCAGCCTTGCAGGAAATTTAGCTCAGGATGCAGGAGGGTTTTTATCTGGGAACATTTTTTCACAGTTCCCTCTGTTGGCCAAGCACCAAGCATCACATTTTGTTCATGCAGGGGACACATATTATTTATTCACATGTTGTTAGGAAGCCTTATTCCTAGAATATGATGTAGATGAGGCTCGGTTGTAGGTGAGATAGCAGTCTTCAGGTAGAGCCAGTAAGAAAGAAATTCCTGGAGCCTATGAAAAGTATTAGATATTATGATTAGGATCTTACTCATGTATACTAAGGATGGCAAACCCTACCTTAGGGGCTTGGGATTCCCCAGCCAGAACCTGGATTCTACAGTTTTGTCTGACTTTGGTGCTGACAAGATTTAAATTCTTTGTGTTTGAGCTGTTGCTGGTCCCTGACTATCTTTTTGTAATGGTAATTCCTTCCCTGGGCTTGCTGGGGTCCCCACCCTTTCCTCTTTCCTGTGAAAATTGGAGCTCTCTTAACTTTCAAAAGGGACACAATTATTCCTTTGCCACTACTAATTTCCAAAGAGGCTTGTGCCTATAATATTACATTATTGTTTTTACAAAAGCATGACGTGTGCCTATCCTCAGACAGAAGCATAATTTTAGCACATGGTATAATTGTTTTGACCGAAGTATGTCTTTGGACAGAAGTATGAGTTAATCTGTTTTTGAATTGAAGTATTGGTAGGAGCAGATCAGAAAGAGTTAATCAGAAGAAGTTAAGTGTGTAAAATTGAGTTAGCTACAGCAAGCCTGGTTTCCATGACTACCTCTCCAACACACCTTAACCACAAGAGCACATTTCCTGCCACTCTGCCCCTGACTCCAAGTTCCCAGAGCTGATTTTGGTCAAGATGAAATTTCCCAGTCATGAGGGGTGCATTCCAGTCCTATGAGGTGCATCCCACTCCCTGGGTATTGCGTTCTACTCCCCAAGGGGCTCATGCTACAAACCACAACCAATCAGCTTAAAGGTCACCACTGCTTGCATTGTGTTTCCACAGCCTCACAAGATTCCCCTAGTTTGGGGGGGGGGGTTGTTTGTTTGTTTTGTTTTGTTTTGTTTTTCCTTTAAAAACTCTCTATAGCAGTCAGGGTTGCACTCTTCTCTGCGTGGACTGAGTGCATCCCTGGTGCACCGGTTTTGCTCAATTGGCTCCCTGATGCACTTGTTTTTCTCAGTTGGCTTCCTGGTGTAGCAATTTTTCTCAATTGGCTTCCTGGTGCACCCGCTTTCTCAACTGGCAACCCTTTCTTTTAAATAAATTTTGTTTCAAAAACTGTTTCCTGGGCTTGAGAGTTTTTCTTTGTGATTTTCTGATCCAACAGTATGTTGTAACTCAAGATTTTTTCTAGCTGTGGCCACATGACCAAAGTATTACTTTGGCCTGTCTTCAGAAAGAAGCATGGGTTGACTTATCTCTGGACAGAAGCATACCTTATCTTGAGATGTTTTCTAGCTGTGTCCATGTGAACTTTGGCTCCATTCTTGTACATACAAGTTATTGAATTTAAATTCAATCTTGGCAGGGCTGGAGAGATGGCCTAGCGGTTAAGAGCGCCGACCACTCTTGCAGAGCACCCGGGTTCGATCCCCGCCGAGAACCGTCTGAAACTCCAGTTCCAGGAGAGCTCCAGTTCCGCGGGGGGGGGAATCCGACACTCTCTTCTGACCTCCGCGGCATTGCACGACACGGGTGCACAGACTTGCATGCAGACAGTACATTCATACACATACAGAAATAAATAAAATTAATAAAAAAATAATAAATTCAATCTTGGCATACTTAATCAAAATATAAACACCTTTATTTATAAACCCAGGCACCCTGAACAACTTTAAAGTAAATATATATGCATACTTAGCTAAAAAGTCTTAAGCATCAAAATTTATTCTGGTCTTTCAAACTTACTCCACCTTAAAGGTTTTCCTCAGGAGTTAACTTTAATGTATTTCTAAATCTGTACAGGGGAAATCTCCTGGAGAAAAAAAGTGTGTAACCGGAATGGTTCCAGGCTGCACATGACCCTGTGTGGCTGTGTGCTTTCCATCACACTTGCCCTACAACACATATTTGTTCTTAAACCTCATGCTTAAGTCTGCTTTGAACTGTCTTTGAAACTAACTTGGTAGCAGTGGCTTTCAGTTCCAGGACAACAGTTGGGGAGAAACCCTGGCTTAAATAAACTGCCTTTTGCTAACTATTATTAAAAATTCTCATTAACAATATAAACTTAAAAACCTTGGTCCAATTTAAATGGGGATTTGGGGGAGTGGTTTTGTGTTCCTCTTTGGATATTAAAGACATGGTAAATTTCTTTAAAAAGCAGCTAAAGGATAAATTAATGCATTAAAGCTAACTAATGAAATTATAAATGTGTGCTAACAATTGAATGTTTTGCTGAGTACATACTGCCATCTACTGGTTACACTCCAACACCTCGAGCAAAAATTTAGGCAACTTATGCTCTAATAAAGTTCTTTTTTTTTTTATTTTATTTATTTATTTTTTTATGTGTATGAATGTATTGTCTGCATGTAGGTTTGTGCAGTGCACCCGTGTCGTGCAATGCCGCGGAGGTCAGAAGACAGTGTCGGATTCCCCTGGAACTGGAGTTAAAGACGGTTTTCAGCCGCTATGTGGGTGCTGTGGATCGAACCCAGGTCCTCTACAAAAGCAGTTGGTGCTCTTAACCACTAGGCCATCTCTCCAGCCCATAAAGTTCTTTTTTTATTTAATGTCAACTTACCTGTTATTAAGGATGAGGTGGAGTAACCTTTTTATTTACTTAGCTATACTGAGGTTTTAGATTGTTTGCTTGTTTGTTTGGGGTTTTTTTTAGGATAAAAAAATATAAATACATGTGTTTTATTTTATAAAATATTTTATTGATGTTTTGTGTATTTCACTCATCATGTTTCAGTCCAATTTAGACACATTCCCCTTTCCATGCCCCTCACCTCACTCCAGTTCATACATTCTGCCATACATGTCTTGCATCGTTTTCTCAGTCTTTTTAAAGGTTTTCTCTGCAGAAGTTTATTGTTTGGGGCAGAAGTTAACTGTTTCAGTCAGTTCTTTGTCCCAGTCTTTATGTTGTTGTTGTTCCCTCCTTTTTGTATTGCTCCAAGAGATGCCCATATAAACGCCATATATACACCAAAATTATGACCTCTGAAAAGAAACTGTTAATTAAAAATATATTTAGGAATTCACATTTGTTCCCTTTAATTTTATATTACTCTCAAATATGAATACATACCTTCCACCATATACTGAAATTACAAAATCTGAAAATAAGTGTCAAGTTAATTCTAGAGCCCATTAAGGGATTCATATTATAACAGCACTGTTGCTTTCAGATAAAAAGAAATAAAACAATAACATTGCTCAGCTTGCCTTTCTTTTTTGTTAATTTTTATTTATTCTTCTATGTGTATGAATTAAAGATGGTGTATGAATTAAGGACGGTTTTCAGCCGCCATATGGGTGCTGGGGATCGAACCCGAGTCCTCTGCAAGAGCAGTCGGTGCTCTTAACCGCTAGACCATCTCTCCAGCCCCTTAAATGCATCAGCCCCTTAAATGCATTTTATATACAAAACATTTTGCCACTAGATAAACCATCTTTGGAGTAAAAAAGAGTTTTGTGCCAAGCTTAGGTAAAATATCTCTAGACATTTAAAGAAAATTGGTCATTTAAAACTTCTCCAAGATTTGCTAAAACATCTTAAAATTTTTTACTTTAAAATAATGTATTTAGAATAACTGTTCCATCATATATGGAAATATTTTAGTAAGGATTTATCTAAAGATAAAGAGACAGTCTATACAAGTGGTAAAGGTCTGAGGGGGTTTGTTATGATAGGTAAAGGACAAAGCTATATAGATAAGCTTAATTTCTGTAAGGTCATGATTCAGTCAAGTATTTTAAAAATCAAAAGGTATATCTCTTCAAGGTTTATTTTAAAATGTTCGGGTTTTGCCCAAGCTTTATCTACATACCATATGCTATTTAAAAGTTTAGTAAAGCTGGGCGTGGTGGCGCATGCCTTTAATCCTAGCACTTGGGAGGCAGAGGCAGGCAGATCTCTGTGAGTTCAAGGCCAACCTGGTCTACAGAGTGAGCTCCAGGCCAGCTGGGACTAAAAGGGGAGGCAGAGGCAGGCAGATCTCTGTGAGTTCAAGGCCAACCTGGTCTACAGAGTGAGCTCCAGGCCAGCTGGGACTAAAAGGGAGACCCTGTCTCAAAAAGACAAAAAAAAAAAAAAGTTTAGTAGAAAGATAAGTTGCAAGCCGGGCGTGGTGGCACATGCCTTTAATCCTAGCACTTGGGAGGCAGAGGCAGGTTGATCTTTGTGAGTTCGAGAGGCCAGTCTGGTCTACAGAGTGAGTTCCAGGACAGCTAGGACTACAGAGAGACCCTGTCTCAAAAAGAAAAAAAAAAAAAAAGAAAGATAAGTTGCCTGCATTAAAGTGGCTAAATCTGTTCAATAAAAAAAAAAAAAAAATAGTAACATGCTTAAGCTAATTATGGATAAATTATTGCTATTAATATTTGATCTATTCTTAACTTGTACTACATTCCGAATGACTGCTTTGGGTTGAAATGTACATGTGTTTTCCATGTTTCTTTGTGTTGTACAAACGGTACCTGTAACATTTCTTTTGCCCATAAGATAATTTGGCCCAAGAAAGCCTAGGTATTATCTCCTTAAACCAACAGTATACAGTCCAATAGGAGATAGTTTGAATGGGCTTAGCAGATTTTTACAACTTGGTTCCTATCTATGGTATGTAATACAAATCCTGCCTTTTAAAAAATTACAGATCAAATTCACAGAGCTTAGATTGGGGATTTCTGAGGACCACCTGAAGCACAGGTAAGAGCTAGGCACTTCAGCCAGGAGGATTGTTGGATAACATCACTGGGTTGTTGGATAATCATTTCATTGGTCTGTTGGATAATTAAATTATTGTCTTGTTGTGGTGACGTCTCCCTGCTAGCCGGTATAAGAGGTGGGCCTGTTGCCACTGTGATTCTTGAGTGCACAGAGCTTAGATTGGGGATTTCCCAGGAAAACCTGAAGCACAGAGAACTGGGGCTCGGCTAAGTGAGGCATATCCCCCACCCCCACACCTGCCAACTGGAATTGCTGAGGGAGTGTCCAAGTGAATTCTTTGGAGAACCTTCAGAACAGAAAGGGAAGAGTGAGTTAGACTTCCAATATATAAACAAAATTGAAAGCCTAAAACTTTCAATATTCCATACACAAGGAAAAAAACAAATCAAACAAACAAACAACAATGGCATCTGAAGGAGGCAAGCAAAGCAAGCCTTCAACACAGTGAAGAGGTATTTGAGATTCTCACTAGAATAGAAAGATAAACCCATATTCCAGGGATACAATGAAGGGGCAACATGGGAAAGGTGCAGGATAATTCCACACCAAGTTCTACCAGCCCTGTGGAAGATCCCTACACTGGGATCCCCCTGGGGATGGTCCAGAACACAGATCTTAGAGCAACAATTGCAGACATATTCAAAGAAATCATAGAATATAAAGAACAAGTCAGAGAACTAAGGAGAGAGAATAAAAAACTCAAGAAGGACCTAGAGAGAGAGAATGACAAACACTGGAAGGAAGTGGAAACACTGAAAAAGGAAACTGACCAGTGAAGCAAGGAGCTACAGGAAGAGATTGAGAAGTTCCAAGAGGAAGTGGAAACACTAAAGAAATCACAAGATGAAGTGAAAAATGAAATCAAACATTCATACAATCAAGAAGAAAGGAACATAAAAATCCTCAGAAGTAGAATGAAGGAAGCAGAACAAAGAATATCAGACCTGGGAGATAACACAGAACAACTAAAAACTTCAAGTAAAGATTATGAAATGTTTAAAAATACACAAAAGTGAAACAAAGATCAAAACTATGCATCATAGGGACAGAGGAAGGAGAGGAATCTCAAGAGAATGGTATTGATCAGAACTTTAACAGAATAATAGATGAAAATTTCCTGAAACTAAAAAAAGACAAACCAATACAAATAAAAGAAGCACATAGAACTCCAAACAGACAAGATCAGAAAAGAAACTCCCCACGCCACATCATAGTTAAAATGCTAGATGCCCAAAACAAAGACAAAATTCTGAAAGCCATAAGAGAAAAACAAGTTACATATAAGGGGAAACCCATCAGAATTACAGCTGAGTTATCAGTGCAAACTATGAAAGCAAGAATAACGTGGAGCAAAGCATTCCCAGTATTAAAAGACTATAGATGCCAACCAAGGTTATTAAACCAAGGAAAAACGTTGATTATAGTTGAAGGAGAGAGAAAAATCTTCCATGACAAAAACAAGATGATCGAATACATGTTCAGAAAACCAACACTTCAGAGAATACTTGAAGCAATTCAAAGATCAGATTAAAGGAGCAACTACTCCAGGCACCTAGAAAGAGAAGTTAATAAAAGCATAACTTCAGAAGTAGAAACCTAGACCAAAACTGAAAATGGATAATAAGGTGAAAGGAAGCAACACATATCTTTAAGTTATAACCTTAAATATTAATGGACTAAACTCCCCAATCAAAAGACATAGACTGGGAGATTGGATTAGGAAACAGAACCCATCTATATGCTGTCTACAAGAAACACATCTTACCCTCAAGGATAGGCACTAACTTAAAGTGAAAGGATGGAAAAAAATATTCCAAGCAAATGGTACCAAAATGAAAGCAGGTGTTGTTATTTTAATATCAGACAAAATAGACTTCGAAGTAAAAGAAATCAGAAGAGATAAAGAAGGCCATTACATCTTTATCAAAGGAACAATTGACCATGAAGATTTCACAATCATGAACACACATGCACCAAACTCTGGTGCACCAAACTTTATAAAGACAATTCTTCAGGACCTCAAGGCACAGATTAACCCCAGCACACTCATAGCAGGGTACTTCAATACCCCACTGAGCTCTTTAGACAGAATAAACAGAGAGACTTCTGAACTGAATGATACCATACACCAAATGGACCTCACAGACATCTACCGAATATTTCACACAAACAGCAGAGAATACACTTTCTTTTTTTATTACTTTTTAATTTTATATTTATTATTTTTTATTAGTATGAATGTACTGTCTGCATGTAGGTTGGTATACCTGCGTTGTGCAATGCTGTAGAGGTCAGAAGAGGGTGTCAGATTCCCCTGGAACTGGAGTTAAAGATGGTTCTTAGCCACCATGTGGGTGCTGGGAATAGAACCCAGGTCCTCTGCAAGAGCAGTCATGTTCTTAACCTCTCATCCATCTTTCCAGCTCAAGAGAATACACTTTCTACTCAGCACCCCATGGAACATTCTCTAAAATCGACCACATACTGGGACACAGAAAAAACCTACACAAATTCAAAAAGATTGAAATAATTTCATGCATTCTATCAAACCACAGTGCAATAAAGCTCAACACCAGGATAAGCCCTACTATCAACAAGAACACATGGAGATTATACAACACACTCCTGAATAATGAATGGGTCAAGGAAGAAATAAAGAAAGAAATAAAAGCATTCCTGGAACTGAATGACAATGATAATACAACACAACAAAACCTATGGAATACTTTAAAAGCAGTCCTAAGAGGTAAGTTAATAGCCCTGGGTACCTACATTAGAAAAACAGAAAGAACACAAGTGAAAAACCTAACACTGCATCAAAAAACACTTGAGAGACAACAACAAATGAGCCCTAAATGCAACACACAAGAAGAAATAACAAAAGAGCAGAAATCAATGAAGTAGAAATGAAGAAAACAATACAAAAAATCAATGAATCCAAAAGTTGGTTCATTGAGAGAATAAACAAGATAGACAGACCTCTAGCCCAGTTAACCAAAGAAAGAAAGAACAAATCCAAATCAACAGAATCCATGATGAAAGGGAAAATATCACAACAGACAATGAGAAGATCCGGAAAATCATACAGAATACTTCAAAAACCTATACTCTACTAAGTTTGGAAAACCTAGGAGAAATGGATGGATATCTGAAATCCTGGGAATCACCAAAGCTTAACCAAGAAGAGATCAACAGCTTTAATTAATTAATTTATTTATTTACTTACTTATTTATTTATTTATTTATTTATTTATTTATTTATTTATTTTGGTCTTTTTGAGACAGGGTCTCCCTGTAGCCCCAGCTCTATAGACCAGGCTGGCCTTGAACTCACAAAGATCAGTCTGCCTCTGCCTCCCAAGTGTTAGATTAAAGGCCTGTGCCACCATGCCTGGCTGACAGCTTTATTTTTTACAACCATTATTATTCAATACAATAGATGGAATTCTCCCAAATTCCTTCTATGAAGCCAGCATCACTCTAATACCAAAACCAGGAAAAGATACAATCAAAAAGGAGAACTATAGACCCATCTCCTTAATGAACACAGATGCAAAAATTCTCAACAAAATACTTCCAAACCCATAGAGACTCACATCAAGCAGATCATCCATCATGACCAAGTTGGATTCCTACCAGAGATGCAAGGATGGTTCAATATATGAAAATCACTAAATATCATAAAACACATAAAGGGACTGAAAGACAAAAAACACACCATCATCTCAATTGATGCAGAAAAAGCCTTTGACAAAATCCAGCATCCCTTCATGCTTAAAGTTCTAGAGGGAACTGGATTGGAACAACCATTCCTCAATGTAATCAAAGCCATATACAATAAACCCAACACCAACATCATCCTAAATGGGGAAATGACAGAAGCATTCCCCTTAAAGGTAGGAACTCAGCAAGGCTGCCCCCTGTCACCAGTCCTCTTCAATATAGTGCTTAAAACACTTGCTAGGGCAATAAGACAAGAAAAGGAAATTAAAGAATACTAATTGAAAAAGAGGAAGTCAAGCTATCCCTTTATGCAGATGATATGATTGTTTACCTAAAGGATTCTAAAAAGTCCTCCAGGAAACTCCTAGAAAGGATTAAGATTCAAAATTAACCTAGAAAAATCAGTAGCCTTTCTTTACACCAACAACAAGCAACTGAAGAAAGAATACAAGGAGATCTTCCCAGTCACAATAGCCTCAAAAACAATAAAATACCTAGGAACAAACCTAACCAAAGACACAAAAGATCTCTAAAAAAATTTTAACTCCTGAAGAAGGAAATTGAAGAAGACATCATAAGATGCAAAAACCTACCATGCTCCTGGATTGGGAAAATTAATAGAGTAAAAATGTCCATTCTACCCAAACTCTTGTATGGATTTAATGCAATCCCAGTTAAAATCCCCAAGGGTTTCTTCACAGGCTTGGAAATAATGTCCTTAATTTCATATGGAAATACAAAAGACCCCAAATAGCCAAAGCAACCCTGATCAAAAAGAGCAATACAGGGGGGATTTCTATACCAGATTTCAAACTATACTACAGGGCCATAGTCATAAAAGCAGCATGGTACTGGCACAAAAACAGAGCTATTGACCAATGGAACAAAACTGAAAAACCAAACGTGAGCACATACAGTTTCAGCCACCTCGTATTTGATAAGGGGGCCAAGAAGTAACAATGGAGAAAAGAAAGCATCTTCAGCAAGTGGTGTTGGCAAAACCCCTACCTCTCACACTGTACAAAAGTCAACTCCAGATGGATCAAAGACCTCAAAGTGAAACTCAAAACTCTGAAGGCAATAGGAGAAAAAGTTGGCAGCAGCCTACAAGATATAGTAGGAAAAGACTTCCTTAATTAGACAGCAGCTGCGTAAGAAATAAGATCGACAACTCAAAAATGGGACCTCATTAAACTCAAAAGCTTCTGTACATCAAAAAGAAACAATCAAGGAAGTGAAGAGAAAACCCACAGAGTGGGAGGAAACCTTCACCACAGATACATATGATAAAGCATTGATTTCCAGAATATATAAATTACTCAAAAAACAAAGAAGAAAGAAAACAAATGACCCACTCAAAAGATGGAGCAAAGAGCTAAAGACACTTCACAAGTAAGGAATTAGAGATGGCTGAGAAACATCTTAAAAAATTGCAGATCAAGATACAGGAGTCTGGGAAAAAAAAAAGAGAGACTATTATGTTCATGGTACAAAGAAGATAAGGGGGAGAGGAATCTCCAACTGGGGTTCAGTTTGTAGATTACTCTCTGCTTTCAACTTTTTGTCAATTTTCTTCAACGGAATCAGAAATGACAACGCATGTCCATAAGCATCTGAGCCCTCGAGCCCTCTGACAGGGCATAATGAGGTAATATTGGTACTTCGGAGCAATCTAATGTCTGGACAGTGGAAGGGTCCAGATCCCCTGCTGACCTTGGGAAGAGGATTTGGTCGTATATTCTCATATACAGAGCCAGGACCAATCTGTGTGCCTTCAATAAGAGTCTGTCCTTGGATTATAAAAGATAGACCAGGAACCACCAGCAGGGAGATTGTCCCATCTGAACATCAAGGGGAAATGGAAGAAGTCTGTCTGGGAAAAGGCCATTTCACAGAGAACCAACACACAGGGTGACAAGAGGGGACCTCAAGCTACTTGAATCACAGGCACAGAAGGTGCCCAACTAACTGTGCCTGTTGTCATCTCTCTGGGTTCTACTTTTTAAATTAAAACAACCACTCACAATCTATCTTAATGCAAGTTGTTTCCAGGTTTTACTTAACTCTGGTGTAAGAGATCTTTCTGCCTCTCTTCTCATCTTTGAGAAAAGTCAATTATTATGGTAAAGAGTCCTTATGAGACTTAACTTTGTGGCTTCATTTTAACTAACAGGTGTGAGTTCTATTGAAGTGATATTCTTTTCCCCCCCAAGGCAAGGATAAAGAGTAAAATTAATTAAAGGAAGTATCAAAACCAAGTATAATCATAAAATCTTTGAAAGCTTTATGGTTGGCTAGAACATGGTGGAAGAAATCTTCAGTGCTAGTTGTGGGCTACATTAACAAGGAGTTGTTGGGCATGGGGAAACTTCAAAATCCTCCAAAAACAAAGGCTATTTTCCTGTGATGTTGGGGTACATGCAAAAAAATGGACAGTAAGACCCTACAGCTGAAGATGTGGTGTCAGCATGAAAGGAAAAAATATGTTGAGACTTTGTACTACAAATGGGCAGCTGGCCTTCAAATGGGCAGCTGGCTTTCATGATGCCAGAGAGCCTTATGCAGATCACTGGAAGGAAATGGTCTCCAGAATTATTGAAAAATTCATAAACTATGCCTATGAAGAGTACAGATAGTGGTGGCCTAATATTTCTACAGACACCACCAAAATCTAATTGGATCCATAGCTTGCTCCTCTAGAGCATAGCACACAACTGATATCGAAAGTTTGCCACCTCTAGTGGCTAAAGATATTATAGTACACAATTGGAAGCTATCGCATACCTTTGCAAAAAAAAAAAAAAAACAGAAAAAATAACATAGTTCCTAGATTAAATACCATCCAAACATTTGTGTCTGTGCCCATAATATAACTTATCATGTGTGGTGGTTTGAATGAGTGTCCCCCATAGGCTTTAAGTATTCAGACATTTGTCTCCAGTTGGTAGCACTGTTCTTGGAGGTCTTAGAAGGTGTGGCCATGCTAAAGGAAGTATGTCACTGGGGAGCAGGCTTAGTGAGTTTAACAAGCCTCGTAGTCTCCAGTCGCTCTCTCTGCTTCCTGTGCTCATTGTGAGATGTGACCCTCGGCTTGCTGCTCCATCTCCAGCCGCCATGCCTCCTGCCACAATGGACTCTAATTCCCTGGAACCATAAATCATAAGCTCAAATAAACTCTTCCTTTTATAAGTTCCTTTGGTCATGGTGTTTTATCACAGCAACAGAAAAGTGACTAATACATCATGATAGTTAATGTTTATGTGTCTGTACTTCTTGGTATTTGTGTTTTATTAGTAGAATAAACAAAGACCCCTGGACAAACTGCCAGCTCATTGGAAACAGAGTTTGGACAGACCTGAGGGTCTGATATGACACTTCAGAGCAAATACAGACTGGACTTTTACTTAATCAGGATGCTTCTGTATGCAAATCTCTCCAACTGGACTATGGGGCCTTGGGTTGTATAAGAATTGGACATAGATGCTTGGTAATTGAGTTTACATGAATATTGCTTATGTTTGATAGTTGGTTTGCCCTGTATTTCTTTTTGTTTAGGCATTGATTAGTCTTAGTACTTTTAGAAAACAGTCATGGCCATTGAGGCCAGGCATAGGAGATTGACCACCACTTCTATGAGACAAAAACAGAAGGGGGAGATGTGGGCAGCAAGTACAGGCTTGCACGTGCTCGCTGCCATAAGCTAACCTATTCACCAAAACATCCCTTGTTAAACTTGCCCCAGGGTTGGTCGGGAACAATGCATGATGTAAAGGTCTGGAATTGGCCACTAGGAGGTGATCTCCATTACCTATATAAATGACATGTTGCATTGAATAAATTGTAATTGCACTCTCTGCCATGTGTCCCCAGGCTGTCACTGAAGTGCCCTACACCCATACTTTCTCCATATCCTGTTCCACCATGGAACTAATACCTTCCACAGTAAGCCTTGAAGGAGATTTTTTTAAAGGATTATTTTTCGTTTTTTTTTTTAATTTTTTTTTAATTTTATTTATTTCTGTATGTGTATGAAAGTACTGTCTACATGCAGGTCTGTGCACCCATGTCATGCAATGCCGCAGAGGTCAGAAGAGGGTCTCGGATTCCCCTGGAACTGGAGTTCTCCTGGAATTGGAGTTTCAGACGGTTCTCAGCCGCCATGTGGGTGCTGGCGATCGAACCCGGGTCCTCTGCAAGAGCAGTCGGCGCTCTTAACCGCTAGGCCATCTCTCCAGCCCCAGGATTATTTTTCTTTTAAAATGTTTGGAGCTGTTTTTACATAGAGTTGACAAAGATATGAACCTCTTTAGTTGACTTTAAAGAGGCAGTAGTTATCAAAAATGTCATCAATGCTTATATTTGTAAACATATAACATACATACAAAATATGACTAAAAGCAGAGATAAATGATCTTTTCTGATCCTTGGAATAAAGAGTTCAGCATATTAGGAGAGGACGGGCATGCTATAGAACCAGAAATGAGACAAGGACCAAGGAGATAACATTTTAACCAAACTTTAGTGTATCTTGTCTTTAAAAGATTCTTTAAATATTTAAACTTAAAAACTCATCTCAAGATCTAGATTTAAAAATTTAGGACAATTAGTTGTTTCTACTTATTTTTCCAAAGTGATAATACTGTTTTAATCTTTTCAATTGGCATACTGGACCTGTGGCCAAACTATCTTAAATCTGTTAGCATTGGAATTTTTCTTAAAATTTTAGATTTACTGTGAGCCAAAAGAAGTTGAGCTAGGGCTGGAGAGTTGGCCTAATGGTTAAGAGCACCGACTGCTCTTACAGAGGACCCGGGTTCAATCCCCAGCACCCACATGGCAGCTAAGAACTGTCTGAAACTCCAATTCCAAGAGAACTCCAGTTCCAGGGGAATCTGACACCCTCTTCTGACCTCCACGGCATTGCACGACATGGGTGCACAAACCTACACACAGACAGTACACTCATACACATACAGAAATAAATAAAATTAATAAAAAAAAGAAGTTGAGCTAATTTAGCAACATCAGTTTACATGAGTGCTTGTTCATAAGCCTATTTGATTCCAAGTAAAAAATACAGATTTTTTTAAATTATTTTTTTATGTGTATGAGTGTACTGTCTGCATGTAGGTTGGTGCACCTGTGTTGTGCAATGCCGCGGAGGTCAGAAGAGGGCATCAGATTCCTCTGGAACTGGAGTTATAGATAGTTCTTAGCCATCATGTGGGTGCTGGGAATAGAACCCACCAACTGCAAGAGCAGTTGATGCTCTTAACCGCTGAGCCATCTCTCCAGCCCCAAAATATAGAAATATTTTGAACGTAAATTGATGTACACACTTGTGGTCATAACAGATTTTTAGCAACAAAGATCTTGTAGGGTTTTTTTGCTGAGACTGTATCTCTTGTAATTTTCATTATGAATAGGAAACTTAAACAAAAAAAGATCTTAGAAAACATATATATCTCCATGGTTTTATATGTAGTCTAGTTCTAATAAAAACTTACATTTAATAGCTTTATATTAAGAGTATTTTCAAAAGATAAATGAGTTACCTGTAACTATTACACAATATAAAAATTTTAAATATTTATTTATTTAGAATCTGTTTTAGCAAGAAATCCTAAAATCTGTTAATATAACATTAGATTTTATAGCTTACTGAAATATTTTCTTATAATTTTAATGAATGTATAGGGTCCTTGAATCTCGGAATTTATTTATAACACACTTCAGTTATTTAGCTCTTAAAAGGGGAAAGAAATATTACCTTAATTCTACATGGTGAACTTTACCCTTTCTTTTAAGCCACTGTGGTTTTACATCTTAAATACCTGCAAAATATGTGGAGAAAGCAAAAGTAACTTGGCAAGACAGAGTTTACCTTTGCATAAAGGTATATGGTTAGCCATATCTAGTTTAAAAGACTCTGGAACTTAGTTGCCCGGGTCCATCAGGTTTGAGAATGTATCAGGGCCTTCCCTTAATCGAAAGTCTTATAAGTGGGGTGAGTTGAAAAGTTTAGAATTTCTGGCAGGGCATTGTGGCACATGACTTTAATCCAGGGACCTGGAAGTTAGAGGCAGGTGGATATTTTTTAGTTCAAGGCCAGCCTGAGTTACACAGTTGTAGGCCAGCTGGGGCTGAAGGGAGACCCTGTCTCGAAAAGACCAAAAAAATAAATAAATAAATAAATAAATAAATAAATAAAAATAATAATAATAAAATAAAATAAAATAAAATAGGAAAATAAAAAGTAAGATAAAAAATAAAAGATTAGAATTTCTTTTCATGAATGAAGTTCTAAGCTTTACAGATTTTTAAAGAGAAGACTAATATTTACCATTTCTTACAGGTAGAGATGTCTTTACATAAGAAACCAACAAAGTTCCCCTTATCTAAGCTATTAGTATAACACAAATCAGAGGCTGCAGGATGGAAAGCAAGGAAATATTAAATAAATAACATTTAATAGCAGTTACTCTGAACATGTTGTAAGTTATTTCTCCTCAGGAGGCTTAGGCCTTGTTGGGAGTCAGCTCTTTTCATGTACCCCAGAAAAAGCCATGTGTTGCTGTATCTGACCCAGGTACCAAACTATGGATGAGTCTAGGAGATATTTTTCTTTTTTCATTTAAAAAAAAAAAAACAAAAAAAAATATATAATATATTATATATACTAATTATATATATATATATACACATATTATATACACATACATCACATAGAAGCAAAGGAATGAAATGCTTAGCAGGGTAGATTATACAGGTGACAGATGAGAAACTCATCAACAATGTTTTAAGATGTATCCCACCAGGAGGGCACAGAGACTTTGGGGATGATTGAGACATAGCTGCCACATGGTCCTCATTAGGAGCCTAAGAAGTTCTTCAGAGACCACCACTCAAGCCAAAGAAGGATTCCTGCCTTTCAATTGCTGAAGGGAATTTTAAGAATAGCTACTATAGTAAAAACAATTTTATTATTGGTTTTATTTTATTTTATTTTTATTTCTGTATGTCATAACCGTACTGTCTGCTGCAAGTTGTCACCCGTTTGGCAATGCGCGAGGTACGAAATGCCAGAATCGATTCCTCTGGAACTGGCAGTTCTCTTGGATGGAGCTTTCAGAGTTCTCGGCCGCCATGTGTGCTGGGGGATGAACACAGGTCCTCTGTAAGAGCACGGTCGGCACGTCTTAACCCGTAGCCATCTCTCCAAGCCCGAGTAAAGACATTTTAATGTAGATTAGACCTGAGGAATTAAGGACAAAAGAATTGCTCAACACAAGAGAAAATGAGGTATGCCCAAGCTTCCTGGAAGAAAAGTAGTCTTCTTAAAACAGGCAATAATCTATTTATATAGAGCTTTGCTGTAGAAGACAGAGAATGAAGGGCAAGTGCCGGAGTCCTGCTCCAGCAAGTTCAGTTCCTGAAGTGGGTGGTCACAAAGAATCTCTTTCTTTTTGTGACCTGAAGGGCATCTAATCTTCCCTGCTCCTGTGCAGAGGACCTCTCGGTTTGTCACTCTGCGGATTTCTTGAACTAATGGATAGAGAGCATTTTTGCCTTCTCTGATCCTGTGCATAGAGCCTTTCAGAGTTTGCCACTCTGCCGCATTCTATCTCTTCTCTTTTCTTATCTGACACTCAGATCCAGATTTTAAATTTAACCAAGATTTTTTTAATTTTTTTTTATATATTATTTATTTTTGTATGTGTATGAATGTACTGTCTGCATGCAGGTCTGTGCACCCGTGTCGTGCAATGCCGCGGAGGTCAGAAGAGGGTCTCGGATTCTCCTGGAACTGGAGTTCTCCTGGAATTGGAGTTACAGACGGTTCTTAGCCGCCATGTGGGTGCTGGGGATCGAACCCGGGTCCTCTGCAAGAGCGTCGGTGCTCTTAACCGCTAGGCCATCTCTCCAGTCCCATATACCCTAAGATTAATACAGGTTATGCAAGCCTAAGCTAATGATGAAAAAAATAACCCAACTTCCCCATAAATATTGTTCAGAAAATTCACACCTGAAATCATTCTTGAAATCAAAAATAGTAAAACAATTAATAATAGTACAATAATAGTACAAGTTGAAATGTCAAGAAAGTAAAACAATAATAGTACAGCCATTCAGTGAAGCAATTTAGCAATTTTGCAGTAAAGTGAAGTTAATATTAACTTTTAACTCTATGGACTCCATTCTTTATGCCTTGTGGTTACATAGGTGCTAGACAGTGTAAAAAGTGAGCTTTAAAGCTTTACAATAGATAACTTTACTTTTCTGACTTTAGCTCCTTGTTTGCTTGACCTGTAAGCCATTCTGTGGCTGATGTAGCTTTGATTTGTATCTTGTTTTTATTCTGGTCATTGTTTTCCCCAGTTTCTGTTTTCCTCAGTTTCTGTTTTTTACACTTTCTGCTAAGGTGATTTTCTAAGGGCTATTAATCTTTAAGTCAGATCACTAGAATCTACAGGCTCACTGGACTTAATTTCACTTTGTCCTACAATCCTCTTTTTAGTTTAAACCTGACCATGAAATCAAAATTCCTTTCTTTACTTGGGCAATCTGTGCATGACAGTTTCTGTAGAGTTCTTAATTACTACTTTGTTCATACTTTTAAGTTGTGTACACAGCGCTATTATTTCTCACAAAGTACTCATTTCTAGAAAAGACAAAAGTGTCAGTTCCAATCCTTGAGACAGAAGCAGATACCCTAATTGCTAGAAAGCTGAAAATCAAGCAGATCAGAAAAATAAGAATTAACATGATAAAAGAATTATTAAAAAACCAAGGTCAGTGGGAGAGCAGACTTCAACCAGATGAGTCAGGTCACTGGAACTTTGTCAAGCAGTGAACCTTTCACAAATGGCTCCGCCAGGCAAGGTTAGTGAAAGATGAGACAAGAAGTCTAGTCTTAGAATTTATCTTGTTCAAGGCCAGCTTGGTCTACAGAGTGAGTTCCAGGACAGCTGGGGCTACAGGGAGACCCTATCTCGAAAAGACAAAAAAAAAAAAAATTATCTTTAGTTCTGATTCAATCTCTAGCAAGTTATAAGAATTAGTTTATCACTTTTAATAATTTTCTTTTTAAAATACTTTTTTTTTCTCACATGTATTTTCTTAGAGCCCTTATGACTGTAATTTGCCAATTTTATAATTTTGTCATTTCAGATAATTTCCAGGTTTCTCCAAAATCTAGGTGAAGTCCCAGGGGGTAAGCTGTTGGAGACAACTACCTTCTTTGATTCCTACAGAAAGCATGCTTGACTACATGTCCAATGTCCCCAGTAGCAAAGGTTGTCTATAATGGCAGAGCTCTGAAGTACAGTGTCGCTTATGTTTTTGTTTGGATTAGATAACAAACTATGCCTTATTTACACTGTTGTGTGAATATCTGCTCTGTACTTTGCAAATAGGTCACGTTTTGTTTGCTAATTGTTTCCTAAACCCCTGCAGAGGAATATCCTTTAATCTGTATACCATTTGTTCTGAATACTTACTTAGAGCACCCTGTCCTTGTGAATAAAACCTTGAGAGTAAGGGACTCAGTGCTCTTTTTTCTATGGAACAGGGAGCCTCCTAGTCCCCAGCTTTCTTTAATATTAATAGTCCCTGTGTGATATTTTATTATTAGATACTCTTTGTCACTCATTGTGTCCACCACTTCTCAGCCATGCAGGACATAGCAGTAAACCTTTCACTTTCACTTGAGGTCTGAATCCCAGGTTAATAATGCAGCTCCTTTGAAAACACAAAATGCTGGAATTCACACTGACTTCACCAACCTGGAGGAGTAGGCCACTCAGCAGTATCCTCTGAAGTACAGGGACTCTGGTTAATTCTTATGCAAATAAGACAGATTCTCTCCCTCATTGTTTTAATGATTTAACATGATTCCAACATCCTTTCTGCAACAGTTAATGAGAAGCTAACTGAGCTAGAAATAGCAGGAGCTCCTATGGCTGATCAGTCCAAAAGGTTTCATTGATTCCTTCATTTTCTTAGAGTCAATCCAGGGTGGAGATTACCAGGCAGCAGGTGATTTTCATTGTGGTAGCATCTTCCTGGGTTCTTGGCTCTCTTAAGTATTTGGATTAAAAGAGTAGAGTTTAAGCTGTCCTATCTTAGAACATATTTCATACCCCCGTGTTTTCTTTGAGATTTATCTCACTTTCCCTAGTACCTGGCTGAACATGCCAATTTCTATTAAATTCATTAATACATTTCTCATAAACTTTTACTTTTTTTCTGGACAACTTCTTTCTTTGACCAATAATTCCTAATCATTCTCCTTTGCTTTTATTTTTATCCAAGACATTAGCTCTCTGATAGGAATCAAATGCCTAGAAGAGCTAACCAAAGCGATGTAAGCCAACTACACATAGATCATCAGGAATGCTGGAAGACAGCCAATTAGAGAATGGATGGCCCTATGAATTTGCAAAAGAGGTCTGAAATGTAGGTTTTTAAAGGTTAAAATTAAATGTTAAAAATTAAAAATCATAATGTGTATGAGCCTGTGTTACTCAGGACAAATAATATACCTCTGAAAGAGATCTGGCTCTGTGTTCACCAATTTAAGATTTCTCCTATAGTTTTTCGAATGATTTCTCAGGTATGTTGTGAAGTTATCCTGCAAATATTCCTCCTGTGACTCAAATTAATATCCCTTAGGTGGCTTGGGAGATCAGACCAGTTTAATATCTACCTACAGAAGACTCATGTCTCATGTCTTTTTTTCAGCTCCATCTGGCAAATGTTTCCCCCCTGATTCAAAGAATCATATTCTAGCTGGCTGCTGGCAGTAGAAGCTGGGCTCCCCCCAAAAACACAGTAGAGGTTTCTGCCCAAATCACTCTGTCCTGGGGATGGTCTGTCTACATTAACTAGTTTATTGTGCCACACGCTGGTATATAGCTGTGCAGCAGTCTCTGCAGTGGCAGCTGAGTGCATCTGTCACGCCAGCTCTGCAGACATCAATACAATTGTTATCTTAGGCAGAGGGATTTTATTTTCCACAATACTTTATTTACTTCAATGAACAGTATTGAATTTTCTTCTGCCTGAGTTGGGTGGTGAGAATAAATCATCAGCAGGTGCTTTAAATTGTTCCCTAGATCACGGCTTGCTTCTATTTCTGGTATCGTTTCATCTCTCAAGCATTGCATCGGGTTTTCAATTTCAGTGGTCAGACCTGTGTTTCTCTTCACTGCAGAAGTTTAAGTAAGTCTCTGAGGCCTGACTTCTTCCCATTTTATTCCTTGTTTCTCATGTTTCAGACCAAGATGGTGCACAGCCTGCAGAAACTTGCACAGCTAGTTTCAAAATTATATCAGAGAACTTTCTAGTGTGGTGAGGGAAGGGACTGGAGAAAACTTTAAGGCCATAATCCAAAAAAGGGGAGAATTCCAGTATCCTCTGAGATTTTGGGTTATTTTATTATATAATCATTCCATTTTTTTCATGCAATTACTTCATCACTACCATGGAAAGTTTCCACACATTTTTAAGGTCAGACTATGCTAGATAGCTTTAGTGTCAAATTGACACACCTGGGTTGAGGGTGCCGCAATTGGGGAATTGACTCCATTGGTCTGGCCTGTGGCCATATCTGTGGAGTATTGTCTTGATGTGGGAGGGCCCAGCCCCCTATAGGTGGTGCCACCCTGGGCAGGATTTTGTGTATTGTATAAGAGGGCAGGCTGGGCATGGGCCAGGGGAGCAAGCCAATAAGAAGCATTTCTCCATGGTCTGTGCTTCAGCTGCTGCCTCCAGGTTCCTGTCCTGAGTTCCTACCTTGGGCTTCCTTAGTGATGAACTGTGACCCAGGAGTTGTGAGCTGAATAAATCCTTTCCTCCCCAAGTTGGTGTAGGTCAGAGTGCTTTGTCACAGCAATAGAAAATCGAACTATAACACAGACTAATAGTGGTTTATTCACACATTATTTTCTGGTGTTCTGAATTAAGGGTCTAGCCCTTGTTATCCATGCCTTGCCTATTTTAAGATTAATTTTCCTCATTAGCACTGCCATTGTTGATATTTGTGGTGGTTAATATTGACTGTCAACTTCACAGGATCTAGTTCCATAGGGAGCCAAGTCTCTGGAACACCTGTGAGGGATTATCCAGATTAACCTCTGGAGATGGTTATATAGGAGATTTTCTCAGTTACATGAACTGATATGAGGAGGCCCATCCTGATGGTGGGCAGCACCTCCACCTTCCATGGCACAGGTACTACTAGGAGAGCCCAGGTGAAGCACTTGATTTTTTGCCTGCTTGCCTTCCAGTGTTTTCTGGCAAGTTCATCAAACCTGTTTGAATGTTCACCTACATAGCTGATGCTACTGTCCTGCTGCTGCCAATATTCCCTGACACCAGAACCTCATTTCTTCAGCATTCCAATGTGAACCAAAGACCAATGTCTCTCCTATGATCCTCCAAGCCTTCAGTGCCAGGTTGGAACTACTGAGCTATCAAGCCCAATGGACTGAGCAGCTACAATTTCTCTGCCTCTTCAGCATGAAGACAGCCATTGTTGCCTTCCCATATGGTATCTTGCAAACCAATATAATAAATTCTTCATTTTTATTGTTGTTATTACTTTTGTAGCAGCTGGCACCATTTTTTAATTAGCTTATCAATCATCATTTTGTAAAAAAACATTTTAAGTAACCTTATTAAAACAGCTCTGTTCACTAGTATGACCCATAGAGCAGGTACAAGATATTGTACCTTCACAGAGCTATGATACAAAGCTGTCCTACATCCATAATCCTAGAAGATACAATTTTAAAGGCATTATTTGAGACTCAGTTCTACTTTTCTAGCATATGGCTCGAAGGATTTTATGATGTAGCTCAGTAAAGAAATATACTCTCCTCCTCAGCCTGCGCCGCCGCTCGTTGTCCCTGCTCAGCTCCTTCCGCTCCGCCGCTTCCTCCCGAGAGCTGCCCGGCAGGCCGCCATGGCAAACTTCCCCGACACGAAGCTGTACTACATCCTGGGCGTCCCGCTCGGCGTCAGCGACAACGATCTGAAGAAGGCATACAGAAAGTTAGCCAAAGAATACCATCCTGATAAGAATCCAAACGCCAGAGACAAATTCAAAGAAATAAGCTTTGCATATGAAGTATTATCAAATCCAGAGAAGCGAGAGTTGTATGACAGATATGGAGAGCAAGGTCTTCGGGAAGGCAGCGGTGGAGGTGGTGGCATGGATGATATTTTCTCTCACATTTTTGGCGGAGGATTGTTTGGCTTCATGGGCAAACAGAGTAGAAGTCGAAATGGCAGAAGAAGAGGAGAAGACATGATGCACCCACTGAAAGTATCTTTAGAAGATCTGTATAATGGCAAGACAACCAAACTACAGCTTAGCAAGAATGTACTCTGCAGTGCATGCAGTGGCCAAGGTGGGAAATCTGGAGCTGTTCAGAAATGTAGTGCTTGTCGGGGTCGAGGTGCACCCATCATGATCAGACAGCTGGCTCCGGGACTGGTACAGCAGATATGCAGTCTGTGTGCTCTGACTGTAATGGAGAAGGAGAGGTAATTAATGAAAAAGATCGCTGTAAAAAATGTGAAGGAAAGAAGGTGATTAAAGAAGTAAAGATTCTTGAAGTTCATGTAGACAAAGGCATGAAACATGGACAGAGAATCACATTTACTGGGGAAGCAGACCAGGCCCCTGGAGTGGAGCCTGGAGACATTGTTCTTTTGCTACAGGAAAAAGAACATGAGGTGTTCCAAAGAGATGGGAATGATTTGAACATGACGTACAAGATAGGACTTGTTGAAGCTTTGTGTGGATTTCAGTTCACATTTAAGCATCTTGATGCTCGTCAGATTGTGGTGAAATATCCCCCTGGCAAAGTAATTGAACCAGGTTGTGTTCGTGTGGTTAGAGGTGAAGGAATGCCACAGTATCGTAATCCCTTTGAAAAAGGTGATCTTTATATAAAGTTTGATGTGCAGTTTCCTGAAAACAACTGGATCAACCCAGACAAGTTTTCTGAATTAGAAGATCTTCTGCCATCTAGACCAGAAGTTCCTAATGTAATTGGAGAAACAGAGGAAGTAGAGCTTCAGGAATTTGATAGCACTCGGGGCTCTGGAGGTGGTCAGAGGCGTGAAGCCTATAACGTAGCCATCATGGACCTGGAGTGCAGTGTGCCCATCAGTAAACTCTGCAACAAATTGCACAGGTGGATTTTCTTTCCACATTTGCCGGATTTGCTAGCTGCTGGAGTGTCTGATTAGTCCAGATGAACTGATGGGCATCTGTTGATCTTAAAAAAAAAAAAAAAAAAAAAAAGGAATATACTCTTACTTAGGAATTTGTTTCATTCGAGGCCCAGTTCTAAGTATCTACTCTCTTTATGAGCATCAACTAAAAGTCATTATATTAAAATAAAAATCATGAAAAACATTCCCCTAAAAGAAACTCCATAACATTTGAAAATCCATTTTTCTTTTTGTTCTAGTCCTTAGTATCTAGATTAACTTTAAATTCTCAAAGGTAAGAAATTGTCTACCCAATTCACCTCCATATTCCAAAGAGAAAAGAATAAATGCATGTATGTCTTAGTTCAACCTATTGCTCTTGTATCTATATATTTAAATTTAAATTTATGCTCTTAATTTCCATTTAGCATATGACTACCAAACACTATTTTATACTTGCACAGAATACTGCACTGCCCTGTTTAAATGGTGACTGGCAATCTTTTGTCTCCCCACTGCAAATGATTCTTATTTTCCTAAATAAGGTATAATATGGAGAACAAAGTTGATCTAATGATCTATAGTTTAATTTTGGGTGAACAAAACTAGAAGCAAAATTTTATGTTTACTCTAATGTAAATGTGAGGCCCCTAAAATTTAAGTTCTTAATCATTCTTTTGCTGAGGAATATAGAATTATCTGGGAATACAATGAGTCCTTTATCTATTCAGTAAATTTAACAGATAAATATTTATTCAATACCTAGTTAATACTTAGTATTTGATTTGCTAGGGTGGTGCAAATAATGTACTACAAAGTAAGCCACAGTAGAAATAGCAATGTATTATCTCATCCTTCTAGGAATTCCAAAGATGCTGCTGGAGTGGGTTTCTTCTGTCAGCAATAGGAGAAATTCTGTGCCAATTATTTGGCTTATAGTTGACTTTTTCCCCCATTTATTTCTAAAAAAGTAATATTTTTCTTAATTATTTGAGAATTTCATATAGCATATTATGATCATATTCAACCTCCTGCTCCCAACTCTTCTCAGATCCACTCTATCTCCCAACCCTCCATCTTCAAGTCCCCCCCTCTTTTTTAAGCCCATTGTGTCCAATTTGTGGTGCCTGAATACTCTTGGATATGCATCTCTCCTTTAGGGCATGGTTGACCTACAAAGGAGAAAACAGTTAAAGAAAACTCATTCTCTCTTTCCCAGCAGCTTTCAATTGCCATTATCCCCTCAACAAGGGATGGGTCTTTGTGCTCTCTGCTTCTCTCCATGCTGGGAAGTGGAGTTGGTTTGAGCTGTCCTAAGTTTTATGTATACTGGCAAAATGACCACGAGTTCACATGTGCAACTGATCTACTCTGTCCAGAAAATACTCTTTTATTGCTAGTCATCTACCACTTCTGGCTTATAACACTGTTTCTGCACCAACTTTTATGATGACCCCTGAGCAATGGCAGGAGAGGGTGTCATATAGGTGACCCATTTAGATGTGAGAACTCACTGACTCTTATTCTCTGCATATTGAACAGTTTATGAGTCTCTGTTAATCACTCCCTAGTGCAAAAAGAAGCTTCTTTGATGAGAGTTAACAAATGAGCTAAACTGTGGGTATAGTGATGTCATTAGGAATCTGTTTAGTACTGAGTCCATTTAATAGAATAAAAGTATTTTCTTCCATAGTGTCTATGACCTATCTAGCCACAGGTTCATAACCTTGATAGTGGTGCACAACATGGGTTCTGTCTTGTGAAGTTGGACTTAAATCCAATCAGAAAGTGGTTGGTTACTCCTATCACATTTGTGCCACTATTGCACCAGTGGTATACCTTGCTAGGCCAGTCATTATTGTAGCAAAATTAAACCCCTACCTCTCACCCTGTACAAAAATCAACTCCAAGTGGATCAAAGATCTCAATGTGAAGCCTGAAACCCTGAAGGTGATAAAAGAAAAAGTTGACAACAACCTACAAGACATAGGTGTAGGAAAAGACTTTCTAAATCAGACAGCAGCCTCACAGGAAGTAAGGTCAATAGTTGACAAATGGGACCTCATAAAACTCAAAAGCTTCTGTACAGCCAAAGAAACAAGTGAAGAGAAAACCCACAGAGTGGGAAGAAATCTTTACCAGTGACACATCTGACAGAGCATTAATGTCAAGAATATATAAACTACTCAAAAAACAAAGATGAAAGAAGACAAATGACCTACTCAAAACATGGAGTAAAGAGCTGAACAGAGTCTTCACCAGTGAGGAATTAAAGATGGCTGAGAAACATCTTAAAAAGCGTTCAACATCATTAATAATTAAGGAAATGCAAATTAAAACCACTCTCAGATATCATCTCACTCCAGTATGGCTAGCTAAGATCAAGAAACAAAAGACAACAGATGCTGGAGGGGTTGTGGGGAAAGGGGAACACCCATCCACTGCTGGTGGGAATGTAAACTTGTACAACCACTATGGAAAGCAATGTGGAGAACCCTTAAAAGACTTGGAATGAGCCTACCACTTGACCCAGTCATACCACTCCTGGGTATATACCCCAAAGACTCATCCTACCGCAAAGATACATGCACATCCATGTTTATTGCAGCTCTCTTCACAATAACGAAGAGCTGGAACCAACTCAAATGTCCCTCAACAGACGAGTGGATGACAAAAATGTGATACATCTACATAATGGAGTACTATTCAGCAGTGAAGAAAGATGGCATTATGAACTTTGCAGGTAAATGGATGGGGCTCGAAGCCATTATGCTTAGTGAAGTAACACAGTCCCAGAAAGACAAAGAGAGAATGGTTTCCTTTATTTGTGGATATTAACACCAAATCCCCCAGACGAATGGCAACCTGAACAACATTATGGTTATATTTCTGTTTATCTGAAAGCAACTATGTTATAATAATGTGAATCTCTCAATGGGTTCTAAAATCCACCCACCAATTATTTTCAGACTCTGTAATTACTGTATATGGGTGAAGAATATGTATCCATATTTTAGAGTAATATAAAATTAACAGACGAAAATGTGAATTCCCAAACATAAAGAAAGACTGAGAGAAAGATGCAGGACAGTTATGGCAGAATGCATGATCTGGGATGAGGTAGGGTGGGGTGGGGGGAAGGGAAAGGGGAATATGCCTGAACTGAATTGAAAAATGATATATGAAATACACAAAACATCAATACAAAAATAAGTTAAAAAAAATTAATTTTATGTTTTTTTTTTAAAAAAAAAAAACAAGTTTCATAGATCCATAAAACTGGTGACTATTTTTCTGATAACATGTACAGAACCATCTAGCAGTATGAAAGCTAGTGAATACAGTTCAAGCATTGAGATCAGTACCAGCTTTGTTTCTCCATATTGTATGTCTCAAGTATACAGTGTCTTCACCAATAGGGTCTGGATTGTAACTAAGAGCAAAGACAATATCCAGTAAAGTTTGGGGTGGGGAGTCAATGAGATCTCCCTTGCCAACAATTCCAAAAGTAGTAACACATTACTGACACTGGGCATAGAATATTTAATGGAAGCTTCTACAGTAATGGTTTTTCTGTATGACTTTTTCAAAAGGCCTTTAGGGTTAGTTAACCATTCCCATTCCCTCAACATTATTAGCCATCAAAGAATTGCAAACCAAACTACTTTGAGATTTTATCTTACTCTGTTCAGAATGCCAAAAATCCAAAGAACAAATAACATCAAGTAGCTGGCAAGATGTTTTGAAAGAGGAACACCTATTCTTCGCTGCTGGTGGGAGTGCAAACTTGTATAACCACTGTAGAAATCAGAGTGGATATTCCTCAGAAAGCTGGAAATAAATGTATCACATGATCCAGCCATATCATTGTTGGACATATACCTAAAGGACTCTATATTCTACTAAAGAGACACTAGTTCATCTATGTTCATTGCTGTTCTAGTCACATTAGCCAGGAAATGGTAGCAAATTATATGCCTATCAAGTGATAAAAACTCATGAACAGATAATTCCCATGTGATACATTTCAATGGAATATTATTCAGATCTTAAGAAAAATGAAATTCCCAGGAAAGTGGCTGGAGCTGGAAGTAATCATCCCCAGTGAAGTACTTTAGACCCCCAAAGACAATTGTTGCATTTTTCTCTATATATGGATGCTTGCATTTAATCTTTAAGATGTGCTTCATTTAGAAAACCCAGAGCTGAGGAAACTCGTAGGAGTTCTTGGGGGTGGAGAGATTTCAAGGAAGAAAAGATAGAATCCTAAACATTGTCTTTCCTCTAAGAGTGGCTGTCTCTGAGTCCCAATTTTTCCATTATATAACTCCAAGTGTAATGGATCAGGTTCCATGATTAGAATGTCATTTAGCTAAGTGTGGTGGCACACACCTTTAATCCTAGCACTCAGGAAGCAGAGGCAGGCAGATTTCTGTGAGTTCAAGACCTGGTCTACAAGTGAGTTCCAGGCCAACTGGGGCTATAAGGCGACCCTGTCTCAAAAAAAAAATCATTTAAATTTGGTTACTTTTATGTGTTCATGTATAAGTAAAGGGCTGAGGGTAATCAGAGTAAGGGAAAGGAACTAAATTGAGGAAAAGTGGAAAAGTAGGGTTAAATCAATGGAAAGGAAAGGAAGGCAAGTTAGCAGTAGGTTTCAGATCTGAATGTTGGGAGCAGAGTTTGTTTAAATTATAATTTAAATGTTTTAGCAAGAGATTGCTAGAGATAATGGTAGAAATCAAAGATCCTACAAAATTTCATTCTTTTCCATAATCAAGCAACATTTTGATGAGACATTAACATTCCCCACTATGAGGTAGACTATATCTTTTTCTTTCCAGAGCACTTTCTGATATAAAACTTGCTTTAAATAACAAGGTGTAGTGTTTAAATCAATCTCTCTCTCTCTAACCTTCTGAAGAATGAGAGACCAAGTGAAGGCTATCCATCTCAAGCAAGCCATTCTAGTCACCAATGGATTATCCACTTGCTACCAGATCTATTACTGAGCCCAAGGAAGCACAGCCTAGTCTAGCTGGCTCAAGGAACAACATCTTCCTTTTTAGTTACTGAATTATGGACAATCAAAATAGAGAAAGCATATACAATTTAAATTTCAATATTTATCACAGTTTAAAATTGTATACAATTGGAGCTGGAGACATGGCTCAGATGATAAGAGCTCTGGATACTCTTGCAAGAGGTCCCATTTCAGTTCCTAGCACCATATGATGATGAACACCCATCTTTAAATCTGATTCCAAGGCATCTGAGGCCCTCTCTATCCTCTCTGGGTATTGAATAAATGTGGTGTACTTACATACATGCAGGTAAACACTCAAACACTAAAAATATATAATAAATTAATTAAATTGTTTTATAGACTGTTAGTATAAGAAAAGATAAAGCTGTGGTTTTGAGTAACTATAGAAAAATTTCCTGGAGGCAATAGAAATAAGGATGAAACTCCATATGTACTTATGTATCCAGGAAGCTGAGTGGACATGGATAAACAATAATATTTAGGAAATTGATCTAAGTGTTCAAACCAGGATAGTGTTGAGCTATATAATACAGGAGACAAAAAGAGAAAAAAAATTCTAAAAACTTGCTGATCTTGATTCTAGAAAATGGGGGTGGAGAATTCAGGAACTGTATTTGATCAAGCACAGAAATATACTTTCTGCCATATGTATTTGTGCATGCTGTACATGCACATATGTATGCATGGATGCATGTGTAGGTGCCTATGTATATACAGGTGTATATACATGTCTGTGTGTGCATGTGGAAACCTCAGGTTGACATCACATGTCCCCCTGCCACCCCCCATACATATTGAAGTGAGGTCACTCACTGGAACCTAGATGTCACCTATTTGACTATTCTGGCTATCCAGCTTGCTCTGTGGATGTCCTGCTTCCATCTCCTTTTGAGTGGATTATAAGCAGGCCTCTGTGCCACCTTAGCACATGTATAAGCACTGGGGATAAAACTCCATTTCTCGTGCATATAAAGCAAGTACTTTTACCTGCCAAGCCATTTCCCCAGCCCCAAATAACTTTTTGTTCTCTAAATCACCTTTGCTAAGGTGATTCTTTAATGGTTTACACTAATATCTTCCTTAAGTCATTTATAATTTTTCTTTTCAATGTATACCAAGTCATTTGACAGTTGCTTTCCAGGATTCACGAAGTTCACAGAAAGCATTCAGTGGGGCACACAAATACATATGGAAAAAAAAAATGGAAGTCTGGACAAATACTTCCAGTGATCACTCTTTATAATTTATTGATTATAGCATTTAGCTTTATAGCATTAAGATCAGTTAGTAAGTATATAAAGGTTAATGGTAAGACTTAGTTATTAAGAATAGAAAAAATGGTAGTCGTGGTTCAAGCTATCTCAATGCTATCAGGTCATATATTTATTAAGGTCTTTAGGCAAATTCTTTTCACCAAATTTCCTTATACTCTTATGTATTGCTTATAACGCACTCCTGTCAGACAAAGCATTCAGTAAAACAAAGGATATAATTTTCCTTGGAAATGAGTGATTAAAGAAGAATGAATAAGTACAAAAAACACTGTCTTACATCTCTCCTTTGGTTGATTGGTTCTTGTGATTCTCCAAAAATGTGTACATCTGAACATCCGGGATCTTTTTGTTGAACAGATGTGCTCCTTGGAGACAATTTAGGACTTCAGAAATTCTAGTGCTTCTGATAACAATGCATATGATTCTGATAGATTTGCATCACTGAGAAGGATTCTGCTGAGAAGCTTACATACTAAGTGGCAAAGCATACAATGTGACTGCCACTGAGCCTGCCTCCAGATGCTGCACTTGAATGAAGTTACCTAGAATTAGCTTGGAGATCTTGTTTTTAACTTTTTGTTTTTATTTGATGATTCATCTCTGCTTTTTTGTCACAAATGAGTATTTCACATAGAAGGAAATAACTCCATGACATGACTAGGGTACTGGTTCTCAAAGACAGGAGATAATTAAAACAGCAAATTACAATTTAGCATTGAAGCAGCATTTATCTTCAGCATATGCAAATCACCTATGAATCATGAAGGTTTCTAGACTTTTAGATTTTTTTTCCTTTTCACTTAGAAGTGATATCATCTCATTAAAAGTACTAAAAGTGATTTTAATAACTTTATCAATCTACAGATAAACCAAATTTAAAAGATTCCTTCATGGTAAACATTAAAATAGTTTTTATTTTAAAAATGAAATTTGCTACACTTTTGTGCTAAATATACTTTCAGGTAAAATCTTACACACACACACACACACAAACAAAAAGGTATCACAATTTAAGTTGGGGTGTGGTATCAAGTTACTCTGTAGATAGACACATGAGAGGAGTATCTGTTCCTGAAGGACAGCTTAGTTACTTTGTTTTTTCTATACTCAGGTCTAGCAGAAAATTGCTATTTAATATGAACATATTCAAGCATTAGCATAGAAAGAAATGGCAAAGCATCTTTTAAGACTTTTCACACCACTTTATAGTGTTTGATTTTTTTTTTTTTTTTTTTTTGGTCTTTTTGAGACAGGGTCTCTCCCTTTAGTCCCAGCTGGCCTGCAGCTCACTATGTAGACCAGGGTAGCCTTGAACTCACAGAGATCCATGTGCCTCTGCCTCCTGATTGTTGGGATTAAGGGTGTGTGTCATCATTTAAAAAATATTTATTATTAAGTCACTCCGATCAGACTGGCTAAGATCAAGAAAACAAAAGACACCAAGTGCTGGAGAAGTTGTGGGGAAAGGGGAACACTCATCCACTGCTGGTGAGAATGGAAACTCCTACAAACACTATGGGAAGCAATGTGGAGAATGCTTAAAAGACTCAAAATGAACCTACCACCTGACCCTGTCATACCACTCTTGGATATATATCCACAAGACTCATCCTACCACAAGGATACATACACATCTATGTTTACTGCAGCTTTCTTCACAATATGAAAGAGCCATAACCAGCACAAATGCCCCTCAATTGACAAGTGGATAACAAAAATGTGGTACATCTAAACAATGGAGTTCTATGGAGCAGTAAAGAAAGATGACATCATGAACTTTGCAGGTAAATGGATGGAACTCAAAGCCATTATGCTAAGTGAAGTAACACTGTCCCAGAAAAACAAATGACAAATGATATCCCTCATTTGTCAATGCTAGCAGTAAATCCCCAATTGAAAGGCAAGCTGAGCAACGTTATTGTTATATTTCTTTTTTTTTTTTTTTGGTCTTTTCAAGACAGGGTCTCCTTGTAGCCCCAACTGTCCTGGAATTCGCTCTGTAGACCAGGCTGGCCTTGAACTCACAAAGATCGGCCTGCCTCTGCCTGCCAAGTGCTAGAACTAAAGGCGTGCGCCACCACGCCTGGCTTATATTTCTTTTTATCTGAAAGCAACAGGGGTGTTATAATGTGAATCTCTTAATGGGCACTAGAATTAACTTACCATTTATTTTCAGACATTGTAATTACTGTATATTGGTGGAAGTATTCATATTTTAGAGTAATATAAAATTAAAGGGAAAATGTAAATTCCTAAACATATATTGGAATTAACATACAGTTTATTTAAGGAGGGAATAATTTTGGTATATATGTCACGTTTATTTAGGCATATTTTGGAGCAATACAAATGAGAGGGAACATCAACAACATACGAACATCAACAACATGGGTCAAAGAGCTAACTGTTACAGTTAAATTATGCCCCAAATAATAAATCTCTGCAGAGAAAAACTTTAAAAAGTCTGAGAAAAAGATGCAAGACATGTACGGCAGAATGCATGAAATGGGGTGGAGAGAGGAGCAGGAAAAGGGAATATATCTAAATTGGACTGCAACATGATGTATGAAATACAGAAAACCTCAATAAAAGTATAGTATTAAAATATTTATTATTTTTTTAGGTATATGAACGTGTTGATTATATGTATATAATTTCACCCATGTTGTGCAATGGCCACAGAGATCAGAAGAGGGTGTTGGATTCACCTGGAACTGAAGTTACAGATGGTTTTTAGCTGCTAGATAGAAAATGAAGAGTGACTTGAAAGAAGAGCACATTTCGTAGTGATTCCAAAGGTCCCTGGGAATGGTACAGAGATAAGGAGCAGATAAAATGAAGCAGGTTGTTCTGTTCCACCTATCTCTATCTGTCTATCTATCTATCTATCTATCTATCTATCTATCTATCTATCTATCTATCATCATCATCATCTATCTATCTATCTATCATCTATGTATGTCTTTTTGAGACAGGGTCTTCATATAGCTCCAGCTGTCCTGGAATTTGCTCTGTAGACTAGGCTGGCCTTGAACTTATAGGGAATCACCTTCGTCTGCCTCCAGAGTGCTAAGATTAAAGGCAAGAAGCTTCCCCCCAAAATCTGAGTGGTCCCCGAGGACCAGATCCTCAACTGACCTTGAGAAAACAAAGCTTCGTTAATCTGAGCAAACTGTATGAACACACAAAAGGAAAGAATAAACAAAAGATAAGTAATTATTTTATTTCCTTTAAAGTCTGAGAGATTGTGCATCCAAACATTAGATGCAAAGTCATATGGGATCTATTGTTAAATAATAAAATTTCCTCTTTCTATTTAGCAACTGCCTAAGAGGAAACTCACACCATTACTATCAAAATGCCTGGAAAGCAGATCCTTTGTCCAGACATCATGGCCAAATGAACAAAAGGAGAAGCGCAATAATGGATGCTTTGGAACCCCTTGTTGAGAAATTTGAATGGACTTTTAATTTGGACATTTAATTCACCCTGTTCATTTCCTGGTTCCCTTACTAGAAAATGTACCTAACTCTTCTTGCCTTCACTTTCTCCTTCACAGGCACCAGTCAAGGACTTTGTTCTCTTTATAACTATACATTTGGTGGTCTTTTAGATAGAACCACTGAGCAGGGGGAACCCCAGTTGCCACTTCCTATGCCCCTTTCAGCATGGATGAAGTCAGAGCGATCAGGGCCTCGATTCTCTCTTGGCAATTGATAAAAGTAGGAGCTAAAAATTGGATAGGTAGTTTAGGGTCAAGACCTCTCAAAGAGCCAGTTTCTCTTTCAGTTGAGAGCCTAAGTCTTCCTGGATCTGCCTGTAAACTTATCCTTCTGGTTGCTCTGACTTGTGGTCCATGTGTCCTTAACTCACTTCTCAGATTTATTAACCAGTGGGTAAATTCTATTAAAATCATTGTGCTAACAACCCAATGCAATCCCCTCCCTACTGGAGATCATTCCATTTTGGAAACACCAACTGTGGTCTACTCTTATGAACTTCCTTCAAGGATTTTAAGACCTCACAAGGAGAAGGGGAAATGAGATAGAGGATTATAAAAACTCAGGGATAGTGTTCTCAGATACCACTAAGCCATTTTTCTTTAGTCATTCTAGGAATGATTGGTTTGCTTGCTTAGCACATTTCCCCTTGATTGGTAACTTTAACTGTTAAACTCTGTTTGGCTGGTGTACTTGATTAGTAATTTTAATTGTGATGCCAAACTCTGATTGGCTGTTTTTCTTATAAATTACCCTGTAACCTCATACCTCATACTCTGTAACCCGCAACTCTTGGCCACATTCCTCTCGAGTTGAGTGTTGGCCTGGGGTCATATTTAAATTAAACCCTTGTATTAGTCACTTTTCTGTTGCTGTGATAAAACACCATGACCAAGGAACTTATAAAAGGAAGAGTTTATTTGAGCTTACGATTGGTGGTTCCAGGGAATTAGAGACCATTGTGGCAGGAGACGTGGCGGCTGGATCTGGAGCATCAAACCAAGGATCACATCTTGCAAAGAGCACAGGAAACAGAGAGGGCAAGTGTAGACCACAGAGGCTTGTTAAAACTCACTAAGCCTGCCCCCAGTGACACACTTCCTCCTGCACGGCCACACACCCCAAGACCTCCAGAAACAGCGCCACCAACTGGAGACAAACGTCTGAATACCTAGAGCCTATGGGGGACACTCATTCAAACCACCACAACCCTCCTTTAAAACTCAAAAATAAGCCGGGCGTGGTGGCGCACGCCTTTAATCCTAGCACTTGGGAGGCAGAGGCAGGCGGATCTTTGTGAGTTCAAGGCCAGCCTGGTCTACAGAGTGAGTTCCAGGACAGCTGGGGCTACAGGGAGACCCTGTCTCGAAAAGACCAAAAAAAAAAAAAAAAAAAAAAAAAAAAAAAAAAAAACTCAAAAATAAAATAAAAGAGGGAAGAGGGGGCGTGGTTAGAATGTAAAGGCCTGCGATTGGGGTGAACGGTGAAACTACAGTGATGTAGTCTGGACACTCTTTGATCAACTTGATTGAACAAACAACCTGTCACCCCCACTGAATGGTGGGACTGTGGGGTTTGGGCACAACAGTCTGTAGATTGGTTTTGCATGAAGGGTGCTTTATCCATGGATTATCACTTATGAGCTAAAAAATGAAAAAAAAAAAAACCTGAAAGATGCAGGACAGTTATGGCAGAATACATGATCTGGGATGGGGTGGGGGTGGGGGGGAAGGAAAAGGGAAATATGCCTGATCTGAATTGGAAAATGATGTACGAAATGCACAAACCATCAATAAAAATTAAATTAAAAAAAAAAGAAAAAGATATGCTAAAATGAAAAAAAAAATTAAAAAAAAATATAAAATAAAAATAAAGGCATGCGCCACCATACCTGGCATTTTAAAATATTTTATGATATCTTTTTATATATCTTGCTTTTATTGAAGTTTTATGCATTTCATACAATATTTCTTAGTCAAATTTAGACCCAATTCCCTTTCCTTAACCCCCCTTCCCCCGCGAGAGCTCATGTATTCTGCCGTACATGTGTTTCATGTTTTTCTCAGTCTTTTTTAAATTTTTTGATGCCAAAGTTTACTGTTTGGGGTAGAAGTTTATTATTTCAGTCAGTTCTTTGAACCAGTCTTTTTTGTTGTTGTTGTTCCTTCCTATTTGTATTGCTGCAAACTATGCATATATAGATGCTGCAGATATACCAAAATCATGGAGTCTGAAAGTAAACTATAGGTTAATTCCAAAACACGTTTAGGGATTCATGTTTTGATAGTAGAGTTGTATGAAGATAAAGAAACATTACATTCCTATATTACATAGCAAGTTGATGAGTAACATCAGGTATTATATTTGCTAAAAACAAGGAAATAAAAAGGAATTATTCAGTTTGCCTTATAAAGAGAGAGAGATTTGGTGCTAGCATTCACAAATGAGGGAAACCATTTCCCTTTATTTTTTCTGGGACTGAGTTACTTCACTTAACATAATGGCTTCTAGTTCCATACATTTACCTGCAAAGTTCATGATGTCATCTTTACTCCTGCGTAGAACTCCCTTGTGTAGATGACTTATTTTTATTTTCTGTGCTTGAGTATGTGCCTGCATATGTGTATTGTATACCAGGTGTGTTCCTGATGCACAAAGAGGCTGAGAAGGCATTGGGTCCTGGAACTGGAGTTACAGAGGATTGTTAGCCACTATGTGGGTGCTGGGAAATAAACCTGTGTCCTTTGCAAGAACAGTACATGTTCTTACATGCCCAGTCACCTCTCCAACATGAGGAAGTATGTCTTAACATGATGAATTGTCATCTCTGAAAAGATGTACACTGGATTTCATGAACATTCTATTACATGTAATGTTGGGAATTGTCAAAATGCTGTTGGATGGCTGAAGAGATGGCTCACTGGTTAAGACCACCAACTGCTCTTGCAGAGGAACTGGGTTCAATTCCCAGCATCCATATAGCATCTAACAACCACTCATAACTTTAGTTTCAGGGATTCATAACTGGTGGGTAATAAAGTAGAAGCAGTATTCATAATCTTCTTATAATATTTTAATTAGGATGATAGCTAATGGAGTTATTAAAATATTTATTCATTTACACATTTACACAGATAAATGCATATGAAATGACTCCATTAGCTTGACTGTTTTCTAGCTAGATACTTTTTCATATTAAGTATGTGTAATTATTTCCAAGACTGACCTTCTGTTTAATTGGTCCTTATATGTCAATTTTTACCAATGAAATTTCAACATTAGCAGACATGATATATCTAAAATTTAGTTAATTTTACATAATTGTTATGTACTCTGTCATTGATAATCTGCACTAACTTTCATTGGCACATGAGACAGACACAAGATCCACATATTAATTTATCAACTGCAATATATCTTCATGTATAACCTCTACAATAATATACAATAAGGAAGAGGGGACACAAAGCAGCCAATAGAGTAGGGCTCCTGCCATTTTTTTTAATGACACTTCTTGGTTTGGATTTTATTTTATTTATTTATTTATTTGTTTATTTATTTATTTGGTCTTTTCGGGACGGGGTCTCCCTGTAGCCCCAGCTGTCCTGGAACTCACTCCATAGACCAGGCTGCCTTGAACTCACAAAGATCCGCCTGCCTCTGCCTCCCAAGTGCCAGGATTAAAGGCGTGCACCACCATGCCTGGATATTGGTTTGGATTTTATTAAAATGAGATTTATTTGTACATCGTTTTCCAAATATAGGCACTTATAACGTTTTCAAGAGGAATCACTATAAATTATTAACATAAATTCATTATTAATTTTTTATTTATTTTGATGTTTTGAAACAAAGTCTTCCTGTAGCCCTGGCTACCTTGGATCTTGCTGTGTAAAACTGGCTGCTTCTGCCTTTGCCTTTACAGAACTGGGGTAAAAGGCCTGTGCCATGACTCCTGGCTATTCTGGAATATTTTTAATGATAAATAGCCATTTCCCCCAATTATTTTACTGTAATACTTTATTAATTCTTTGAGAATTTCATACATGCATATAATGCATTTTGACCTTGTCCATTTCATCTCCTTTCCCTAACTCCTCCTCCAAATTGATTTTTACTTGTCCCTTTATGCTAATCACCACACGTTATCATCATAATACAAATGTTTCCACCTATCTAAATTTCTTCAGTGCCTTGGAACTTGAGTCTCCTCAGGTGATGCATCTCACTGATTCATTCATCAGAGTGCCTGTTTTGTTGCTTCTGAAAAATCTGCCAATCGAGTCATGTTAAAAATATGATGCCTATTGGGGCCTAGGCCCCAGGAATATCTTGTCTCAAAATAAATCTAGATGAGGCTATCAACTATTTCATTAAGAATATAAAATATACCCCCACAAATTATACTTACCTATTTTATAATACATTTTTATATTTTGTTAAATGACTAATACTTTTAGGTTTTGTCATTGATTAATTTTTTTTTTGGCCTTTTTGAGACAGGGTCTCCCTGTAGCCCCAGCTGTCCTGGAACTCACATTGTAGACCAGGCTGGCCTTGAAGTCACAAAGATCCGCCTGCCTCTGCCTCCCAAGTGCTAAGATTAAAGGCGTGCGCCACCACGCCTGGCTTGTCATTGATTAATTTTTATCCATTGTTATTTCTTTCAACAAAGATGAAAAACATCCAAAGCTCTGGGGAAATGACAATACTAATCAACAAATTAAACTGGTTTCTTTCTCTATACATAAGAAACATTGAAGTTCCATTAATATATACTTCAGGTTTTAAAATATCGATTATTGGTAGGTAGGTAGCCTTGAGTGCAATTCTTATTTAATAATTTAAGAATATATTTTTGCTTTATTTTCCTGAAAAATAAATATATCCAAGCCTGTTTTATTAATAATTTATTTACATACTTTTGGTTAATGTTGGCTGAGGGATTCTACAAATAAATATGTACTCTTACTGAACCTCTACTAAATTTAAAGTTGTGACATTGCACATAGGGTTCTGTAGTGAATCCCCAAAGGAATGGGGGTGAGTGGTGCAGAGCCAAGACACAGACTCTGGGAGTTGGGTGAATGCAGACAGAGGGCAAGCTGTCTCAGACTCATTTATTGGGGCCAGGGTTAGGGGTATGTACTGTTTGAACTCCCACTTGTGATTGGCCCAGGTCTGCAACACTGCTTGTATGGTCTCACCTGCCTAGGGTAGGTTAGGTTGAGGGACAAGCTCTGTGCATGCGTAATTCTCAGCATACTGTCTACTACATTTCCACCCTTTGTATTTAATTTTGTGTGAGGTGTGGTCAGTGGGAGTTCAGGTGCTATGCCTGAAACTTGTTGACCCCACCTCTGGGATACTGACATTTGACTGCGTCTGTCTTAGGTTGCCCTGGTTTTTCAGGGTCTTACCCATCTTTGACTGGCCAGCCACAGAGCGAAGAGGCCAGGAGCGATACAGCGGAGGGGAGAGACAAGCTCATTCCCTTGAATTGTGGATGGATGAGAGCCATCTCATCAGGAGAGGTGCATGCAGAGTCCCTATTGACCATTGCTGAGAGAACCTGGGCCATTGTTTTGTTGACCTGGTATTGGCTGCAGGCAAAGCAAAACAGACACCTGAAGAGAAAAGGCAGAGAAAGGCCAGAAGGTAGAGGATGCCCCAGGTGACCAATGTAGCAGTATCAAAAATGGACTTTAGCTTAGACCACACCTGTGAAACAAAGCTAGTATCAAAGACTATGACCTTGGGGCAGGTATAGTTAAGGGAGATAACTTGAGAACCAAGGGTCAAGGTGTAATTAATAAATTGTTACTACCAGGGGCCTTTAATAACATCACCAAGTTCAGACATGTAATATTGAGGACTTGGCAGGGAGTCAGGCAGAATGAGAAAAACCTTGGGTGGCAACTCATCTCTCCCTCTCATTATGTGACCTTCAAATCCTTGAAGGAAGTTGAGAAGAGTGAACCACAGTTGGTGTCTCCAAGATGGAATGAACTCTGCTAGGGGGTTATATTGGGTCCTTAGCACCATGATTTTAATGGAATTTACCTACTGTTCAATAAATCTGACAAGCGAGTTAAGGATGCATGAGCCACAAGTCAGAGCAACCAGAAGTCCACTGGCAGACCCAGGAAGTCCTCAGCTTTCAGCTGAGAAAGAAACTGGCTCTTTGGGGGGGGGCCTTAACTCTAATCTGCCTAGCCAACTTTTAGGGCCTACTTTTATCACATTACCCTCTGAGGAGGTTACCCCAATTGCCAAGAAGGAATTGGGGTGCCAACTGCTCTGACTTCTTCCATGCTGAAAAGGGGCATAGGAGGTGGCAACTGGGGTACCCCCTGCTCAGTGGACCTATCTAAAAGACCCCAAAAAGTATAGTTACAGAGAGAACAAAATCCTTGACTAATGCCTGTGAAGGCAAGAGTAGCCAGGTACATTTTCTAGGCGGGGAACCAAGAGAGGAACAGGGTGAATTAAAAACAACAACAACAACAAACAACAACAACAGCTTAAAAGTCCCATTATTGGGCTTCTTCTTTTGTTCATTTGTCCATGCTGTCTGGACTCAGCATCTGCTTTCCAGGAAATTTTAATAGTCCTGGTGGGTGTGAGTTTTCCCTTAGGTAGTGGCTTAAACAGAGAGAAGAACCTTTGTTATTTGGTAACAACAAATCTCATATGACTTTTAATGACTTAAAATCTAGTGTTTGGAGGCACAATCTCTCAGACTTTAAAGGAAATATAATGATTTGGTTATTTGGAAATATAATCTTTTGGTTATACTTTTCTCTTGGTCCATACAGTTAGCCCAGATTAACCAACTTTTGTTTTCAGCCAAATTGGTATGGGCATTATGTATGGTGGTTATCCATACAGAAAGGCTAAGTTACACCAGTCTAAAACCTTTAATTACTGTATAATATTCTAGATAGGGCTTGGACAAAAGTTCAAGCAGCCTTGTATAATACTGACTGGAAGAGGTACTTAATACCATGCATTAAGCAGGCATAACCTGCAAGATTGAATTAAATAATTTCAGGCTTATTTTAAATGTAAAATAGTTCACTATAATTACTATAAACAGGAACAATCTTTTTCTTTTTCAGACCACTTATCCTGATTTATAGTTTTCCCAGAAAGACAGGAGTTGTAACACATACCAGAAGACGGGAAATAAACTGATAAGGATTACCAACCCATCCAAACTGTCTTATTTTGGACTGCATGCAGCTGGTTCAGGAAGATAAAATCTAGCCTTTTGAGCCAAATTATCTGTTAGGTTAAAGGAAACATCAAAAACAACTCTTGCAAGAAACATAAAGTACAATTTTTCATTAGCCATAGGTAACCCACCATTTGCATGTGCCCATTTAATCCAAACCTGTAATAGGGAATCAGGTTCAAGCCAAGAGAGGACTGAAAATTAACAACTCTGTATATTCACAATCCCATTCAGGCCAATAGTAAACTAGCTTGAGTGTTTATACCAATTTAATTTAATACAGGTGTCTTAACTTTTTTTCTATACCTTGAAGTGCCATGTGATATGCATATAAAGGTTGGACAAAAACTGAACACTCTTAAACAAACCTTGACTAAATAAACCTTTTGATTTTTAAACTAGTTGACTGAACCTTAGAAATTTAAGCTTATTTATATAGTGTCCTTTTCACCTGTCACAACAAACCTCCTCAGACTTTTATCACTTGCATAAACTTTTTCATCACCTTCACATCCTTACTAAAAATACATTTTTAACATTTTCTACCTTTTTATATTCTTTTATTACTTTGAGACATAGCATTTATAAACAGATTAACCCTTAATTGTGCAGATTTACTAAGTAATTAATACTTATTTTCCATGTAATGAGATGGGATATTTATCTCAAATATACTAGTATAAACTGTGAGATGTTCATGCCAGCTTGGGAGCAGGTTTTGAATGACCAATTTTCTTTGAGTGCTTAGAGTTACTTTACCTAGTCCTGGCAAATGTCCCCACATGTGTAACATGTGGAAATAAATTGCACCCTAGAACAGAAGTGATTATTCCTTAAAATGAACTTAAAATACAAGGACAAAGGACCATAGTGTAATTTAGAAGTTTTAGCTCACATGACAGTTTATTTGTGAATCAACTTGATATCAAGTAAATCACTAGCATTAGATGCAAGCCTATTCATTTAAACAGCTCCATAAAACAAATGTTTAACTAGTTTCAAACCCAAAATTTCAGCACCTTGATGAAAACTCTAAATTACAGATGAAAACTTAAATCAGAGTAAAATATGACTCTTAAGTTTATAAGAGTCAACATAACAATATTTTAAACTTCAAAATTTATACAGTACTGTGGTCATCTAGCTGTGAGGTAAATTTTTCTATTTTTAATTTAGGATTAAATTGGGTCAGTTATTTGTTTCTGACTCAGAAATTCTACAGTAATGATCACTACACATAAAGACCTTGGCTGTGCTAAGATTAAAGGCAAGCTAGGATTAAAGGTGTGGCCAACCACACCTGGCTGCAAAACTTCCAGGAGTAGCCAGACCAGTGGGACACCTGTTCAAACCCAGGGAGGTATGTTTGCTTCCTATGAGGAAGAAGGGGGTGGGGGAAACAGGAAACACAATAAAGCCCATTAGCTACCTCAGGAGGGGCAGCTCTCCCACCCAGGAGGCAAGAAACAGGGCTGGCCCAAGCCATTCTGGTATCATTTCTCCACCCAAACCAGACCAAGATATTCACATGCCTTTGTCTCCAGATTGCTGGAAAAGAGGTTGGAAAGATTTTTTTTTCTTTTTGTTAGAGTACCCACTAAAATATTTATATTTCTGATTAGGCGTGTCAGAATACACCTTCCAAATAGGTTCTTATCCATAAACTGAACTGAACTTCCATAGTTTAAAAAGTCTCAAACACACATTGAAAACATCAGGAGCCTGGGGCAAGAGGCTGATCTAACATCTTAAAGTAATCATAGTAATTTTTAATTTTTTTAATTTTTTGTCTTTTTTGAGACAGGGTCTCCCTGTAGCTCTGGCTGTCCTGAAGATCAGGCTGGCTTTGAACTCAAAAAGATCTGCTTGCCTCTGCCTCCCAAGTGCTAGGATTAAAGGCATCTCCTAGCCACCATGCATGGCTAGGAGACTAAAAGCATGGAATGAAGTACAGTTTTCATGAATTTGATTCACCCAGTTCTCTGAGACCAACTCTTCCTCAACATAAACACACAGTCTGCCAGCCATATCAGCAAGGAGGGTGCAGACCCAGATAGGTCCCTTTTCCTCTCATGAGGAGAAAGGGAGGGAGGGAAACAGGCTCAAAATTCTTTCAGAAACATAACAGAGCCCAAAAGCTGTTCCAGACTGCTCTCCCTCACTCTTTGGAGGCAAGAGCCTATAATGTGCCCCTGGAAGCCATGCAGTACCCCATTGATCCAGGTGCCAGACCTCAAAATTGGTCTCTAGCAGAGACCAAAAGGTTGCCACGTGGGCACTCCAGAGAGCTCAGGAATTCCCCAAGCTCTAAAGACCTCCTCCCAAGCCAGACCAAGATTCCTGACTACCTGCTGATGCAAATTTTACTAGCTAGTAAGAGGCAGATTATCTTTGGTCCTTTGAGATAGCAGCTGGGTGGAGGAAACTCAACAAATCAGATCAGATGTGGGGACCTTGAGCTCTCAAAGAACTGCCTGCCTCAGCCTCCCAAGCACTGGGATTAAAGGCGGGTGCCACCACACCCCATCCAAGAATTCCTTCCCAGTCCCAAAGGCTAGTTAATGTTAAAATGTTAAATCAGTGTTGCATCCACCCAGAGAATCTGACCTGCTGAGGTCTCCAAAAACAAAAAAAGCAAATAATTCCAAAGCAAGCAAGTTACCTCACACAATCCCTTTTGAAAGCAGACACAAACCAAATTTCAGGCCTTTAAATGCATTTTTAAATGTCTGGCATGCCAAAATGAATGGTTCTGTGCACTTTAAAGGACTGAAACTTGAAGTGGCCACTTTGTTTGACAGAACTAACATACGACAATTATAATTACCAATTTACAAACACACATAAAAACTTAGAGGCACGCTTAGACACACAGAAGAACACTTACCATAAACACAAGACATAGTCAGATGGAGCCAACACCCTGTTGGTCCCGAAACCAAAAATCCAGACCCCTCTTGCCTGGATTCCAAATCACTGAGGTGAACCCCATCTTTGAACTTTACCAGTGGAGAGTTAGGGTGTCCCCCATCTCAGCGCTCAAGGAGCAATTCTGCATCCAGTTTCTCCTAACCGAGCACCCCAGAACAGAAACTTGAGTTTAAACAAAACCAAAATGAAAGTAAAAAGAAAAAAAGAATTGAGGTCTTTCTTACCCAAAAGACACAGCCAAACGAGATGTCTCTAGTCCCTCCAGTGGGAGAGAGCTTCCTGCGCCCTCCTCCAAGGGTGTATTGGTGGGGGTGGGTGAATAAGTATCCCTAGCAGGGGCAGCTGAAGGGAGTTTGGGGGGGGTTGGGATGTGGGGGAACCTTCCTCGTCCTGGTGAAAGTCAGGGACACAGGGCAGGGCCAACTTCTCTGTGTTCTTGTGGCAGGCTGAGTTATGCTCACGCAGAACATCCTTTGCCAACGAGGCACCCTTAAGGCTTGCAATTATGGGGAGGAGAGGCAATGCAAATAGCCTCCTCCCAAATGAATCCAAGTACTGGGATTTTATTTTAAGGCCACTGGTCTGGAGGAGTGGGCCAGACGTCCATGGCTCCCGAATGTGGGGAGGAATATTATCCATGAAGGCAGGAAATGGTAAGGGAGGAGAGGGGCGGGGGGGGGGCGGTTTGCTCACCTAGTGCATGGCCAAAAGAGCAAACACAGAAGGGGCCTACTCGCTGATTAAGGAATGGGGTGCCTCGCCAGCACCTGGTGGGCGAAAAAACACGTTGGGCATTAGATTTAGTCAATACCCCAGGCTTGCTGGGGAATTTCGGGGTCCAACAGAAGGAATGGGGTTGAGAGGCACAAGAGCCAAGGCACAGACCCTGGGAGTTGGGTGAACGCAGACAGAGGGCAAGCTGTCTCTGACTTGTTAAGGGTTATGTACTGTTTGAATTCCCACTTGTGATTGGCCCAGGTCTGCAACACTGCTTGTATGGTCTCACCTGCCTAGGGCAGGTTAGGTTGAGGGACAAGCTCTGTGCATGCATAATTCTCAGCATACTGTTTACTACAGGGTTCAGTAAAATCTGTCACTTTAATAAATTTTATTTTGTGCTCCCAAAATATTCCCTTCTAGGATATGAAAATTGAAAAAATATAAAATCAATAAAAAGATCCCCAAATTTTGTTTATGCTGGAGATTAATATGCTAGTAAATTTAGCTTGTAATTTCAGCTTGGAGTGTTCAAAAGAGTCCCACTGTTTAAGAAAGATATGGGGACATGACTTTAATTTTTTTTATCTGCCAAGAATTAGCCTGCCATTATGGATAGAAACACAGCCTGCCTCTTTCATTATAGACCTACATAGTAATGTGAAAATAGGGATGCATGCCTTTGACTGTCTTCATATCAAACATGCAGGCAGAAATGGACTTATAAGCATGCTGAAAAATAAGGCCCAGTTCTAGCAATATGAAATATTGTTGAAATTACTGCAATTTGGGGTTTTGAAGGGAAAAGTTGAAGGTGAGTTTGTAATTCATTCTGCCACTGCTGTTTTCTTCTAGCTAAATCTCTTAATAGACTGCTGGATTTATTAGATAGATAATAAATAAGAATTCTGGAGGTGTTGCTAGACACTGATTACTGAACTTATAATGTATGCAGGACATGTTTCAGATAATTCACTCAAAATCGGCCTACAGTCTCTCTGGCTCTCTGAGTTGTAGCTGTACCAAGCTATGGCACATCTTAGAGCCCATTTAGGAGAGAGGAGCAGCAAATTATAAATGTCTGGAGATCCCTGGCATGTTGGTACATACATTTAACACCAACAGAGGCAAGCAGATCTTTGTAAGATCAAGACCAGCCTGGTCTACATAGGGAGTTTCAGGGCAGCTGGGGAGACCATGTCTCTAAAATGAAACAAAATGATACAATTCCCCCAAACCCCAAAATAAAAGAAAGTTGAACAATTTCTGAATATGTCGAACTCATCGTTCTAGAATACAGAACATTCTAGTATAAGGAAAAGAGACTTGACTTGAAGAGGTTGGGCTGGTGAGTTCAGACTTCCTGAATATTAAATTGTGTCATTGTCTGCAAGTTACTTCTAAAGCTTGTAGATGAGATAAATTTGGCTGCTGTAATCATAAAATGAGTGTAAAGACATATTTTATAAGTGTATCCTTCTTTATGTATTGTTTTTTTTTTTTTGGTCTTTTCGAGACAGGGTCTCCCTGTAGCCCCAGCTGTCCTGGAACTCACTCTGTAGACCAGGCTGGCCTTGAACTCACAAAGATCCGCCTGCCTCTGCCTCCCAAGTGCTAGGATTAAAGGCGTGCGCCACCACGCCCGGCTCTTTATGTTTGTTTTATGAGTGTGTTGACTGCATGGACACAAGTGCGCCATGTGTGTGCTACACCCATGGAGGGCAGACAAGGGAGTTCCATACCCTGGAACTGGAGTTTCTGATGGATGTCAGCTGTGGTAGAGTTGGTGGGAACTGACCCTGTATCCTCTGAAAGCACAGCCATTGCTTTTAACTGCTGAGTCATCAGCCCCAAGTTTCAACTTTAAACAATTGAAACTTTATAGATGTTCTGGGCAGTGAGCTTTCTCTGTGCTATTAGCTACATATAAGGAACTGACAGTGGAGTGCTGACACAGGCAGTAGGAAATCCCTAGCAGCTGCTGCTATTTAGTTCAGCTATGGGCTGGACTCTTAATTATTTTGCAATTATTCTGCATGCAGGATAGACTGAATGAACTGAATGAAGCTAATGAAAAGTAAAGATCAGGAAAGTTTTCTTTCATGGTTTAACTTAAGACCATATTTTTTTTTTTTTTTTGAAAAAGCCTTTTCCCATGTTCATAACATATTTTCACCATGTGGTCAGTTCAGAAAACTGTTTCCACTTATATTTCTCTTTGTCAATGCCCTTTGTATCTGATACAGAAGCAGCCACTGATATTCAGTTAAGGTTAATCATCTGGCATTTGTAAAATAATTTCACAGGGTAGTGTATAATTATATAGTTTTCAGAAAATTAAATGTTTATTGATGCTACAATCCTAGGGTCATAATGGGTTTTTGAAGCATCCTGTGACCAACCATGTCATAATGACTGCAAGAGTTAATTACAGAGTGTGCTCAATGGTGTACTCATGATCTGCAAGGATCTGAGTATGAATCTAGCCACAGCTGTAGAGAAACAAGATTTACAATACACAGAATTAGCCGGGCGTGGTGGCGCACGCCTTTAATCTTAGCACTTGGGAGGCAGAGGGAGGCGCCTACTTTGTGAGTTCAAGGCCAGCCTGGTCCACAGAGTGAGCTCCAGGCCAGCTGGAGCTACAGGGAGACCCTGTTTCAAAAAGACCAACCCCCCCCCAAAATACACAGAATTAGAAGCACTTGTGTGAAAATTTCTTGTAAACCTTATATACACATATGAAAGAAATTGGATTTTATTTTTTTGGTCTTTTTGAGACAGGGTTTCCCTTTAGTCCCAGCTGGCCTATAGCTCCCTATATAGACCAGGCTGGTCTTGAACTCACAGAGATCCACCTGCCTCTGCATCCTAAGTGCTGGGATTAAAGGCATGCACCACCACATCTGGCTAGAAATTGAATTTTTCAATCAATATATTTTATTTTTGTTTTCCCTGCATGTATGTAAGTGCACCACATGCATGCAATGCCTGCAAAGTCTGGAGAAAAGCACTGGAACCCCTAGAACTGGAACTATAGATAGCTGCCATGTGTGGGGTGAAAACTGAATGCCCATGCTCTGCAAGTATATCCAGTGTTCTTAACCAATGAGCCATCTTCCTGGCCACTATATGGAAGAAATTAAAAGTTTCTTCAAAATTTTAAGACAATACTTGTAAATACCAGTAACAGATTCAAAACTGAAGCATTTCTAAAGTATTGAAACTTCTTTTGTTGTACATATTGAAGAAATGTGCTCCATAAAAGAAAAATTTCCTGAAGAAGCACTTAAAGGAATTGTGGTATATATGTGTATATATACATATATAATGAGATTACTGAATTATATACAAAGCCATTCATGATGCCATCTTTGCAAACTTTACTTTTTCTATAAGTCTCATTTATACATTTTTTAATGATATATGTTGATTCATTCAAATAAATTGTCACTTTATTTTATGTATATAATTTTTTTCAAGAGGGTTATGCCAAATGTCCTGTGCATCAAGGCATGACCCATTCTTGCCTGCAAGATAAAAATGATTAAAAATTTCATATCAATAACATATATGTATTCAAATGTCATCTAGTAATATGCTCTCTTACTTGAGTGAAACTTTACTTGTTTTCTAGATGAAATCAATCAGAGGAGAGAATTCTGATGTTATACAGAAAATCATGTTCATAAAGAAAATAGGAAATCTCAGGGGCTTCCATTTGTCTCTGTACTCACTCTGTCAGTTGTCAAATTTGAGTTGATTTCATTTAGATGGATAAATAACTTTGAACAAGCTAATATGCAAAAATATCCATTCATTGATAAGCATTTACTAAGGTAAACTAACTGATATGTGGAATCTTAGTATTTTATGTGCGATATAGAGGCTATTTTGAATAAAATGCTTGGGAAATATTTTCGTATTGAATCATGAAGTTTGAGACTTTATACAACATGTACTTTGAAAAAGCTTTTTGAAATTTATCTATCCATCTATCTATCTATTATCTATCTATCTATCTATCTATCTATCTATCTATCTATCTATCTATCTATCTATCATCTATCATTTCTAGAATATAGTGTTACCATGAATTGAATTCTTTACTGCTTTATACAGTTGTCAAACTTACCTCTGAAGACTAATATGCTTATTTACAAGTTCAAGACAATTCTCACCTGGATGGTCAAGTATAAGAATCAGAAGCCTTTTCTGTAGAAGAGAGTGATTTGCAACCTGTTTAAGAAAGAAAATGACCAATCCAGGTAGACCAGACATGAGTTTATTGATAAGATTCATATTTCCCTCCTCCAAAGAACATTTACAAGCTTAATTTCAAAAAGAAAATACGAATGACAAATGTTCATTTTTTAAATGTAAATATTACAGACTATATTCTTTTGTGATAAATTATCAGTTGATAAATGTTCCAGTGGAATCTGGTATCGATTAATTTAACACTTCTTATAAGAAATAATATAACATTTATTTTCAAGTCTTACATATATTACTCAAAATAGACACAAAGTTCAGTGGGTGATTTTTATTTTATTTATATTTCAAGCTTCGTGAAAGAAAATACGCTGGTGAAAAAAAAGGGGGTCGATTATCTTGAAATAGTGTGATTTTCATTATAGTCCACCCATATATATTTAGCTATTGGGTTGGTCAAATGATGAGTACAATTATCTTGCAAGGAAAGAAATTATATTGGTTGGGCAAGTAAAATAATATCTGAGACTATTATAAATACACAAGTAGATCAGATTCAAAGGTTCATTGGATAAAAGTCTAACATTGCACAAATTCATAAATAATTGCTTAGTTTTCATCATTTTAATATTATTCTGCATTGTTGAAGCACACTGAAGACAATGAGATTAGGTTAAGTAGAGAAGTAATTGTACATAACATTATTTGCTGGATGGAGGCAACAATGTGTTAAAATAGCTTCTCATACATACTTTCCTGTCCAAAAATATAAGCTTTCTTGTTTCCCATATATACAAGTATCCTTTGAAATCCTGGATTCTGAGAAGAAAATATTCGAGGTATAGCATTGAATAATATTTTGGACTGATATTCAAAAAAGTTACTGTCAGCAAAGAAGAGTTGATTTATGTATGCTCCCAAGGCTTCTGGATTTTTGCCCTCTGAGTTATTTGTTAGTGATATCAAATAAGTGAACTCTTCACCATCAATATATACAAAGGCATTTTATTATTAATCAAAGAAAGGGAATTATTGTCATCAGAAATTACAACTTTACTTTTTGTAGTACAATATTTATTTCCATCACAGTTCCACAATTGTCATAAAATTTGTCAGATGGGGATTCAGAGACATGTGTAAGTTTTGGAAATGGACCCATGGATAACAGTGTAGAACTGTACATAAAATAATTACAATTTGTTAAACACACTTTTACCATATCCTCAATGAATGGGAATGAGCACCATGTTTTTATTAATATATATTTTCTCTCTTTTTATTCTACAGCACCAAAGAAATCCAAATAGGAAAAGGAGAGATGAGGGTTGCGAATCAAGAATCAGCCCTGTTGCCATCCCAGCCACACTATCTTAAATATTCATGACTATCAAAACTTCTTTCTTATGATTGTGCCTCCCAAGGGCATCAGCAATTCCTAACTGGTACACATATATTGTATTCTATACCATCCTTATTCAAAACTTGCATGTGGCATGATGTGGGTTGGTGGCACCAAGGAACATTTTCTGTTATTTTCATATAAACGTGTCCCAATCTTAGCCAAGAAAACAAGCTGGACCAACTTCGAATCCAAACTTCTGGTTCTGATCACCAAAATCATTTATCATTACATCAATGATGGGCACTTGATCAATTTTTGGAGTATTGATTTCAATCACAGTTTTTTCATAGCCTTTTCTGGACTGTAAAATCAAGCAGAAATTTAAAATTCACATCATCATTTAATACGACTTAAATGCATGTTATTTCCTTAACAGTTGTAAAAAGGTGATATAAGAAGGTGAGAGAAAAGAGAATAAAGACTTGCAAGTAATTATGTAATAATTCTTTTGTTATCATGTCTCATGCAGTTTTAGACTTTGAATACTGACATTTGCACTTAACCTATTAACTTAAATGCTCAGCTATGCATGGATAAAAAATCATACTGAGTTCTTCCTGCTAACTTAGTTTGAAATGTTCCTACTGAATAATCTATAGCTACAGCATACTTACTACCTCTGATATAATAAAAGCACACACACAGTGAGGTTAAATTGTTTTATGAGAACTAGAATTGCAATATAAGAACTGTAAAGGGATAAGTCAGCAGTCAAAACATTTCTATTAATTTTACATATGTTTAAGAGTATATTGTACTGGGAAAGTTTCCCACAGTTTTTGCTTCATNGTAGATCAGATTCAAAGGTTCATTGGATAAAAGTCTAACATTGCACAAATTCATAAATAATTGCTTAGTTTTCATCATTTTAATATTATTCTGCATTGTTGAAGCACACTGAAGACAATGAGATTAGGTTAAGTAGAGAAGTAATTGTACATAACATTATTTGCTGGATGGAGGCAACAATGTGTTAAAATAGCTTCTCATACATACTTTCCTGTTCAAAAATATAAGCTTTCTTGTTTCCCATATATACAAGTATCCTTTGAAATCCTGGATTCTGAGAAGAAAATATTCGAGGTATAGCATTGAATAATATTTTGGACTGATATTCAAAAAAGTTACTGTCAGCAAAGAAGAGTTGATTTATGTATGCTCCCAAGGCTTCTGGATTTTTGCCCTCTGAGTTATTTGTTAGTGATATCAAATAAGTGAACTCTTCACCATCAATATATACAAAGGCATTTTATTATTAATCAAAGAAAGGGAATTATTGTCATCAGAAATTACAACTTTACTTTTTGTAGTACAATATTTATTTCCATCACAGTTCCATAATTGTCATAAAATTTGTCAGATGGGGATTCAGAGACATGTGTAAGTTTTGGAAATGGACCCATGGATAACAGTGTAGAACTGTACATAAAATAATTACAATTTGTTAAACACACTTTTACCATATCCTCAATGAATGGGAATGAGCACCATGTTTTTATTAATATATATTTTCTCTCTTTTTATTCTACAGCACCAAAGAAATCCAAATAGGAAAAGGAGAGATGAGGGTTGCGAATCAAGAATCAGCCCTGTTGCCATCCCAGCCACACTATCTTAAATATTCATGACTATCAAAACTTCTTTCTTATGATTGTGCCTCCCAAGGGCATCAGCAATTCCTAACTGGTACACATATATTGTATTCTATACCATCCTTATTCAAAACTTGCATGTGGCATGATGTGGGTTGGTGGCACCAATGAACATTTTCTGTTATTTTCATATAAACGTGTCCCAATCTTAGCCAAGAAAACAAGCTGGACCAACTTCGAATCCAAACTTCTGGTTCTGATCACCAAAATCATTTATCATTACATCAATGATGGGCACTTGATCAATTTTTGGAGTATTGATTTCAATCACAGTTTTTTCATAGCCTTTTCTGGACTGTAAAATCAAGCAGAAATTTAAAATTCACATCATCATTTAATACGATTTAAATGCATGTTATTTCCTTAACAGTTGTAAAAAGGTGATATAAGAAGGTGAGAGAAAAGAGAATAAAGACTTGCAAGTAATTATGTAATAATTCTTTTGTTATCATGTCTCATGCAGTTTTAGACTTTGAATACTGACATTTGCACTTAACCTATTAACTTAAATGCTCAGCTATGCATGGATAAAAAATCATACTGAGTTCTTCCTGCTAACTTAGTTTGAAATGTTCCTACTGAATAATCTATAGCTACAGCATACTTACTACCTCTGATATAATAAAAGCACACACACAGTGAGGTTAAATTGTTTTATGAGAACTAGAATTGCAATATAAGAACTGTAAAGGGATAAGTCAGCAGTCAAAACATTTCTATTAATTTTACATATGTTTAAGAGTATAATTCGTATATTAAAATGATGATGATGATTTTAAAATTTACTGCTTGAATTTTACAGTCCAGAAAGAGCTAATGAAAAAAACTGTGATTGGAAATCAATACACCAAAAATTAGATCAAGTGCCCATTCAATTGATGTTAATGATAAAGATTTTGTGATCAGAACCAAGAGTTTGGAATTCGAAGTTAGGTCCAGCTTGATTTTCTATGGCTAAAGATTGGGACACGTTTAATATGAAAATAAAGAAATGTTACCTTGCGTGCCACACAACCCACATCATCCACATGACAGTTTTGAATAAGGATGGTATAGAGTACAATATATGTGTACCAGTTAGGAATTGCTGATGCCCTTGGGAGGCACATTCATAGGAAAGAAGTTTTGATAGTCATGAATATTTAAGATAGTGTGGCTGGGATGGCAACAGGGCTGATTCTTGATTCGCAACCCTCATCTCTCCTTTTCCTATTTGGATTTCTTTGGTGCTGTAGAATAAAAAGAGAGAAAATTATATATTAATAAAAACATTGTGCTATTCCATTCATTGAGGACTATGGTAAAAGTTGGTTAAAAATGTAAATTATTTTATGTACAGTTCTACACTGTTATCCATGGGTCCATTTCCAAAACTTACACATGTCTCTGAATCCCCATCTGACAAATTTTATGACAATTGTGAAACTGTGATGGAAATAAATATTGTACTACAAAAAGTAAAGTTGTAATTTCTGATGACAATAATTCCCTTTCTTTGATTAATAATAAAATGCCTTTGTATATATTGATGGTGAAGAGTTCACTTATTTGATATCACTAACAAATAACTCAGAGGGCAAAAATCCAGAAGCCTTGGGAGCATACATAAATCAACTCTTCTTTGCTGACAGTAACTTTTTTGAATATCAGTCCAAAATATTATTCAATGCTATACCTCGAATATTTTCTTCTCAGAATCCAGGATTTCAAAGGATACTTGTATATATGGGAAACAAGAAAGCTTATATTTTTGAACAGGAAAGTATGTATGAGAAGCTATTTTAACACATTGTTGCCTCCATCCAGCAAATAATGTTATGTACAATTACTTCTCTACTTAACCTAATCTCATTGTCTTCAGTGTGCTTCAAACAATGCAGAATAATATTTTTAAATGATTGAAAACTAAGCAATTTATTTATGAATTTGTGCAATGTTAGACTTTTATCCAATGAACCTTTGAATCTGATCTACTTGTGTATTTATAATAGTCTCAGATATTATTTTACTTGCCCAACCAATATAATTTCTTTCCTTGCAAGATAATTGTACTCATCATTTGACCAACCCAATAGCTAAATATATATGGGTGGACTATAATGAAAATCACACTATTTCAAGATAATCGACCCCCTTTTTTTTCACCAGCGTATTTTCTTTCACGAAGCTTGAAGATTAATAAAAAAATAAAAATCACCCACTAACTTTGTGTCTATTTTGAGTAATATATGTAAGACTTGAAAATAAATGTTATATTATTTCTTATAAGAAGTGTTAAATTAATCGATACCAGATTCCACTGGAACATTTATCAACTGCAATGAATTTAATCACAAAAGAAATTAGTCTGTAATATTTACATTTAAAAAATGAACATTTTTGTCATTGCGTATTTTCTTTTGAAAATTAGCTTGTAAATTTCTTTGGAGGAGGGAAATTATGAATCTTATCAATAAACTCATGTCTGGTCTACCTGGATTGGTCATTTTCTTTCTTAAACAGGTTGCAAATCACTCTCTTCTACAGAAAAGGCTTCTGATTCTTATACTTGACCATCCAGGTGAGAATTGTCTTGAACTTGTAAATAAGCATATTAGTCTTCAGAGGTAAGTTTGACAACTGTATAAAGCAGTAAAGAATTCAATTCATGGTAACACTATATTCTAGAAATGATAGATGATAGATAAATAAGATAGATTAGATAGATAGTAGATAGATAGATAGATAGATAGATAATAGATAGATAGATGGGATAGATAAATTTCGAAAAAGCTTTTTCAAAGTACATGTTGTATAAAGTCTCAAACTTCATGATTCAATACGAAAATATTTCCCAAGCATTTTATTCAAAATAGCCTCTATATCACACATAAAATACTAAGATTCCACATATCAGTTAGTTTACCTTAGTAAATGCTTATCAATGAATGGATATTTTTGCATATTAGCTTGTTCAAAGTTATTTATCCATCTAAATGAAATCAACTCAAATTTGACAACTGACAGAGTGAGTACAGAGACAAATGGAAGCCCCTGAAATTTCCTATTTTCTTTATGAACATGATTTTCTGTATAACATCAGAATTCTCTCCTCTGATTGATTTCATCTAGAAAACAAGTAAAGTTTCACTCAAGTAAGAGAGCATATTACTAGATGACATTTGAATACATATATGTTATTGATATGAAATTTTTAATCATTTTTATCTTGCAGGCAAGAATGGGTCATGCCTTGATGCACAGGACATTTGGCATAACCCTCTTGAAAAAAATTATATACATAAATAAAGTGACAATCATTTGAATGGAATCAACCAATATCATTAAAAATGTAAAATGAGGGACTTATTAGAAAAGTAAAGTTTGCAAAGATGGCATCATGAATGGCTTTGTATATAATTCAGTAATCTCATATATAGTTATATATACACATATATACACAAATTGTTTAAGTGTTCTTCTAGGAATTTCTTTTATGGAGCACATTTCTTCAATATGTACAACAAAAGAAGTTTCAATACTTTAGAAATGCTTCAGTTTTGAATCTTGTTACTGGTATTTACAAGTATTGTCTTAAAATTTTGAAGAAACTTTTAATTTCTTCCATATAGTGGCCAGGAAGATGGCTCATTGGTTAAGAACACTGGATATACTTGCAGAGCATGGCATTTCAGTTTTCACCCACACATGGGAGCTATCTATAGTTCCAGTTCTAGGGGTTCCAGTGCTTTTCTCCAGACTTTGCAGGCATTGCATGCATGTGGTCGCACTACATACATGCAGGGGAAAACAAATATAAAATATATTGAAATTCGAAAAATTCAATTTTTCTAGCCAGACATGTGGTGGTTCGCATTGCCTTAATCCCCAGCGACTTAGCGATGAGAGGCAGGTGGAGTCTCTGTGAGTTCAAGGACCAGCCTGGTCTATTATTAGGGAGCTATAGGGCCAGCTGGGGACAAAGGGAACCCTGTCTCAACAAGACCAAAAAAATAAAGTCCAATTTCTTCATATGTGTATATAAGGTTTACAAGAAATTTTCACACAAGTGCTTCTAATTCTGTTGTATTTTTGGGGGGGGTTGGTCTTTTTTGAAACAGGTTCTCCCTGTAGCTCCAGCTGGCCCTGGAGCTCACTCTGTGGACCAGGCTGGCCTTTGAACTCCAAAGTGGCGCCTTCCCCTCTGCCCCCAAGTGCTAAGGATTAAAGGCGGGTGCGCCACCACGCCCGGCTAAATCTGTGTATTGTAAATCTTGTTTCTCTACAGCTGTGGCTAGATTCATACTCAGATCCTTGCAGATCATGAGTACACCATTGAGCACACTCTGTAATTAACTCTTGCAGTCATTATGACATGGTTGGTCACAGGATGCTTCAAAAACCCATTATGACCCTAGGATTGTAGCATCAATAAACATTTAATTTTCTGAAAACTATATAATTATACACTACCCTGTGAAATTATTTTACAAATGCCAGATGATTAACCTTAACTGAATATCAGTGGCTGCTTCTGTATCAGATACAAAGGGCATTGACAAAGAGAAATATAAGTGGAAACAGTTTTCTGAACTGACCACATGGTGAAAATATGTTATGAACATGGGAAAAGGCTTTTTCAAAAAAAAAAAAAAAAATATGGTCTTAAGTTAAACCATGAAAGAAAACTTTCCTGATCTTTACTTTTCATTAGCTTCATTCAGTTCATTCAGTCTATCCTGCATGCGAATAATTGCCAAAATAATTATGAAGTCCCAGCCCATAGCTGAACTAAATAGCAGCAGCTGCTAGGGATTTCCTACTGCCTGTGTCAGCACTCCACTGTCAGTTCCTTATATGTAGCTAATAGCACAGAGAAAGCTCACTGCCCAGAACATCTATAAAGTTTCAATTGTTTAAAGTTGAAACTTGGGGCTGATGACTCAGCAGTAAAAAGCAATGGCTGTGCTTTCAGAGGATACAGGGTCAGTTCCCACCAACTCTACCACAGCTGACATTCCATTCAGAAACTCCAGTTCCAGGGTATGGAACTCCCTTGTCTGCCCTCCATGGGTGTAGCACACACATGGCGCAACCTTGTGTCCATGCAGTCAACACACTCATAAAACAAACATAAAGAGCCGGCGTGGTGGCGCACGCTTTAAATCCTAGCACTTGGGAGGCAGAGGCAGGCTGGATTTTGTGAGTCAAGGCCAGCCTGGTCTACAGAGTGAGTTCCAGGACAGTGGGGCTACAGGGAGACCCTGTTCTCGAAAAGACCAAAAAAAAAAAAAAAAAAAAAAAAAAACAACATAAAGAAGGAATACACTTATAAAATATGTCTTTACACTCATTTTATGATTACAGCAGCCAAATTTATCTCATCTACAAGCTTTAGAAGTAACTTGCAGACAATGACACAATTTAATATTCAGGAAGTCTGAACTCACCAGCCCAACCTCTTCAAGTCAAGTCTCTTTTCCTTATACTAGAATGTTCTGTATTCTAGAACGATGAGTTCGACATATTCAGAAATTGTTCAACTTTCTTTTATTTTGGGGTTTGGGGGAATTGTATTCATTTGTTTCATTTTTAGAGACATGGTCTCCGCAACTGCCCTGAAACTCCTATTAGACCGGCTGGTCTTGATCTTACATAAGATCTGCTTGCCTCTGTTGGTGTTAAATGTATGTACCAACATGCCAGGGATCTCCAGACATTTATAATTTGCTGCTCCTCTCTCCTAAATGGGCTCTAAGATGTGCCATAGCTTGGTACAGCTACAACTCAGAGAGCCAGAGAGACTGTAGGCCGATTTTGAGTGAATTATCTGAAACATGTCCTGCATACATTATAAGTTCAGTAATCAGTGTCTAGCAACACCTCCAGAATTCTTATTTATTATCTATCTAATAAATCCAGCAGTCTATTAAGAGATTTAGCTAGAAGAAAACAGCAGTGGCAGAATGAATTACAAACTCACCTTCAACTTTTCCCTTCAAAACCCCAAATTGCAGTAATTTCAACAATATTTCATATTGCTAGAACTGGGCCTTATTTTTCAGCATGCTTATAAGTCCATTTCTGCCTGCATGTTTGATATGAAGACAGTCAAAAGCATGCATCCCTATTTTCACATTACTATGTAGGTCTATAATGAAAGAGGCAGGCTGTGTTTCTATCCATAATGGCAGGCTAATTCTTGGCAGATAAAAAAAATTAAAGTCATGTCCCCATATCTTTCTTAAACAGTGGGACTCTTTTGAACACTCCGAGCTGAAATTACAAAGCTAAATTTACTAGCATATTAATCTCCAGCATAAACAAAATTTGGGGATCTTTTTATTGATTTTAATATTTTTTCAATTTTCATATCCTAGAAGGGAATATTTTGGGAAGCACAATAATTAAAATATATTAAGTGACAGATTTTACTGAACCCTGTAGTAAACAGTATGCTGAGAATTATGCAATGCGCCTGCGCAGAGCTTGTCCCTCAAACTAACCTGCCCTGGGCAGGCGAGACCATACAAAGCAGAGTTGCAGACCTGGGCCAATCACAAGTGGGAATTCAAACAGTACATAACCCTTAACAAGTCAGAGACAGCTTGCCCTCTGTCTAAGTTTACCTGACTCCCAGGGTCTGTGCCTTGGCTCTTGTGCCTCTCAACCCCATTCCTTTCTGTTTTTGGACCCGAAAATTCCCCAGCAAGCCTGGGGTATTGACTAAATCTAATGCCCAACGTGTTTTTTCGCCCACCAGGTGCTGGCGAGGCACCCCATTCCTTAATCAGCGAGTAGGCCCCTTCTGTGTTCTTTGCTCTTTTTGGCCCATGCACTTAGGTGAGCAAACTCCCCCCCCCACCCGCCCTCTCCCTCCCTACATTTCCTGCCTTCATGGATAATATTCCTCCCACAATTTCGGGAGCCATGGACGTCTGGCCCACTCCTCNAATTAAATGCATGTTATTTCCTTAACAGTTGTAAAAAGGTGATATAAGAAGGTGAGAGAAAAGAGAATAAAGACTTGCAAGTAATTATGTAATAATTCTTTTGTTATCATGTCTCATGCAGTTTTAGACTTTGAATACTGACATTTGCACTTAACCTATTAACTTAAATGCTCAGCTATGCATGGATAAAAAATCATACTGAGTTCTTCCTGCTAACTTAGTTTGAAATGTTCCTACTGAATAATCTATAGCTACAGCATACTTACTACCTCTGATATAATAAAAGCACACACACAGTGAGGTTAAATTGTTTTATGAGAACTAGAATTGCAATATAAGAACTGTAAAGGGATAAGTCAGCAGTCAAAACATTTCTATTAATTTTACATATGTTTAAGAGTATATTGTACTGGGAAAGTTTCCCACAGTTTTTGCTTCATTCATTAACTTTATTATTCTCTTTTTCTTCTATTTGTATAACACCCACCAACTTTGTGAAAAACATGGCTTCTCTTATAATTGAGGCTTCCTTTGAGTCATTAATACTAAGATTCGGCGACTGGCTAGTATGTAGGATTTCCATGTGTGAAAAAAAAATTCCAGAGGATAAAGATAAAAAATTGTTAGATCCAAAGCTTGTGTGATAGTACCAGTTAACAGAATCTTTACAAACAAAAGCGAGTTGTAAAAATCACCTATTGTGTAAAGTACATAATGATGATTCCTTTATCATGGTAAAGTCATAAAGAGGCTAATGTCATATGATTCTTATTTTTTTATTTCAAGAATAGCTACTTATATCATTCTTTATCATAAATAGATAGGCATGGCAGCACATACCTTTAATCCCAGCACTCTGGAGGCAGAGGTAGGAGGATCTCTGTGAGTTCAAGGCCAGCCTGGTCTACAGAGTGAGCGACTAAAGGGAGACCCTGTCTCAAAAAGACCAAAAAAAGCATAAATAGACAAAATAATATGATCAAATCCAGATGTATATGTGTATATTTCAAAATATCTGCATATGTGTATGTACAAACATGCATGAGGTTGTGGGAAACTTAGTGTTTTGTAAAATATCATGTTTTACTATGTCAGTGCTAAGCATCAGATCTTAAAAGTAAGTGATATCCATTTTAAGAGAGACATCTGGCTTAAGAGCATATTGAGGCTGTGCACCTTGCCTCTCAACCCTATGAAGGAAGACCAAAACTGTACTCACCGCACAGCCATCATACAGCGTCTTGATATGAGGGTTGTTATCATGGGACATCTCCTCATCATTTGACCCCAGAAATCTAAGAGCTTTGTCATAACTTGCTGATGACACATCATACCAGGCAGCTGACTGATGACAATTGTAAGTGAAATTTTGCCGGGCAGAGGCAGTCAGGAGTTTCAGGAATGTCATTTGCACCATATTAATGGAATTGCCTTCAACATCTAAATATGAAAGCTGGGAAGAAAGGAATACAAAGACACATAAAGACTTTTCTTCTTGCATGGCAAAAAGGAGTCTCTGATAATGAATTATGCTGTTAGAGGACTCAGAGAATCAGTGGAAGATTTCACTTCATATAGAAATGGGATTTGGGGATAAGGAGGCCCAGAGTTAGGGGTTATATAGTATGGATTGTGATGTCCACTTCAATCACTGTAAATGCTGGCTTTTTACAAATTTATATACTTTTTTTTATCAAATCTAGATCCGCGTCCACCCCCATCCCCCCACCCCACCAGAGCTCATGCATTCTGCCAAAGATGCTTTTCATCTCTTTCTCAGTCTTTCTCAATATTCTCCATGTGGAAGTTGACTGTTTTGAGCAGAAGTTCACTGTTTCAGTCAGTTCTTTGATGCAGTCCTTTCTGTTGTT